>LQNK01000863.1:1384679-1429756 GCA_001586405.1 Phoebis sennae
GCTCGTCATTCTGCTCGCCTAGCAACCGGCGGCCCGGAGGCCCGGCTCGCCGTAGCGCCGGCTTCGGAACGCCCCGTTCCGCCGCTTCATCGAAATCGCCAATTCGCATACAGCAGTGGTTCCCAACCGGCGGGCCGTACGCGTCCCTACATCGTGGTCCTGACGCAAATACGAACGTCCTTGACCAAGAAGAGGTTGGGAGCCCCTAGCATAGAGGGACCGGCCTACTCGTAGTCCGCTGCGCGCGCGCAGTGCGACCGCTGCACGGCGAGCGCCAGGCACCGGCCTCGCTCGTCGCTCCCACACGACGATGCGAAGTTCGTCGGGGTGAGGGCATGCCCGTAATCGAAATATACGGCAAGCCTTTCATAATAATTTTATATGCATGTTCCATTCGGTAATTATTGTCGCTATCGTTTGACCTTCCATTGAACAAAAAACGTGGATCGACGTCGACGTCGCGGATTCAGTGCTTGAGTATTGTGTATTGCTCATGAAATGTGCCTTGAAAAAGCTATGTTCCTTTTATTATTGTTTCTATAGTATACGCCCGATACGGTACCACATTCGGCCCCATTCGACATAAGTGATATTCGTTTGCTATCGGTCGTAGTTTATTAGCATGAAATATCCCGATGCCATTTAGCCTCGAAAACGTACATGGAAATAATAATAATAGAAAGCTTAAAAATGTCAATAAAAAGTACAATATATACATAATTAGATTGGGATGCACAGCGTAATCAAACGAATGCGACAATAAGTAATGATATGACGATATCTGTCGTTTATCAGATTTAGTTATGGTTCGCGTAGACTAGCGTTAGCGTTGATTTCAGTGGAGTTGTCCGGCAGCCAGCGGGAGCGAGGCGCTTTCACAACGAAGGCTTCCGTGTAACTGTAACATGATTGTTTATTTGACGAGGTTTCCTACGATTTGCTAATGTAAATAATGTTGGGAGTGTTGTCGGCCCAGAGGCGACGTGGCTCTGTATCGACGCAGTCACGAACTATGAAAGCGATGTATAAGTCACGCGACCAGTGCAAATTTTTTTTGAAATTTGCGCCATGTTCATTATACGGTGGTGGAAAGAGGAGTAAAGTATTTTGTAATTAATGTCATAGCGCTGATCTCAGTTTGGGTTACTTTGAATGAGCTGTGTTTTAGTGTATTTACTCCTTTTTATCTAGTTATGTATAGAAATTTTCTTCTACCACACCTATTAAGTTAACTTGATCGTTTTAAAATATTTCAAGTTAAATTATACGACGGTTTACTTCTTTATAGAAGCGGCATTTTAAACATTTTTTTATAGCATGTCACTAAACTAATCATTTTACCTGCTAAATATACTTTATTAGAAATGCATTTAAAACTAATCAACACTTTTTAAAGATTATGCTATCACGGATACGCAATATTTTCGAAGTCTTTTGAAAATTCATTCAAATTTAAATGAACTTAAAAATAATGGACTAAATGATCCTAGAAATACAAATTTCGTAAACGTGATACTAAAACATCAAATAATTTTAGTTGAATGGAACGGCGACCGACCAATAAAACTAATTCCTACGGACGCATCTCAAAGTCTCCCAAACTGTACTAATCGTAGATTTGTGTCAGTAAATCTAGAATTAATATTTTATCTCGCATTTTATAGTTTGTTTTGTAATTTTAAATGTGGTGTATTGGTTATCATCGTTGCGCTATTTATAACGGACATGTACAATAGTTTTGTATTACCACTGCCTGTAAAAAAAAGTTCCATTACAGCTCATTCGGATATATACGGCTAATAAATATAGAATGTTAGTAAGCACTTAGATTAATCTTATTGCTGTAAAAAACACGACAATTACTACATCATAATTTTAATGTTTTAATATTTGATGTATAAAAAAATTAATTTGTATTTATTCACTTAATAGTAAAGTATTATATTGTTTATATTATTTAATGAACGTTTTTAATTATTTGTAACTTGTTTTTGTCATTATGTATGTACACAGTAATACATGAAGGTACGAAATTTGTCGAAAAGCAACGTGAAGAAAAATTTTGTTTTTAATTTCTGTACCATGGTGTAAAAATTGTGTATCTAAGGTAAACGCACCAAAGCTAGACACTGTAAGGAAGACAAAATATTTTATGTGATTGCGCAAGACATGTTTACAAATTGTCTTAAATTCTAAATCACCAATAAAAAATTAAGAGCCGTTTCGTATCTTCTCGCAAATTCCGAGATTTAAATTGCTTAATTTACCATCTTACGTCATATTTCAAAATTTAAAAATGCATTTAAATAATAGAATTATCGTTAAGAACATCCGTGACCTTGTAGAAGGCAATATTGAGTATGACCACTTATTATTTGTATGTTCAGTGCTCTAAACTTCGCTCTCTACTGCATATCCTCCTGATATTTTTCGACCTATAAATT
The DNA here is from genome assembly GCA_001586405.1 of Phoebis sennae. Taxonomy (NCBI): domain Eukaryota; kingdom Metazoa; phylum Arthropoda; class Insecta; order Lepidoptera; family Pieridae; genus Phoebis; species Phoebis sennae. The sequence goes on from LQNK01000863.1 coordinate 1,387,124, forward strand.
CTAAGTGTCTTCTATCCCTCCCCCTCTTGTTAAAGTTCTATCGAATTTTCTGCACTCTAATAACCTGAAATACTAAATTTTTATTATGACTTAATACATGTGCATGAGTTGTTTTGTTTTACCATGAATGTTTGGTTGTTTTGTTGCCCAGGCATACTTCGGGAAAGTTATACTATTATATACGAGCATCTCATCTATGGCTTTTGCTCAGTGAGGAAGCTGATTCATCCACTACATGTTGTAAAATTGGAATACTTCACCACTACTTGATACTGATAAAATCCATCTCTTGTAGGGAGGGAACCATTAGTTTCTAGAGAGGAGAACTATTTGTTTGTTTGATTTTTCACAATTTGTTTTTAGTAAATTTACATTTACTAAAAATAAATTGTGATATTTCCCGCAATCAATATTTGTTTAATGTCACAATCGACTGTGTTCCCTGAAGAATCTAAATAAATACTTTTAATGTGTATGTTTCAATCTATTAATTATACAAGCGAGCGAGCAGTGCAAACGCCACAAATCAGCATCCAAAATTTAAAATTTGTGAATGGCTCTTAATATAGAAATTTCAATCCTTTAGTTCAGCGTCTGGCATTGGTGCCTTCACCTCGCTTATCATTATAAATAGTAATTTACCTTTTATTTCTTACCTCTCCTATGATAATGCACAAAAACATGTATTATATAAAGCTATTTGTACAATGTTTATTTATATTTAGTTTTGAATTGGTTTCGTGCCTTCATGCGATACATATTCCATATCTATCTCGCTGGTCCCGAAGAAAGACGGAATTTGAAGCATACGACATAATATACATTGTTGTTATTTAAGGCATCTTGTGGAACACGTTTTTGTGAATAAGTCGTGGATATTATTTTTGGGTTATTTGGATTGAAAGATTCGATAATCAGCCGTTTTTTTGTATCTATAGAATAATTAAATTAAAAATTTCCGTGTGGTATTGTTGTTATATTAAACTATTATGCTATATTGTATCGTTTTCTGAAATAAAAGACTTAATTTATGATTATTTTATACTGTTTCTATTTTCTTTTACACTAGAATGGTAAATGTATTCACAGGTTTTATATTCTTTATCTAAGAATCTGAACCAAGTTTCATTGTTTCGTCCAAGAAGGTGCGATTTTAGGTTTCCCTCCAATATTAATGTTCCCAGTAAGATATTGTGTTTGACAATTTAAAAAATAATGATAACAATGCACACCTGCAGTGAATTCAAAATTAAACAATTACTCGTCTTTAGTCGAAGAATATCAAGGAAATAAAGATTGGTGCGAATTATATTAAAAAATTAAATATGTTGCTTGTTATATTAAAAAAATACGGTCGAATTGGAGACCTCCTTTTATTTGAAAGTCGACCTACCGAAATCGCCCTCGCAAGTTGTGTACATCTTTGACAGGTAGGCGAGTCACAGGCGGGAGAATCATATACATATAACAATTTTATTATTTTTCCATGTCCGACAGGTCCTCACGTCATTAGTTAAAGGTTAATGACTAATGAAGGCCATGCACGTTAGGGTTAGCCCGATATTAGCCTAGCTTTCATAATAGTTTTATATTATGGAGGCTTGTACAGTTTTATCACATACATGCTAGGGTTTGCCTGTTCGTTATGCATGTAAGGTTTTAACCATCGTGCCAACCCTAACGTGTATGACCTTGTGAATTAAGAAATTTTGCACTGAGAACCTAAGGCACTTCCAGGTGACCTAGCTGCAGTTTTTGCACGTAACGAGGCCTCACAACGAAAAACCCCTAAATTCGAATTAATTAGAAATACAATATGTGGAGGTTGACCATGACGTAAGTAATTTTTAGGATTTGAAATTAAATTTTATAACCATCAATCCATAATTAATCACTACTAATATTATACATGCTAAAGAAAATTTGTTTACTTCTTTACGCATTATTTACTTAACCAATCTTGAAATTTGCATACGTATAGTTGGGAATAAGCAGAGAATGGCGTTATATAACGCATAAAAGGCCTATGTTCGTTCTTTATTTATAATTTAATTTAGGTGAGAAAGTAAGATAATTACGATAGTAAGATATATAAGAGTACATTCACCATCTTCACATTGTTATATTGCATAACGCGTTTTGGGTCATTTAGATAAGTAAAAGTAAGTGAAATTGTAAATTAACCATTTGCTATATCTATGTGCTAGGGTTTATGTTTTAGGGTTTTCAGGAGACGAATGATAAATAAAACAACATATAAATGCACATTTTATTCATTTCAAAAGATTAAATAAAATAATTAAGTTACATAACAATTTGCACGACCATTAACATACTCTAAAACTCAAACCAAACAAAGAACCTGTTTTAACCTCGTGACCTCGAGGCAAATTGATAGTATGGAATTATTACAATCATAACCATACATATAAAGTTTTAAATATGGCGTTAACTTTGAATACATATATATCTTTACACTCTAACATTTTCACCGAAGCCGGTGAGTTCGGTTAGAACATAGCCTCGTTAAGACAAATCTAAAATATGTGCGTATACCTAAAGATTAATTATTTATGCAAATTAAACATTATAATAACCAATTTGGATGCTGGCTTAAGTAATTTGCCGAATATAAAAATACTCAAGCATTTTAACTGGATCTGCATTCTACTGCAGATAATTAACCACCCTTGTTATTTTATTCAATCATAAAATGGACTGATTTGAATGAAACTTGGCACGCGGGTGATTTATTATTATACTAAGCATCGATATATCAGTATCGTACGCCTCGGACTTCTAGTAACAATATAACTAGATATCGTGTCAGTGCAAAAAACCGTCTCGGCAAATAAAGGTTCACATTAGAAATTAAAATTTATTTTGGTTAAGTTCGTTAAAATAAAATCAAATTATATGTCGTAAAAATAATATTATGTAAGTTTAAGATAAAAAAATACGATTTAGGAGTTTATTAGTAGGTGTCATGGTTGTAATTATGTAAAACTTATAACGGTTTTAAAACATTTCTCTCCGTTTACAAGGAATTAAATGTAGCTGTATGTTGTATTTGGACGGAATTTAGCTTTGATTTTATGACACGTTATCTAATTGTATTGATCATCGAAGGCCTCTGATTAATTATTTGTATAAAAATGGCAATCTGCACGATGATTAGTGGATGCACTTGTATGTTATTCTATACAAAGAATATGAAATCCAATGCATACTGAGCCGATACGCGGACGCCTAGCATCATAACTTGGTGACACAAAAGGTCAACAGTATTTAAAAAAGCGAGATAAAAATTTAAAGACAAATAAAGCTAATGTACACATTAAAAGGTGAAACGCTTATAAAGTCGCGTGCAGAAGCTAATATTGCATAAAATTATCACAAATGACACCCTAAATAAAACTAGAAATGAAGTCAATTACGAGTCGACCAACAATTTTAATAACAATAAAAATCAAATACAATTGTCAAGTTTAAGTTTTAGAGAAGAACCAAAATCTCCAAATATACTTATTACGATAAATATTTGTGATTATTTTTACTTACACAACATTAAGCTCTAATAGATATAATTTAAAACATTAATATACAAAAATAAAACATGGCCTACGTTCTCAACTATAAACAATGGCTGATGCAGAACCAGAAACCTAAATAATTAAATACTGCGCATCATGAGATCATTTTGAAAGTTAATCCTAATCGAAATATTAAAAAAATACATATGCTATGTTATTTTTTAGTCACCAAAGCATAGTACGTTTGGACCTTTAAATTTAAAAGCGAATAAAAGTAAAATACACTTTTTATTATGCGAAATGTATCATACCGTAACAATACGATAATATGTTAGAGAAATATTCAGAAATAATATTTTTTTGCCTAAAAATAGAACCGACTTCCTCAGGCTAAAACGTAGCAAATAACTTCTATTTTATTTTTGAAATCTATTCAAAGTCTATTAAAATAAAGTAACTTTCTACTTTTTAGTGTGAGGAAATCGGTTCTGTTTTTCGACAAAAAGTTATTATTTTTCCATTTTTAAACCTAACCTAACTCTCCTCATGAGAATAGCCACAATTCAGTCTCAGAATTAGAATTTAGTGGGTCAAACTGAACCGCGGATCAGACTTTAACCAAATTTCTATGGGACCACACGGACGTTCAAATCTTTCGAATGTAGAAATAAGTTTAAAACCGGACTATAAATGCTAGAGACATGCGGTAACATACATAAGAAATACAGTCGGATTTAGAACCTCATAGCATGAATTCTATAGAAGTATTATAGACTTTGAAATTGATATAATATTTTTCAATGATAAGTCAATTTATTTGCCATAAACTTGTTTGTTTTCTAATATCTTGAAGACCGTGTTTGCAGGAAAAACATTTACAATACAAATATAAATTTAACCTTGCAATGTTCTTTATATTTACTTTAAGAACCTGGAGAGAGTACTTCTTTAGATGTTAAGATAAGGGATTTACAGGTTTTCGAATAGACAAATTTAAACTACAGAAATGATTTGTAAGACATGTTATCCAGCCGTACATTGCTTTGGGTTGTCGGTCTATGGTTAGTGGATTACGATTATTATTATCTGATTTTAATAAATTAAACTTAACTACAGACAGCACTACTCTTAGAACTATTATTATATATAAAAATCATATACATTTCCTACAGAAGATAGCAACTAAATAGAAGAGATTCTTACATAACCTACACGATGATTGGTGCAATCAATTGATTTTTAATAAACCATATTTTTAAACTTATAATAGTATAATATAATACGATGACGTAATGATAGCAAAATATACTTACAAATGAGCGTAATACGATACAAATAAAGTGTTGTATAAATATAGTCTAGGCATGTTACTAAATGATTTATATATATTTAATTGAATAAAAGTCAGTAAATTACCCGCAAAATAATTAATAAACATTTTAATTGTAATATATAAAGAGCGAATAATAAAATACCATGCTAAACTTCAAATGAGTTGCCATTTTTAAAACTATCGGAGTTTAAATTTACAGATACCGCCACCTGTGTTACATATTTATAAACAAATAATTTTAGTTTTGTATATAAAGGTGTCACACTAATCTCTTATAAATAAATTAACAGATTGGCCTCTTACACGGCGACCAGGGACTAGTAAAATTATTCTATGAATGAGTTTTGTAATCGTCAAATAATCATAAAAGTGCACTCGTAACATTAACTTATCCTATTCACTTTTAGGTCACATTTATCTTACCAAAGTCAATTTGTATTTACAACATAAAATAATTACCGTACTAAAATACAGACTTAAAAATTACAAAGTATTAAGGCAAATTTTTAAGTCTCTCGTGTTTAGATTGTGGCCTGTCATGAATTTGCTGGGTTGCCGATTTTATCGGCGTTTATTTAAAGTGCTCTAAAGGTCGCAGGGTATTGTTCTAAAGAAAGGTGCTATCAAATTTTCATATAAGTTTAATTGAGGAGTACAAATATAGGATAAAGAGCAAGAAGAATAGAAACACCAGTGTAGCAACGTGTGTTGCCAATTTCCCATAATTAGTCCTCTAGATTAATGAAAGGAAGTTGGCAGAGGACTAGAACAGGACAGGAGAGGAATGGGGAGGAAATACAGGCCTCCGGACACCCGCTCACCGTACGAAACCCAGTGCAAAACATTTTGAGTTTGAACGTGCTGGGGGATTCATAATGAAAAATGTGACCCAAAAATGAAATAAACCAATTTACAACATCTTTAACAAATATGTGTAATATACATAATGTACGAATTCAACAATATCACTAGAATATATTCATGTCATAAAGTATAAACAAATACTATTATGCTAAAATGTACCGTTAGGTATTAGAGAATAATATAAATAATGATAAATATTAATAAAGATTGATGTGACCAAACGATGTTAGATGTCGGTGAGTTTTGGAAATGTCAAAACAAGCGATACAAGTACAAATATTGGATATAAATATTACCTATACAACTTGCAAAAAAGTTTGGTCGGCTCTAATCCTACATAAGATTTAAGCCGATATTTAGTGTAACGAAAAATTAATTAGCTACTCAAATAAGTACCAAAAGCGAATGCGACTTTAGGCCACGCGTTGTCCGGCGTACATCACGACATTCATACTTAAGATTTTATAAGTGTAAGGTACAGGATATGATTTGTATCGAAAATATTTGCATAGATTAAGCGACAGACAAGCAAAAAGGGGTATATGAAATCAATCAGGCATGGACCAGCCGTACTTTTATATCTGCCCTGTCTTTTCTACGCTGGAATCGAACCTGCGATTTCCTCGATTATTACTCAACACATTCCTTTACCTTTATTCTACTCACCTTTCTAACAACCTGTAGTCATTTACTAATGTACGAAGCTTTGTCGTGATGTAAAGAATAAGCAGTAGACCTAAACTATATATTTTATCTATTGGTCAACATCGATGTTAGTTGTTTTATCGCCGAAAGTCGGTTCGTCCTTCAAGAAGGTTCCAGAACGTCCCATCACTGGAATTTCCCGCGAACGATCGGGATCTTGTTTCGCATTCTTGGTAGACACCTTTTGCTTTACTTTACTTGCTTGTGGCCCATCTTTTATTATTTTAGTGACCATTTTTGCTGAACTAGATTTTGTTGCATTCATCAAGGAGCCGGGAACACTTCTTACATTTGCTTTATTCTTTAGTTTCGGTGAAGCTGGTGTCGCCTTGCTACCCGAGTTACGGTTAACAGAAGCAAAGACGGTTCCCTTGTTTATCACGGGCTCTTTATATTCATAGTTATTGGGTACCGAATTCTGATTCAAATACACCGGTATCTTGGTTCTGTTGCTCGAGTTGTGCATGGACGATATGACACATTTCGACGACCTCACTGCTGCAAAGAAGAATCAATGATTTTGCGTGAGAATTTTTAGGAAAGATAAAGATTTAAGCGATACTTACATTCGACGGAGCCTCTGCAAGTGTGTTTCGTCTTCGTGTACGTTGCGTACTTGTTGCTAGTCTGCGATTCGCTCAAGGAATCCGTAGAAGGCTCGGCGGTCCGCGGCCGAGAGGATGTCGCAAGGCTGTCCTGCGACATTGTCTGCGCTTTCGATTCCTTCGCCTTCACACAACCAGATCTCAAATTCCGGGCGAGAACGGGACTCGAATTACGAGAAGATTCACTTGACGACACGATTTTGTTCATTAACTTTTTTGTCGTCAGTTTCTTAGCATCCTCCTTGCACGGTCGTGGTTCCAGATATCGCGGCTTCGTATTCTCGAAAGGATGGGGTCGAGTCTTAGTATTCAACCTGTCTTGCGACACATTAGTTTTCGTCTGATTAAATTTAGCTCGTTCCTCCTGAGCCTTCGTTGTTCTTACTTTTGGCGGAACCGACTTGTTAGTTTTCTTCTCGCGTGGTTCACTGTTACTTTTTATCTTTTCTGAGCTGACAACGGCGATCGGTTTCGCTTTGTACAGAACAAAGGACTGTCGAACGTGTTCCATATCCAGACTTCGAGTGGCAGAGGAGTAATTATTGGTTTTATTCGATTTGCTTTGATAAACGCTCTTAGATTTCCTGTCTTGAAGAGGTGATGATGAAATGGGAATAGCTTGAGGGCCATACATAATGCAGCCGAGTTCTCGAAGTCTTTTGCGCAAGTCGGAAGGCAAGTCTTTAAAAGCCTGAGTCCCAACAACGCGGGGGGCGGCTCGAACGAGTGTTCCTTCGCATTGCAAGCGCCAGCTACCGGCGTGGGTATATAGAAGGTTGTTAGGGTCCGTGACCTTCATCGGCTCGTTGCCGTTCGAAATGAGGTCTGGTTTCGAGTATTGGTGGCTTCTGATTTCTCTAACGAGGTTCGATAGGAAGGCGTAAGCGCGGCACGTTTCGTCAGGAGGAGCCCATTCAATGGCGGCAGTTAGACAGTCGTCTAGAGCCTGTTTGGCGGATTGGGGAGCGTCATTGGACACGGCCGCGATCATTTCGAGAACACACACGAGCCTCGGAGCCGCGAAATGGGCTGCGGCGTTAACTAATCGCCTACACATACGAGCCACCGTCTCAGCCCATCTACTGTTTTGCAATGACGCAACTGAAATTTTAAAGGATGAGATGTATAAAGTATAGACTGATTTAAATATAAAGTAATAGAACGTGTTATGCTATAAACATACGTTTATCATTTTACTTTACCATTGTATATGCAAAAATGTTATATAATTTGGTGATATTGGAGATTTGCATTTAGATATCAGTTTTGATCGTGTCAGATTAAAACTAGTTATAAAACATTTGCATTCTACATTTTTTTATTTTACATTGACGTTTTCATTTTTATTACAAATTACAGCAATCGCTATGTGCAACTGATAATTTAAAATGATAGATAAGATAATGTCGAAGCAACTGTATTTACCTGTTATACCACATCCGTAAACCGTGTCGATAAGATTTTCCGTGGATAGATTGACAATATGCTCCTGATAGCATTTATCCAGTAGTTCTTTAGGGAGAGTAGCAAATGCTTTGGTAGGCCAAACTTTCGAGAAGTATTTCGTTATCCATCGTAAGCATTTGCGATATAAATCATCGAGGCCGTACACGGACGACAGAGGGAAACATTCTAATACCCCTGCAGTACAAACTTGACACGGCTGAAAAACACAATTATTACAATATTGACTTTTTTTTTAATCTAAATTTTTACCGGGGTTTTATCCTCTTGGATACGTCAACCTACAATATTGATATTCTTAATTGATTCGATAAAATTGAAGGAAGAATGGAGAAGCATTTCTTAAACCTTATAAATATTCGAATCGATATAAAACAGAAAATAGGTTTGCATTAAGACACGAGTTTTAGACATTAGAAATAAGAAACGACAATATTATTTAACTAGAAGATATATATGTATACTTACTCTATGGAAGTGATGACAATATTTTGCCTTGAGCGTAAACATGATCGCTTCTTTCAGACCTTCCAGCCCCAGCATATCGGCTATGGTAGCCAACTCAACGATGCTTATAGAGTCCGGTATAGTTGACAGACCGGAGTATATATGGCACAACGCAAAATGAACCACGTTGAATGAAAACCTTAAACATGGACACCGATTTAAATTATATCTCCCAACCTTATTGTTGGTGTTAAGTAGCTTCTAAAGGGACGAGTTTTACATATAATAGCAATATAAAGTTAAAATATTTTAGCTAGACCCTGGTCTAAAACTCTGATCCTAAGTTCCTCTCCCTAAATCATCTATATAAATTTATTTAGTCCGGCATGCATTGATAAAGCTACTATTCGAAGGAAATCTTGTGATTACGTCATCAATTTGCACCCGTTGTTCTATGTTCGTAACAAAACATCAAGAGGCATCTTTAAAATCGGAGCAACGAAGAGCATGCTTTAAAAGTTGCGGAAGACTAGCAATCTTTTGTATGTTATTGATCACTTGACACTAACAATCAAGAAGCAAATGTGATATAATCGTAGAAAAGTATTTTTGCGGGTTTCAAGATAGTTAACGATAATACACGACCTAAGGAGTATTAACGCAAAGTGTTGCGAAATTAATTTCTATATAATATGACATATGACACACAGATCAAATGTTACGCATTGCAAAGATAATGTTTCAAATGTATCACAAAACGCAATTAGTTATGATCGCTTATATCCATAATGATTTGTACTTACGGTGGTAAAACAATCACATTTCCAGCACTTTCTACCCATCCTCCGCTTAAAATTCCCGCGAAGTACTGGCACCTAAAAAAGTATTGTTTTAAAAATATACGTTATTTTTTGTTCTAAACATAAGAGGAAAACCACTTAGTACCTTGACGACAAGATGCACTTGTGCGCTTTTATTCTCTTGCCCGATACTTCCACAATGACATCTGGAGCTATTTCTTCTAAGAACATTCGTAACAAGTCTTGACCTAGCCGGGATTGGCAATTACCTATTAAACTCGAGGTTTGGCTAGTTTCTTCGGTGGTACTATTTTCTAAAATTTAAAGACAGTTTAAGAAACATCGTTTAATTATGTAAAATAAATTATAAATTATCATAATCAGCACGACTTACCGACAACAGATCGACACATACTGCTCTGAACACTACTGAGCTCCGAGACATCCGACACTTGGTCTTCGATTTCTCCAGGACTCGTGATCGTATTCGGTCTGAAAGGCGACCTAGTCCTTGCAGACAAAGACCCAGGCATGCTTTTACTGAATTCGTTCTTCAAATGCGGAAATAGTCTATTCAGACTTAACGCATTTTCGGAGTGGAACGAACTTAATACCTCTATAGACCGCGAGGCCATTGATGAATTTTGCTCCCCCCAATTATTATCTGGGATCGACCTTGTCATACGCACATCAATATTTTCCTTTTCATTGTGTATATCGTGCACGGACATTTCCGATTTTTGCACTGGTTTGTCTAAATCAGACAATCTCACAAACAGATCCCCCGATGATTTATGAGTGATTTCTTCATGAATAACTGGTATATTGTTTTGTTTTAGCTTACTTTCTCCATTTGCACTTCGGGAATGTTTCTTTTCTTTTACTATTTCTTTTTCAACCACTTCGTTGACTTTAGTTGATTTAGATTTTTCTGGAATGCCTATTATTTCAGTTATACTGATATTCGGATCGTTACATAAAGATTCAATTTCTTCAAACACAGATTCGCATTCTATTATTTTTGCTGTCGATAACGTGTTTTTTGCGTTTGAGTTTTTTGTTGTTTTACACGGTTTTGGAGGTGCTTTAGTATCACCTTGTTTTTTAACGTTCAAAGAAGATGATAATCTAACAGGCATTTCTTTAACTGGTCCCTTATCCCCTAAGTCAATATACATGGAAAATATATTCTTTTTCTCAGCTACACTTTCACTTTCGCTAGTTTTCTTGGGGGGCAAGGGATCTGGTAAACTTGAAAGATCGATGTAAAATTTATGACTTGATTTTTCACTGCTATCAGAATCTACAGATCCCCTGCTTTTATTGTTATAGTCCTGCCTGTCTTTGTTTTCACCTTTTAAACTTTCGCAAACTTTATCACCTGGCTTTTTAGAGAAATAGTTTTTCTTTTCTGCTTCTGGTTTCGACGCAGATGACATATCGACGACCCAGGAAGAGGTCACAATGTTATCATGCGACGATAAATCATTTGAAGTTTCCAAATTACTGTTGTTCATTTCTAGCTGAGGAGTTCGACTTATTAATGAAGACCCTCCTGAAACTATCGGCGATGATTCGTCACACCGGGATTTCTTTACATTAATGTGTGGTTTTTCGTACAAAGCATTACTATCAGTAGTTTCTTCAATATCGTAATGCTTAACGGAAGATGAATTCACGGTTAGTATTGAATTGTGCGGCGTAGTGGCAACATAAACGGTGCTCGCATAGGATAAACTTTCATTATCAGTAGTCACATCGGCACTCTTTTGTAAATCTGCATGCTTGTCACAGCTTCGATTTGCAATTGCACTTTCAAAGGCATTCGTACACAAGGAATCTTCTGTTATGGGTGTCATTTCAAAAATAGTAGGTGACAAATCTTTTTGGATGGAATCAGGATCTTTATTATCAGCTTGTTCTAAAGAATCATCATTTTCATTGCTTTCCGACCAATCACTGGGACTTATGTCCAATTTATGCGTTGTTGAGCAAGGTAATGGTTGGCTTGGCATCATCGTAGCGTCTGGTTTCTGTCTACTTAAGTCATTTATTACTTGCACTTTAACCGTATCTTCTTCATCTACTAAACTTGAAGCATCTATAAAACACGACGTAGGTTTGCACTCTATTTTTTCAGTTTTAGATGAAGGTGGACTATATGGCTTTTCTTGCTTGGGGCATAATTGATGTTCAGCAACGAGTTGCCGTTCGTTACTTAAAAATTTTTCACATATCTCTTTATCCGTACCCTTGGGAGGAAAAATTGATTCCCACGACCCGGTCTCGGATGATACAGATGATGATTCAAGAATAACAATTTCCTCGTTTTGTCGTTGTTTTTCTTCTTTTGATGTTTTTGAATGACCTACATCTTTTTGTTTAGTTTGTTTATCGCTGTGTCCATTGCCTTCCGGTTCCCTTGCCACAGAAGTTAAACTCCTTAAAGACGTATCTGCATTAGTATCAAATTGTCTGAATCGTAGACATTGATCTGACTCCGCAAATGAATTAGATGTACAATCAATGGAGGGATTTTGGTCGTCGGTGCCTGATTCATGCAAAGCGCTTTCCGTCAATGAAAAGTCAGTTAATGTTACATCTTTATGACTGCTAAGACTCTCCAACATTCCGGTGTTCTCCAAACCAGAATCAGACGATGTAAAGATGTTGTCCATTTTAGTGAAATTTTCCCCAACATTTAATTGAGGAAAAAACTCTGTTGAACCCAAACCTGGAGAACAGTTAAACGCAGCAGACAGATAGTCTGAAGATGAACTTGGGTCATCGGTTATTAAGCTATCGGGAGAACAAGCAGAGTCTACTGCTCTGTCTATTTTACAATCACTATTAATTACTTTTTTTAATACACGGTCGGTGGTACTTTTTGTTTCGAATTGTTGATGAGATTTTGTTTTAAGCTTATTGGGAATATTATTTTCTTTACTTACTTTACTATCCACAATACTAGTAGTTTCGATTCGACAATTACTTATAATATCACAACTAATGGAATGTTTTACAGTTTTGGATGAATGACTAGAAATAAGTGAAAGTGTAGTAGGTTTGACGTGTTGTACGAGTTTTCCAGAATGTGGCTCTTTATTTTGGGTTTTAATTATCGAGTGAAATGCATTAGAAAGAGCGTCTTGTTCACTTAATTCTTGTTCCAACAAATTTCCTTCTATTGGCACTAGTGCATAATATTCTCTTGTAAGTTCAGTATTCGGACTGGTAGCATTAACTTTTAGAATTTGATTTTCTGCATAGGGACTTACGCACTTAGGTGTTAAAAACACATCTGCTTCTTCCTCTTTCGCGTAACCTGTTTTAGCTTTATCTGTATTAAGGAATAAAAAGTTTGCTTTCAAATACTTTATAATTTCTCTTTCTTGAGTCTTAATGTCACACTCGGTGTATGCATCACTGAAAAACAAATGGTAATAACCTCTAAATGAACATCAATTCAAACAATCAATTCCTCATAATTATGTAAATAGTAGGTTATAATGATATTACCTGATGAATGAATATATTTCATCAAATGTATGACGTTCTATATTGACATGCAAGATTGTTTCAAGCTTATGGTAAAATTTATTTGTCCGTGCTTTTAGTATACAAGTATGAGTTAGTATTTTAAGCTTTCCACAAACCACTTCAAGGTCAGAATAAAGGGATTCATCAAATATTCTGTAAAAATCGAGGAATATGTTAGAATACAGGTAAATATTATTTTATTAGGGAACATGGTGAAATGGAACATTAGGTTATGTGTTATTGGTAGCGAAGCCTTTACTCGTCCAGTCCATGTTATTAGAAACATTATAATATGTTAGTATCTTCAATTGCATTGAAACAGTTCATGTTGGTATGTTTAGTTTACCTGGCAACATCTTCCTCTAATTGTTTTTGCAAGTAGATCTCCAACTTAGATTCTTCATCCGAAGCTGAAGACTCATTAGCCGGAACCGGCTTAAACCTCGTGACCGGCATTAAGCATTTCTTACACCTATAAACAATTTTATTTTGTTCATTATAGTTTATCACAAAGGCCAAATTTGCATTGTCCAATTGATACATTTGTTTACTGTATTGTGTCTCTATATTTTATTTTGGTTCTTAAAATAATACATCGGTCACATTAGGCATGTGCAAGAACATAATAAATAATGCAGTCTTAAAATAATGTTTAATTTACCGAAAGAAATAAAAATATATTTTATTATTAATTTTGAAAAAAACAGATATTTTTGAGATATTTTAATAAATGCATATTATTGCATTGCATTATTCAATACTTCAAATTAATATGCTATTATTAATGAACAACCATTTAAAAAATATTCATTAAGTTGTACTATCCAACTTCCTTTAATTTAATGAATTTATAATATTTTATACTAAGAATCAGTTTTTAAGCAATACAATATTTTTTCACAATTCTTTGAATTAACTTGAATTAAATGAATAAATTAAAACACAGCTATTGTTATAACTAAAATTGTATCTGAGTTTTTCTCTTAATTAGCATTTTTTTACCTTTTGAAGTCATAGTAACAGAATTTTAATTTAATATGAATATGTACTTATAAATAAATAAATCATTTTAATTTACTGCAACAAGGCAATATTTATACTTTATTGAAATGAAATAAATGAATACATTTTTTTTTCAAATTCTTATCCATATCTTATTAGAATTTTTACTTAGTTGGCATTTCATCAATGTTGATGAAAGATTAGCAGTTAGCACTATAATATTGTTTTAAAAAGCATTAATATAATAAAAATAAAATAATGCATTTAATAAAATAATAAATTCAGTTTGTTTAACTTTTCTATTTTTATCAAGTAAAAGATCATATTTTTCGCATCATACACAGTAACATAAAAATCGTGATTACACACCATCTAAATTCATATCATGTTACAAGCTATGAACATTTATAATATATGACATCATGCACAATCAGGATTTCTATTATTATTCTAGTAACATCATAAGTCATAACACACGAAGCGCATTTTGATTTTCGGACAAACATATCGCCAATAGTAAATATTTGCCTAACCATTAAATTTTTTTCACCTTAACCCCATTTCATTCGACAGGTGTTAATTTATTATATTCTTATTGAAAACCCTATTAATATGTAATGTTTTCACAGGTTTTAACGAAAACATTCGATCGTCATTTGTTTACATTAACCATTGATTTCATTAGTCGCTGTTGCGTTACTTTATAAGAAAAAATTGTTACGGTCATAGTGACAATATTTAGCGAATAATTGATAAGTGCATCATACCCAAGCAATTTCCAGGCTTAATTTTAATACAAATATAGTTTTCTTCGAGCCCCAGATACGATATCGAACACACAACACACATGACACAACAATCGTCACTTATATGTTTCTGACACTTATTTTTTCACTACATTAGTCAAATTTGCAGTTTATAAATCGCAAACGCATTACATGTTAATCTAATAATAACAACAACGAGCTCAGAATTAATTCATCTGTTTGACATAATCCGAACAAAACTTCAAAATTCCTACTTTGTGGACAACCACTAGGTAGGTACTAACTATTAGTACACTAGATACCGATCGATTCACTAGCGCCATTGGCCCAACGCTGAAGAGCCGGTTTTTGTATGATTTCATTTATAATTTTAGATATAGAAATGTAGCGTGTTTTTTATTTACAGTGGTTAAACGATTATTCTTATCTCACCTTAAAAAAATAAGCAAGACGTTTGTCACTGGAAATAATTTAATAATTACTTTTCACGTTGCATAAACTTATTTCAAAGCTCGAATATCTATTTTACTATTGGACATGCGCTTTACTAGGTTTACCTTAAATGTATTGCGCACGCATGACCTAACTAGGAAATAAACCTAAAATTAATACTAAATAATAACGGTAATAAAAGTTTTTGTTTAAATACTCAAAAAATTCTTCGCAAGTCTCAAGGTCTAAGTTTTTATATTTTATTCATTAATTTTATTTTACTTCTAGCAACACATTATTTTCTGTGTGACAAACTAGATGGCGTTTAAATTAAAACGATTTGAAGACATTCACGTTAATATTTTTAAGCGACCAGTGACGACCACCCAAGCAAAATTATTAGGGTGAATGTTATCTTTGTAAAAAAATTAAATATAGCTTCCTATCTGCCGACACATGAAATTTTTTTTACTATTACGTACTTATTGAGCTTTAAAACAAATCTATTGTTTGAAAAAACTAAAAATGTTTATGTTTAATTATAATCCCAGTATTGACTAGTCGGACAAGGAATGCTACCCTTAGCACCTATTTACAGTCTGCAGTTTATATTCTATAGTTAGGTTCCTATTAATATTCCTCGTTCATTGACGATCTCTATTTTTAGTCCTGTCAAAATCTATGGAGCAAATTTCTTCCTGCTCCTCAATCACTCACCACTATAAATTCACTTCCAACTTCTAGTTTATTCATAACTTCTTTATTATATTGTTTTCTTTTTAATTTATCCTTGACTATTAGTTCTTTACATTGCCATACCACCAACGTTTATTAAAATGTGTTCTATATTATATTCAATTTGTCGTTCGTACGTGTTTTGTGTATAGTATAGTTTATTCCTGAATTAGGGCAAAGAGAAATAAGAAATTTATACACTTTATATGTGTTTTATATTATTATGCGCTCAAGAATATAAGAAATCCCAGTGAAAATGATGATGCCCAATCCTACTGAGAATTGGGATCCCTGTACGTATTTTTTTGTATTATATTATTTACGTAGCGATGTTTATTAAACATTGTTTTGTGTATATTTTTTAGCATTAACTAGGCTATTAACTTCGTTAAAAGAAGTCCAGTCAGATGGTGAGGATGTAGCATTTTTAAGCGAATTACTGCAGTCAAAGCAGTTACATGCACTAGTGCAGGTGCATAACAAAATAGTAGCAAAAGGAAGAGATGATAAATTTTACCCCCTGTTATCTAATGCTATGCAAGTTACATTAGAAGTGTTGGAAATGTTTGGTGAACTGAAGACAGTCTCTAAAGAATTTCAGGAGCTTCTGAGTCTTTTACAGAAGCCCCATTTTCAGGTACAGTAAATGCTCATGGTTGCAACTTTTAAGGAACTATCTAGAAGATTAATTTTAATGATTGTTATGTAATTTGTCAGGCCATACTGTGCACACATGATGCAGTGGCTCAGAAAGATTACTATCCACACTTGCCGGACGTTCCACCAGATGCAGATGAAGATGAAGAGACAGTAAAAATAGTGCAGTTAGTCAAAAGTGATGAGCCTTTGGTGAGTTACAATTTTCTTGTAAGTAATTATTTCATATGTAAAAAAAATACTATGCAAAATTGTTTTAAAGCGTCATTCATCATTAAATACTTACATATTTTTAAAAAATTGTTATTATATAAATAGTCCAATATAGGTTCAAATACTATGATAAAATATTTACTAGTTATAGGTATGAAGGGTGAAAAAGTATACTATGATTGTCTGTCGAAATGATCTACAGTACATAAATAAGAAGTGTTATCATTTAGAAATAGCAGCTATGTTTTATTTGAGACACTATCTAAATATGACAGTTAGTAGTATATTGTGTGTAACTTATAAGTATGTATGTGTCATAATTTTATAGGTATGTACGACTATCTTTATTTTAAAATATTTTTATGTGCTGAAAATCTGCTTTTGTTTAAAATATCAATAAATCAAGAAAAGTCTTACTTTAGGATAAAACTTTTTTAATCTCATAATAATCTACCATTCAGTTAATATTAAACTCTCTTCATATTTTCGTTTGTTATGAGACTGTCATAACTTGTAGAATCTTCATGTAGTATGTTTCCTGCAGTATTTTGTTTGGAATTGGGAATATTCAATACTAATCTTTTATCAAAAGGGTGGAGCTCAGAGTGCCGAGCCAATTGTGGTAAGTATTGTTATTATTTCTGTCTACACATTGTCATCAATCATACCATTCTCTATACTTACTCTTCCATTATTTGTCCCCCTTTCTTCACACTATTGATTTATATTAATTAGCTGCTAATTCTAGATGTTGGCACAATATGTATTGTGTTTTCTTTGCATCCCCTAGAATCGAAATTTTATTTTATTCTGTCATACCATTATTTTAAGATAATACAGATTGCTTATTGAGTTTTATTTTTGTGTTATATGTAAACATGATATTTTGTAATTCAATGTTATTTATGTACCAATTTTCTAATAGATGGTTAGATTACACAATGTTGTTAGCCTCAATTGGGGGTTTTAGGAACATTATTGAAATTCTGGTAAAACCTTCATTTATTATTCTGAACGTCGCTATAAGATATGAGCTAACGAGTTCGAAAAGTTTAAATAAGTGGAAAATTGACGCTCTACCTGTTAAATAGAAATTACGTATTCTGCACCCGACGATCGTGGAGCCGGGCACAATTGACCGAAATTGCGCACTCGACTTTGGTCTTTTGGCCGAAATCCCTATCGAAAATTCGAGCAAACGACCAAGTGTAAAACCACAGCATTAGAATATTAAGGCATGTTTAGTTTTAGCTGTTGCTGAGAAGCTTTAAACGTTGATTTCTTCCGCGTGAATCGGGATTAGAAGTACACTGCGTGTTAACCTTATGCAAATGAGTTCCGCGTTCATACAGTTTATGCGCAACTTAGTTAAATATGTAACTAGTTTTCGCTTAGCCACGACAGTTATGTTTATTATCTATGAAAACGATAATCAGCCGGAACAATTCAGCTGCGTGTCCTGCTTGTCACTTTCGTCCCACTTCCCTACTTTTGCCTGTAAGACCATGTTGAAGGGTAACTCTTCGTACGACGGCCATTAACTACAGAGATTATTGGTTTATACGTTATTAAGAAGCTTAGTAATCTAGGTCGTCTAGTTCTTCGTGAAATGCAAAGACAAAAAAACTTATGAACTACTATACTCCTTTCCGTCGTTCGCAGACGTATAAACGTAAAAGAGGCATGGACATTCCAGGGTGTGACTATAAAAGAGGTCGAGGTCCAAGATAGTTATGCACGGGGGAGTCTCTATGTCTTATCTTGTCATATAAATTGTTAATTGTCATATATGATATTTTATTATTGAGAGTTTAACGACTACGCGAGAATTTTTACAAAATCCATTTTGCGCCTCCTGCTTTGTTTTATTCTCCCGTTTTCGTTATATTCTATGGTCTTATAAGCCCTATGACATGATAGGGGCAAATAAATATTCCAGTGCGAAGAAAAAAAATGACTAGGAAACAGGCAAGATAGTGATGTATGGAGGTGCCCCTGTTCGATTCCGCCTGCTCCACAAAAAGTGCCTTATGGATAGTTAATTGCCTGAAATAAATGTGTTCAGCTTATCACCCTAACTAGTCGAGTTTATCGACTACGCGAGGTTCCTCAAATTTTATTGTGCTGTGTTCCACGCTTGCTCCTATTTATTATATGTGGACGTACAAAACCTATAAAAAGCGTCGACATAACAGGGGCATATAAATATTCCAGGGTGCGACGATAAAAACGGACGAGGAGACAGGCAAGATAGTGATCGCTCGCGTGATGCACGGGGGTGCCGCTGATCGATCCGGCCTGATCCACGCCGGCGACGAGGTCATCGAAGTGAACGGTATAAGTGTGGAGAACAAAACGCCCGCGGATGTGCTCGATATACTGGTAAGGGTTGAGTGTGTGTTGCAGGTGAGTGGGTATTGAGCGTGCGTGGGTAATATAGGCGCTGGTGTGAACGGCACGTACGTGTACATGATATGAAAATCATTTCAGCTGAGCGATTGGCTAATTTCGTAAGAAATCTTATATTTATTCGCCCCAACAAACGAAGATTTGCATTGCGCCTGTAGGCATATTTTATATTCCTAGATATAGGAGCATAATGCATTGTCCTAGACGTAAGTGGTTTCGAGAAAAATAATTGTACAAGGGGGTTTATTTGTACAAATGACCCTTTGAAATTGGAAATGTAATTGCACGTGCACAATACGCATAGAATAACGGCAGTATGAAATTTTTGGGTACCGATTACATGTTTGACTGACGTTAAGTATTCATAAATCCGTATATATGCTGATGCCTTGAAACGTTTCATTCATTGATTGAAAAAGTATAAAACGTTCCCTGTCTTTATTTCTTTCACGAGCCGCTGCTAAATGTGAATGTGTTCTTACAAATTATTTAATTCAATGGGAACTTTATGAACGTGTCCCAGTATGAGATATCAGATAATACTCGGTCGTGTAGGCACTCTTATTGCTTGGCACTTGGCAACTTTTCATATAAGTTGACCCATTTTCTGCGCCTAGTTTCGCTTCGAGATTTTAATTGATGATGAATATCCAACGTCGATAACTATCTTATAACTAAACTTTGATTATGGACACTTGTATGTTGTGATTTATCTATGTAACAGAATTTTGACGTTATTATTGTTGAGATTAACATATTTGTTATCGTTCCTTAATAAATGGGTCAATTTAAGGAACACCCTAAAATAATTAAGAAACGATTATAAAATAATTTTTACTAACGATATTAACATATTTGACTGTTCCCTAAATTGACCTACTTATTAGAAATGATGACAAAATTTTTTTATTAACATTATAAAGCGGGAAAGTTTATTTTTTGTTTGTTTAAACACGCTAATGTTTGCAACTAGAGGATCCAAAATATATTTCTGATTATGACAGGCACACGCTAACAAGGATGAAACAGCGCTGTTACTGCTCAAAAAATGTCTTAATTTTTTAATATCTTTTCCAGCAAAGTTCGGAAGGGACTATCACATTCAAACTAGTGCCGACATTCGGCAAGGGAGGGACTCGCGAGTCGAAAGTGAGGGTCCGTGCACTCTTCAATTACAATTCCGACGAGGATCCATACATTCCTTGCAAAGAGGCCGGCCTTAATTTCAAGAAGGGAGACATACTGCATATAGTTTCGCAGGATGACGCGTATTGGTAAGTCAATTTGGTGTACTTTGAACATTTCGAGTGAAATTTTTAAAATATGTGTTTTTTTTTAATGACATGGAGGTTTTTAAAACCAGTTTGTTTCAATGTCAATCGTTCCATAGACATCTAAACTGATAAAATGTGTATCCTCCCTCTAACTTTTAAACTACCATAGTGAAAAATCTAAAAATGTATGCTATATCTTAATAAAGACTTACAAACAAAATTGGTCTTAACAAGATACCGTTAGCAGTTTTATAATATTGCACTCTTTGTGAAACCGCTAATTATAACTAGTTATTCATTACATGATTTTTTGTTGGCGAAAAAACATGGTATGGTATCTAAGGAACCCATCGTATTCGGTTCCGTCTCGCACTTCGCCACTATTTTTGCCTACCTTCATTCAACTTTCATTTGCAGTATACTACCATTCCTTCTGAAGTAGTATGTAGTGAAAAATTTACTACCTGTGTTTATTGATAAAACTACATTAGAAGGTTCGTATTTGATACACAGTTTCGTGGCAAAGCTGGTGTGTGTCAATTATTAAACACTCGTGTTTTATTCACGAATTATCGATCCAAATACAATTACAAAGCGTATCGTTTGAGCCCTATACATTTTAAATTTGGTTTTGTTCCACTTACTAATGCCTAGCTAATAACTAGTGGTAGCCTACCTGAGGTACATGTCTATTATAATCAATTAGTTGCCGTGGGTTTCTGGGTTAAACACCTATGTCATTTCTCAGGTCTCAATTATATTTTACAAAATATTATGTAAATTTAAAATGTATATTCACAGAGTGACCTTGAACTAATGTAAACATAATCTAAGGTCTAGGCTCCACTTCGTCTAGAGATCTCATTACAGAATGTTTTTGGTAGGATTGGGAGATGCCTTGTATTGATCTTTACTTATGTGCGGATAGCAACTAAATTAAGGTCTATAGATCTATAAATATGGGTCTTTAGATATAGAAAAGGAAAAAATCATTTTTCGTTTGAATTGAATAGGCTCTGAAACTACAGGACCGATTTGGATGAAATTGTGTACATATATTGTTTGTAACCTAAGAAAGAATATAGGATAGCTTTTATCCCATCAATTCTACGGGAACGGGAAATAAACCGGGAGCTCAGCTAGTAATTTACAAATCTATCTTCAGGTGGCAAGCACGTCGTGAAGGTGACAGGGTGATGAGGGCTGGCCTGATACCGTCACGCGCTTTGCAGGAAGGCCGCATTATACACGAGAGGCAGAGCGATCCTCAGACTGTAGATGGTATGCAAAATTATAAATTAGAGTAACATTTAATGTACTTATTTAAAGAACTATATGAATATCATTATATGGAGAATATTTGATTGGAGTTGGTCTAATTGTGTTTATTAGTGTCTACTTTTTATTATTTTATTATGAAAAACTAGACAACTAATGCGAACGTGAGTGGTTTATAAAATTTGAATTCTTAGAGGTTTTATTGACTTGTGGCTGGCTCAAGATGGTTTTCGCCTTATATTGAGAAAAATAATACGTTTCATTTGATACGATTACTTAATTATTGGAATCTACGAATCTTCTGCCGAGAATGATTTTTTTTTTATATTTGGTTTAATATAGAATCAGCTTAATTGTATCTATTAACCATCCAATATATGTTATCTTAATGGTACTAGAATCACAATTTTTTGCGTTTACTAAACAATAATTGACGAATTCCAGGCAAACCAGCGCTCTGTTCACCAACCAATGCGAGCTCAGACTGCAGTCCAAAAACGCCATGTTCGCCAACACCGAACGCAACGGCACTATTGCCTTGTAAATCTACCCCCAAAGTGAAAAAAATCATCTACGATATAAAGGAAAATGATGATTTTGATAGAGAGATGATTCCCACGTACGAGGAGGTAGCCAGACTGTATCCTAGACCCGGATTCGTAAGGCCTATAGTACTAGTGGGAGCACCTGGCGTTGGCCGCAATGAGTTGAGGAGACGATTGATCGCTACGGATCCAGAAAAATATGTGACACCCATACCATGTGAGTTGACCTTTTTTATAGCAAAGCGATTTGTATTGATTTAGCGTGGAAGCGAAGTGAAATATTATGTACCTTTAAATTGAACTGCTGTTTCGTAAACTCGGTTTTGTAACTTTGATGTTATAGTATTACGATCTCGATGAATACATGGCTTGTTGGTTATTATTGTACTATGTATATAAATATAACTAAATCACTATCACATATCAATGTATGTTGTAGTATAACTAAGTCACGAAGTGACACAAATCTAAAAAAGCACGTGCTTTTTTTAGTTAATTGCACAACAATATGATCATGTCACTGCTGATGCAAACTGTATACCGCACGCATATTCCGCGAATGTATTTCTACACGTGTGTTTATTATTTAATACTCAACTACTAAGAGGATTCTCAACTTTAAAAAGCTCTCAAATGTCATAACACTTTTAATGAAAGTGGAAAGGGAAATGCAATTTGAATTAATGATGAATTGCATATTTTGTTGCAAATATCACAAATCTAAGTAATATAGCAAACATATAGCATATAGCTAGTAAAGAATATAAGATTCATGTAATGTTAAAAGTGGTCATCACCACCCAAGAAGCCTGTAATATCAGAATTGACGCAGGTGCTTTGCTATTCTATAAAATATTAATAAAAGCACAAGGAAAGTTACCTTATAAGTCTGCTGCTCATCAGAAGACAAAATTATTAAAATTTATTTCATTTAGTATTATTTTGCTTTGTGTGTTGCGTGGAAACTTCGCAAATTTCACAGAGATAACTTGGCCCAATTCTTTAGATGTAATAAAAAATCATTTTCGTAATTCCCATAAATGAAGCTGAATAAATAAATATTACTGGACATTTAACACAACGCCAAATAGTCCCAAACTAAGCAAAGCTTGTACTATGGATACTAGATAACTGATAGATATACTTAAACACACTTTTTTTTTGTAAATACATACATACTATAGATACATTAACACCCAGACAGTAGAAAACTACAATGTTCATCACATCATACTTTTCTGCTCGCGGGGATCGAACCCACACCCTCCGGCGTAATAGACCATTGCTGAACCACTGCACCAATCGGATCGTCGTCGAATATTGTAATAAAAAGGGGTATTTCTCCACCTATTTTGTCACATCAGAAATGGGATTAATACAACGACAGAATTTCAAGAACGAAGGAAGTTCCTAATTATTTAACTAGATGGCGTTACAATAAATATTTGTTTGTTATTAGTCCAATTAGGAAAAATAATAAAAATAAAAATGTAACACAAATCCGATAATCTTGTTTTTACGAAGTTGAATTTTGTATTTTTCATGCTAATTAATTTAGCGGTAAATAAAATGCTATCTTGCAAACTTATATGCATATTAAAAACACTGCACTGCCTTTCTTTTGTTATTATGTTGTAGCTTGCTGCATGCGTAGAAGATATGCTATCTTTTAGATACCTTCTTGCTTAAATATCTCCTTTGCAATGGCACTTGAGGCCCTTTGCTTTTGCAGCGCTTGTATTGCGAAAAGTTTTTATATGCTTGTGTAAAACTACTCCCAACTGCTTTGCTCGCAACTTTGAAAACTCGATGCACTTGATTTCTATCGGTTTCAGAATGTGTATGACATTTTATATTTGTATGAAGAAGTATTAGCGACTTGTTGACTCGAAAACTTTGATTTGCTTGTCCTTGTCTTTGACGAATATAAAAATATAGTCTTTTGCTAACGGTTTCTAAATTTATGACGATGATCTTCTTTAATAAATATATTTCGAACACTTAGTGTTTTAATTAATTAGATACCTTTGGTGTAAATGGAAATAAATATTTGAAATCTTGCGATGAATATTGGTCAAGGTTCTGGATAAAGTCTGCAAAAACTGGTATTACTGGTATTACAGTAGTTTTATCCCGCCAATATTATAAATGTGAAAATTTGTGCGGATAGATAGATGTAGCTATGTTTGTCACTCTTTCACGCAAAAAACTACTGAAACGATTGTCTTTCTATAGGTGAGGATCCAGAATAACATAATATAGGCTATTTCTAATCCCAGAATTCTTACTCGATCAGAAATTAGATATGCGGATGAAAACGCGGGGCGTGGCTATTATTCCTACATAAATGTCAAAGGTCGCAATTCAAAAATTCGCGGCTCAAAAAGGACGCCACATTGCATCACGGCGCATGCACTAAGATGCGCTTCGATCGCCTAGGTATCCTATACACAGTGACCCATCAGCCTATTCATTTAGTTGCAGTCTAGACTTGGTCGACAACGGACCTGTTGTTCATTTTGTTTTTGTTCCGTCTTTTTTATTTTAGTTTTTCCCAAAATCAGACCGCAGTAGTGAAAGTGATTATCTTTTATTTTCTTTTCTATCGCGCTCCCTTGACCCTGATGCAGTAATTGGTAAGTATGTTTTGTAAGGACATATTTATAACACTTCAAATTCGGTTTCGGCTCTATAAAATAAGCGGTAAATAAGAATTATTCCACTTCATGCACTCCTTCGTCAATTTTACGTATTTGCTAAAGTTTGTAAGGAGAGGTTTCTCTAAAGTTTAAATTTTCCGTTTACTTGGATCCTGCTTATAAAATACCCTCAATGTGTTTGAAGTAACTGCTTTTCGACATTCAAAAGTAAAGTCCTTCGATTAAATTACTTATACATATATAAAATCAATACAATATGCGTCGTTATTATTTGAACATCAAAATGGCGGACGATGACGTAACAAAACGCGGCTGCGCATTTAATACATACTTGAATGGCACAAAATGGTTTTGATTAATATTGTTTTATATCTTTATCACTCTTTCCTACAAGAATAATAATATAAAATAGATCGTTACAAATATTCTACATTAATACTTTTGCAAGGAAGAATTATGAGGATAGCGTCGTTTTTATATAAATTCGAATAAATGGCGAATTCTTGGCTGTCAGAGGCGCGGTTGCGCATTTAGTACATAATATGGCGGTAGTTTCGTATTTTTGTAATGGTAGTTTTATTTTTTATGAATCTTATAAAGCGTTTTAAAATTGTCATGAAGTTTATAAGATCGTTAGTTAAAGATTTGTTATTGCGTCAACTATTTTAAATGATCTTAATTTTTTAAAGCCGAGAAAAGGAGAATGGGCCACGTATATGAAACCTGCATTGTCAACAATATTTTTTTTTATTTTCAGGCGTGATTTCGTATTATAATTCTTTTAGAGAAGTTTTACCTCTGCAGGTACCCGACTTAATTCTAAGTTCTAATCAAATACAGGTCAGAATTTTGAATCTGTAATTTTGACAATTTAACTTCCTATTAGGAAAGATAAATTAAAAAATATATAATATAGACTTCAGAGTGAATTAAGGAGGTATGGGTTATCGCACCCGGAAATTTCAAACTGTTTGTAATAAAGGCAGCAAAGAGTATCCCAATATTATATATTGTATAGATCGTAAATACATTTGAAATTCTCTTTCATTTGACTATTGATAACACTAACAAAATAGTTATTGCACAACTTTGATCTATACAGTAAAATACATTGAAATATGTTTAATATTCCTGAACGAATAACAGCGTAACCCGTAGTTAAAGTTGATCCTTATCATGAGTCCTTTCATTTGCTACAATTTAATCTCAAAAGTGACCTTTAACCTTTGTTCTTATCGAAAATGGTGGAATGGTGGCCCGATATGCAGAAAAGGTCATATCTGCACATCTAGTACACCGTTGATATACAAGATGGCGATCACCGGTATTTCAAAATGGTGGGTGGTCTACCTGTGCAAAAGGTCACGTGCGCATTTAACATTTACATAGTGGAAGTTCAAAATGGCGTCTATCTACATTCTATACTATCTATACGGATAATTATAAAGCGGGAAGTTTGTTTTTTGTTTGTTTCTCTGTTAGAGAGAGAACGCGCTATGTTTAGAAACTACTGGATGGATTTGAAAATTCTTTCTAATTATGATATGTAGATAGGATAGAAAAGTAGAGATACCATATTACAGATTGTAGATAATATATAGATAGTTACTTATTCATCAATGTCATGTAAAAATGATTTAAGTATATTTTACGGAAAAATACACTAACAAGTGTGATAATGATTATTCTTTGTTCCAAATATTGCCTCATCTTTTGATACCGTTACATAATGGCGAAGAATATTCAATTTCAATAATAAGAGAAAAAACTCATATCCACATCTAATTCATTATACTAAAATCAAAATTTTAACATAATTCTAAAATATTATGTAATATGCAATCAAAATGGCGGCTCAGGTATTGCGTCTTTCCCTGATCTGAACCTAGATTTTATCGATTTGCTACTCACGGTCCAGGCCCGCGCATGCAATTTAGGTACCCTGGGTACATCGTGGTACCTTCAAAATGGCGGCGTCTACCCACATTTTATGAAAAGCGGAAAGTTTGTTGTTTTACGTTTCTTTGTTTTAACGTGCTATTATTATAAACTAAAGGATATAATTGAAAATGCTTTCCAATTATGATAAAGACGTTCATGCAGGTTATAGGCTATTTAGCATATTAAAACTAATAGAAAATTAATAGACAGTTACTTATTCATCAATGTCATGTTAAAAAAAGGAATTAAGTACATTTTACGAAAAAAATACATTAATACGTTCTTTAATGATTATTCATTTTCCTAAATTACGTTACGTAATGGCCAAGAATATTAATTAAATTTTTTACAGGAAAACTGATATCTAAATCTAATTCATCATACTAAAATCAAATATTCAATATAATAATTAATATTATGTAATAAGCAATCAAAATGGTGGTTCAGGTATTGCGTCTCTGCCTAATACGCGCATGCACCTTGTGCATCTGAACCTAGATTTTATCGATTTACGACCCCCGGGCCGAGCCCGCGCATGCACCCTAGGTACCCTAGCTGCGAGATCTAGGTCTCATTGTAGGGTGTGCAAGTGCATCATTCGGACGTTTGCTTATATTTCATTCATAATTTAAATCTTCCACTCCTTTCTTTCATTTTTATTACGTGATTATTACACCCTGCACTCTGTGAAAGTGTTTCAATAATTTTTGATTAAAATTCTCAATTTTTATTATTAAATTTTTCTATCCAACTTATTTTCTTATTGATTATTAAATTCTAAAAATAGTTTTGTTGTTTAAATTCTCGGTTCAAATCTTTTCTCCTTACTTGCATTTGTGTTGATATCAAGAATTGCTCGAGTGATGCATTGGTAAGTTGGTATTTTTTATTTAGTAACGGTTTTAATTGCTACACTCGATTGATTATAATCTGCCTACACGAGACTACATTCATACGCATTTTATTATCGGTAAAAATCCCATCAAATCAATATAACATTTATATGATGGGATTGGTTAATATCGCGAATGCGTGATGTGATGGCCAACGCCCAAACTTATATTGCTAAAACGAGATGGAAAGATGCTATAAGTAAGTATACAATTATCATTATTTATTGAGTAGTTTACCAAGATTCCATTATTATTTCTTTTAAAAGAATAAAATCTTTCTTTATTATAATCGTTTTTTACAGAGCTGCAAGTTACACCGCACAAGATTTGGAGTATGTTAAAGTAGGCGCATGGAAAAGTAGCCAGTATTGAGTATGCACGCTTACTGCCCTGATACTTTACGTAAAAAATTATAATGGTGGTGTGTGTGGTGTGATAACACCATATACCACGCTACTTTCTACATTGCTGCATTCCGTATTTCTTCATAAGCACAATCTTTGATTGAAATTTTTTGAAATTGCAAAAATATTGTAAAAATCCATGCTTGCAGTTTTTATTTTCTTCAAAATTGACCTCGAAGCTCCTTAAGCATTTTTTTATGTTCCTCGTAGTTTAGATATTAGCTCTGACAACCCATTTCAAAAATTCACAGGAAATACCGGTAGAATATTTTTGCCCAAAAGGCAAGTTTTATGCTGCTAAAAAGCAATCTCTTCCAGACAACCTGGACTAAGTTACGTCCAGAGCATCAGAAAATACAGGAGAAATACTAATATTTTATTTATGTATTAAAAATGAACTTAAAAAGTAATCAGGATACAAAATATAATACTAAAGTATCAAGATCATTCCATTCCCGTTCGTCAACCCGGAATACGCTTGTGTGTTGAGCTGTGTCAGTGTGTGGGTGCGATTTCTAACCTATCTGTTTTGAGAACGCGTCCTTAATATACGAACGAGAAGAAATATAAAATTATATTATTTTATTAATAATGAAATATATGTGAAATGTTTTTTTTATTATGGATATTTTTTAAAATTACAATAAAATTATGAATTTGTTTTGTGGTATTATTTACTTTCAATTAACTTATTTGGTACTTTCCTTTCTAAAACGTGTGTACATGGCTGAAACCGAATTTGTTTGTGTTCCATTTTTAATGTTAACTATGTTAATTATTAGTATTGATAGAAATAAGATGGCGCACATCATGCAATCAAAATGGCGGCGAGGATTCCATTTTCGAATTCAACATTTATTGACTTCGACACACTTTCTAGGTTCGCGCATGTATTTTAGGTTGTATCTAGATTTCCTAGCGTAAATTTGTATAGACACTTGCATAAGTTCTTTGTGTTCAATCTTTTCATTTAATTGGATACTAAAAATATTAGCTTCTGTGAAATCTAAACCAGTGGATGGTTTGAAGTCATGTCGAATTGCGTAGAAATTTAACTAGGTAGATACCTCGCACTGTCAGTATTAAAAGTTCGTAAGGATTTTTGGGAGGACATTTTGTTTAGCGATACCTTTCGGGAGCACGCATGCGCATATCGATGTAGTTCTTTCTAGTTGTAATCAATAAAATAATATTGATGGGATTGATTGGAAAATTTACAATCGAATTATATAATATAAATCAGTCAAAAGAGAATAAATTATTCATGACTTGTTTTATGAACATTTGTGATTCGGAAATTGTGAAGTAAGTATAAATCTTTACATTACTAATGTGGTGAATCTTATGATATTCTTTAAGTTGATTGCTTCTTTTATTGTATTAAATTATTTAATTGTAAACAATTTTCTTTATTTACAGATAAGCAAATTTATATGACCATGGCACACAACGATTATGGAATGCGATTATTTTAAAGAATTCATAATATTATAAATTATGTGACCGTGCAATTATTATGTGATTGTGTATTATATAATTATTTTTATTAAAGTGAAAGTGAAATGAAATGTATTTTTATGAATGTGTATATTTTTTAATTATAAAAATTTAATAAATTTTTTTTTCTTTAATAATATTGTTTTATTGCAATTATCCCTTTAACCTATTTTTGTCGACGTTTGATATAACAAATGTATAGAAAATAAGTAAAACCAGGGTTTAGGTTTATTGCGCATCTAGATGGATTCGCGCATGTACTTTCGAGGTATTGCGCTGTAGTCTAGATGTTATTGATTTTAGTTTCAGTATATAGACACACCCAGATCTAGACTCACGCATGCATTTTAGGCTTTTCGTAGATGCGCTATAAATAACATTGCAGTTGCTGATAGTTGTATTCCATTGTTCTCTCGGTATTTTAAACTCAGTGATTTAATAATTCTTCTGTAGTTATTTGAGTGGTCTTAGGCATTTTAACTGTATGAACCCAAGTCAATATGTAGTCGTTTTAATGATTGCATTGATGAGATTTTTCATTTGAACCCCTCTCATATTTTCCGAGGTAAGGTCATCATATCCTATTATTATTTTTCCAAATATTTTAAGCTTGCGTTAAATGTACAAGGGAGGGTTTCCTTGTTATGTTTATTTTACTATATTTGAAACAAATTTATATATGGAACGACCTCGAACTTACGCTTGATTAATAAAATAGGTGCCTTGCTTTTTTACTAAGCATAGTTTGCATGGAGGTCTTTTATTCCACTATAAATATCGAATTATCTTTAACTAGAGATTTAATAAAGACAAAAAAATACGGTCTTTCGGGGCTTGTTTCTGAAGGTCAGATACGGTAAAAGTTTAGCTACCAATATCAATGACAGGATCCCTATCCTCTGAAAATTAATATTTTTTAACTTGTTCTTATATGCACGCTTGCGAAGTACAATCATATTTGTATATAAATTTCATATAATATGTATGTTTTGTTATAATGACTTCTATTTGTGCCGTCGCGAATTATCTTTATTTTTTTTATTATATGTATTATTATTTGTTATAATGTATGTTATAATATTTTAATACGCAGCATCATACAGGTGAACGATTAAACTGAATAATATTGCCCACAAAAGAAGTGCAATTCGTCGTTGGACGTTAAACTTCCTTTGCCATTATATATAAAACACTATCATTTTAACAAACTTAATTTTATATTAATATCTACACATTCGTATATTTTCTATACGTGTCTTGACTAATTGATCTAATTATTGGCGTTGACCGGTCGGTTACAATCAAAATGGCGGTCAGGAATCCATTTTGTGCGGCCATTTTCAATATGGCGATTAAGATGGCCTAGATTGTATTGATTAGTTCAGTCCTGCAAGTCCTAGGTTCGCGCGTGCGCTCTAGGTATTAATTACTGTGCATGGCCTTAATCTATTTATTTTCATGGGGTGTGGCAGTAATAATTCAATGTAATCAAATTTCAATGTAATTAATTGCTAAGTTTGCGCGTGTACAGTGTATCGTGACATACACAGTGTATGCGTCGACGACTTCGTAATTTCGAAGATATGACAACAATAAAAATGGCGGCAAAGTAGCAAGGGTGAATTGAATAGTTCAGATCTCCAAGACCTATTATTTATATAGGTGAGTTCAGTTCTTCAAGCTCGAGATCCACGCTTGCGCTTAGGTATCTTGAAATGTGCATTGTAATTTGTTTGATCTAAAATGGCGTCGAACATTCGGAAATATTTCTTAGTAATCAAAATGGCGTAGAGGTATCCTAGATTATATAGGTTAGTTCAGTTCTTTCACGTCTAGATCCGCGCGTGCGCTTTAGGTATCTTGAAATGTGCATTATTTGATCTAAAATGGCGTCGAACAATCGGAATTATTTATTTGTAATTAAAATGGCATCGAGGTACCCTAGATTTTATGGATTAGTTAAATTGTTAAAGTCCTAGTGTCATGCGTGCGATTTAGGTAATTTGAAATGTGTATTGTTACCTGTGTGATCTATGGACCATGGACCATTCGGAAATATTTCATCGCAATCAAAATGTTGGTATCTTTTATTTTATAGTTTAATTCAGACGATGTTCAGTTCTTTATGTCCTAAGTTCGTTATAAGGTTGTGTTTTATTCAAAATGGCGACTAACGTTCGGCCATTTTTCGATGTAATCAAAAGAGCGTCGAGATATTTTAGTTCCTTTGTCGAGATATCCTAGGTCATCCGCATGTCCTCATTTCGCGCGTGCGTTTTAGGTAACTTGAAATGTGTTTTATACAAAATGGCGACTAACGTTCGGCCATTGTTCAATGCAATCAAAATGGCGTCGAGATATTTTAGATCCTTTGTCGAGATATCGTAGGTCATCCTCTTTGTCCTACTTTCGCGCGTGCGTTTTAAGTAACTTGAAATGTGTTTTATACAAAATGGCGACTAACGTTCGGCCATTGCTCGATATAATCAAAATGGCGTCGAGATATCCTAGATCCTTTGTCGAGATATTCTAGGTCATCCTCCATGTCCTCCTTTCGCGCTTGCGCTTTAGGTATTTTAATGTGTATTGCGTTGTGTTAATCCAAAATGGCGTCGAACATCAAACATTTTTTATTATAGTCGAAATGTAGGCAATTCTAGACTCAAATATCATGTGTACCTTATATCAATTTCCAAGATTTTTATCTTAGATTAAAATTTATGGTAGTTTATGGTAGTTTAAGGTTGATTATTATTTAATATTACTTGGTATCTTAGATTTGCGCATGCTCGAAGGCGTAGGGTATTGATTTAGGTTCTAGGCTAGTTGAATTTCAGTACTTCGCGCATGCACTGTAAGGCAGCTAATCTATCTAGGCACCCTGAAGAGTTCAGTTCAGTTTATACATTTGCATGCTTCGGTCGCGTTGGTTTTAGTTTCTTGTCAAAATTTCTCGTAATTTTTGTGATAAGTTACTATTGAATAACTAGGTGTGTTAATATTTTGCTCTTTTATAATGCGTTCCGATTTCTTTTTTAGTTTTACTAGTTAATATTTAGTCAAAAGTGACATTAAATAAAGTTTGAACGTTTGACTTCTTTTAGCAGCAACTTCTTAATGATTTAGAACTTAAGGATACAATACACATAGAATCTTAAAAATAGTGAAACTAATGTCGTTTGTACTTTAATTTCCCCGGTAAGTTTTATTAGACTTTATTGTCATTTTCCAACTATGTATAAATTTGTTTCAAATTTTTTTTTGTTCTGTTTATTTTCAAGTCAGTTGATTACTTTCATGATGTGATAATATAGTTTTTAATTCCCGTAGTCATAGTATATGTAATTAAAATTGATATATTTGGCCAGAGAAAAAATTGTGTTCTACTTCAAAAAAATAGGAGGTTCTTAATTCCACCGTCCGTTTTGTCTAGAATATTGATTGTAGCCGAACGGCGCATGCCCGGTAACGCAAAATATATTCTTTCTAGATGACCTAGGAAACTAGTTTTTGCAGTCTTTTATTTCCGGCGTGATGGTATTTTATGATGGTTTTATATATAGTTTTAAAGTTCATTGATCAGATCAGTATATTCTTTTAAAGTGTTAATTAAAAGTTCATGAGCAAATGTAGATTTAAGAATGTCAACATGAACCAGTTTTAACGAAAATATTTAAAAGGTCGCAGCTTTTCTTAAGATCCCATATGTCATGAATGGGCTATCATAATTATCTACATTCGGTCTGTGTATTGATTTCTTGTTCAAACTGCATCGCAACCGTTTCGCGCATGCACTTTAGGCTATAGATGTTGTTTCTAGACGACCTGGAAAATTTCAAAAGTCCAAATTTAAGTATTATCCTTCACTTCTTCCTGACGTATTGAATTGACATATTTCTTGTTTAGTTTCACGGTTCGTTAAGTGTAACTTCAGGTTAAGCGCTCTAGGCTTTCGAAAAATTAATACATTTTCTAATTCTAAAGTAGTTTGTGTCGTATCCGGATTCTGGATATAAGATTTGCCTGGGTCGGCGCATGTCATTTCAGGGTATTCCATTCCATTCTGAGTATTCCAGGAACAGCTCTTAAAATTCTGAGTAGAACAATAATGAATCGGTCGATATTGCAATACGCGCAAGCGCTTTAGCAATCCAGGTATACTGTCTAGGTACCCTGGAAAATTCAGTTCAGTTTATGTATTCTTTTTTTCCGGACGTGTTAAATCATTCAATTTTTATTTGATTTGTTTTATCTTAACTTTTTGATGATGATAATTATTTATTTTTAAAGTGAGTGTACATATTTAATAATAGATTTTTCGACATTATTTATTTTCCATTGTCTTGTGCTAATAAAGCGCATGCCTTGTGGGGGTTATTATGCTCGCCCTTCGTCCGGGCTGCATGAGTTATAACGATTTTATTTCTAGATGTTCTGGGGTAATAATGAACAGTAACTTCTGAACCAACGTTCATACAGAATTCTGTCACCTCTTTGTACTTTTGTCCGAATTTTCTTTGTTTAGGCATCTCTGAAAGAACACTAGTCAGTGGGCGGAGGACATTCATGATTAGTCCGATATTGCGTTTCGCGCATGCACTTTAGACATTCAGGTATCCTTTCCAGAATCTCTCGGAAGATCAGTTCATTTTGTGCATCCCTTTCCCTTGGACGTAGTTTATTTTATTATATTTCTGTTCTCGCCTAACTTCTCTATTTCGATTTGTTTTAATATTGTAAGTGATGTGTTAAAAGTTTCGTTTGTATTTTCATTACTGTATTTAATAATTTGTATCGATCTTATAATGTCCGCTATCAGTGTTAGCTTTGCCCGGGTCTGCGCATGTCATAATGGGTACAGGGTATTGAGTACAGTTCAAGGTGACATGCATTTCGCGCATGCACTATAGGGATTCAGGTATCCTGTCTACCCTGGGAGTCCCAATTCAGTTTGTGCATTTCTTTGTTCTAAACGTGTCTAATTTTCCGTCTATATTTTTTTTATTTTTTACGTTTATATCAATTGTTTTGGTTAATAATAATTGATAATGTTAATTAGTTACTTGCTTAGTATTCGCGGAACTTATTGCGCAATTTTTTATTGTTAGGTATCCTTTCGAGATGCTCTCTGAAGTTCAGTTTATGCATTTCATTCTTTCGGATATGTAAATCTTTAATATTTTAATTATTTCTTGTGTATAGTGTCAATGAAATTAGGTGAGGTGTTGCGATTTATTCCTGCTTAATTATGCTTATGAAACAAACACATGAACCTCCAGAACCTTCTTTGTCTGTAGCCACGCATGTCATTAGTTTATCTAGGCATCGGATTGGGCGTAGGGTATTGATTTCAGTTCAAGGTGACATTGCATTTCGCGCATACACGTAAGCAATTCAGATATCTTTCCTAGGTACCCTAGGTAATTCAGATTATTTTATGTATTCCTTACTCCCAGATGTGTTTAGTGGTATTATTTAAATTCTTTGTTTAGAAGTAATGTGTCTTTTAAAATACTGAAAGTTACGCTTAGTGTTTTTTTTGAGAAGTTAATTCCCTGTTAAGATTTTCATTGTGCTTGTATTGCAGTAAAGCCTTTGAATCTTCATAACTTCTCCAAGGCTATGAACCTGAATGACTATACTTACTGGACATGTACTTAAAGTATAATATAGTTAGCAAATAATGGTACATTATAGTTATTTGCCAATATCTTTAAACCCTCTGTGTATAAGCTTTGGCCGGGTCTGCGCATGTCATTTAGGTCATCTAGGTATCCTAGGGGGAGTACAGGATGAATCGGTTGATTTCGCATTTCGCGTATGCACTTTAGCGGTTCGGCTAAATTGTCCAAATGCCTAGGGAATTTCAGTTCAGTTTGTGCATTCCTGTCTTACGGACGTATTATTTTTTCCAGTACTGAATTATTTTCTCGTCCTTGTTCCTCGTGTCTTGGTGCTTTATCGCGAAATTATAATTAAAATCTCTACATTATTGTGATGACAAGTTATTTGCCGCTATCTGTCAGTGTGTATGTTTGCGCCCTTTGTTCCAGCAAACGGTCGGCGCATGCCAGTTATAGAGGTATCCTAGGTAAAGCTCCGGATAGTGGGCGTAGGACCCTAATGAATCGTTCGATATTGCAATTCGCGCATGCACTTTGGCGATTCAAGTATTCTTTCTAGATACCCTGGGATTATCAGTTCAGTTTATGTATTAATTTCTCCCGGACGTATTGTATCGGCATTATTTGAACTCTTTGTTTTCTCATGTATTATTATGTGGATAATAAGTGATATGTCTTGAAAAATACTAAGAGTTATTTTAAGTATTTTTGTTGGAAAATAAATTCCTTGGTGAGATTTTTATTGTGCTTGCATTTCAATAAAGCCTTCGAACCTTAATAAAGTTCTTCCGGAGTGGTTGGCTATAAACGCCATTTTGTAATCAAATTTTGGCCGGGTCGAGTTTTTACTTTAGATGTATCAGTTATTTGGTCTGAGTTACTCGTGTTGACAATATTGACTGTATACAAGCTTTGTTCGGGTCTGTGCATGTCATTGAGTTCATCCAGGGTAGGACTTGACATTGGGCGTAGGTCACTTATGAGTGGGTCGATATTGCATTTCGCACATGCACTTTAGTTTCAGGTATTCTGCGTATATGCCCTGGAAAGTTCAGTTATGTTCATGCATTCTTTTAACCTGTTGTATTTAATTAGTATTATTTGTTTTTTTTTACCATCTATCGCTGTTTGGACAACTGATTATTAATAATAGTTATGCGCGATGTGACATTTTTTTAAATATGAAATTACTTGTTTAAACTAGGTAGTGGATGTAGGACATTGATTAATTGGTCGAATTTGCGTTGCTGTAAAGAAACTGTTATATCAGTGTTTAATATATTGATAAGGTTGTTTAAAAAAATATATGGAAAGTAATGTGCTTAATAAATTCCTAACATTTTTCCTTACTTCATTACTTTCTTAGATTTGCTGGTATTTCTCTTAGTTCAGAATTTTTAAGATAATTGCATTGTCTGGATCCGCGCATGTCATTAACTGTATCTAGGCATCCCGGGAAGGGGGTTAAAGTGTCGGCGTGCGGTATTGATTAAAGTTCAAGGTGACATTGCATTTCGCGCATGCACGTTAGCAATCCAGGTATCCTGTCTAGATGCCCTGGGAAATTCAGTTCAGTTTGTGCATTCATTTCTTCCGGGCGTGCTTATGTTTTATACTTGAACATTAAATAAAATAATCATAAGTAATGTGTTAATAAAAATTTGTAAGTTTCTTTAAGAAAAGTGAAACGTGTTCGTGGTTTTTTTTATGAAACAAAAATTTATAATGACATTATTGTGATAAGAAATTATTTGCCACCACCTTGATGGCCGCGTTCTAGCTTTGTCCGAATCTGCGTATGTCAGTTAGATTATCCAGGTCTCCTAGGTAAAACTTCTAACAATGGGCGTAGGACACTCTTGAACCGTTCGATATTGCATTACGCGCATGCACTTAGCATTCCTTTCTTCCGGACGTGTTAAATTTTTCTATTTAAATTTTACTCATCTCATCTATATCTCTTGTTTTGGTAAATTATATATTATAATGTTAATAATTAGCGAGGTGTCCATAAATGGTGGAGGTTTTTTTTGGTGTTTTTACGCGAACTTATTAACGGATTAAATATTCAATGTCGACAAAATTGTGATAACGAATTATTTGCCACCATCTTTAAAAGTTCACATTCTACCGTTGTTCGGTTTTGCGCATGTCAGTTATATTATCCAGGTATTCTAGGTAACGCTCGGGACAGTGGGCGTAAGACACTGATGGACCGTTCGATACTGGTAATCGCGCATGCACTTTAGCGATTCAGGTATCTTTTCTAGATGCCCTGGAAAATTCAGTTCCACTCTTGCATTCCTTTCTTTCGGTCGTGTTCTACTAGTTTATTTGAATTTTTTATTTTTTCGTAAATAGTTATTGTTTTAGTTATTTATAATTTTGATATTTATAGTGTTTGTATTTAATCAACGCCCAGAATTTTCAAGAGTTCTTCTATAGAGGTTTATTATGTCGGTATGCCATTTTGTTAATGTATTTGTAACCTAATTTTGAGATTTTGCATTTCGCGCATGCACTTTAGCGAATAAAATATCCTGTCCGGATACCCTGGGAGGTTTAGTTGGATTTGTGCATTCGTTTCTACCAGTATTGTATTTATTTAATATTTTAATTTTTTGGTTCTTCCACTTAATTTCTTATTGTAATTATTTATAATACATAATAATTAGTGATGTTTTAATGAAATAGCGAAAGATTTGTATCGTTTGTTACGCGAAATTTTTAATTAATTAAATTTTGATATTGTTGTAATGACAAATCATTATTTGCCTCCATTTTTCTACGTTCTTCTG
Source organism: Phoebis sennae (assembly GCA_001586405.1). Classification (NCBI taxonomy): domain Eukaryota; kingdom Metazoa; phylum Arthropoda; class Insecta; order Lepidoptera; family Pieridae; genus Phoebis; species Phoebis sennae. The sequence goes on from LQNK01000863.1 coordinate 1,425,544, forward strand.
AATTCGCTTTTACCTTTGTTCGGTTTTGCGCATGTCATAATATGCAGGTATCCTAGGTAAAGTTTAGGGCGGCGTAGGATACTGCCTTTCGATGTTGCAATACGCGCATGCATTTTAGCGTGTCAGTTATCTTCTTTAGATGTCCTGGAAAGTTCAGTTCAGTTTGTGCATTCCTTTGTTCCGGACGTGTTAAATTTTTATATTTGAGTCATTAGTGTCCAAATGTTTATCCCTTGTGTTTGGTAAATTATAATTTATAATTATATAGTGATGTGCCAATAAAATATGTTTGGTGCATTTTCACGAATTTTTATTAATGTATTAAATATTAAATGATGACAGTATTGTGGTGAAAAATTATTTGCTACCATCTTATACGGTCCACATTTTACCTTTGTTCGGTTCTGCGCATGTCAGTTATATCCAGGTATCCTAGGTAAAGCTCCGGACAGGGGGCCTAGGACACTTTTGAACCGTTCGATATTGCAATTCGCGCATGCACTTTAGCAATTCGGGTAGCCTCTATAGATGCCCTGCTAAGTTCAGTTCAGTTTGTGCATTTCTATCTTCCGGACGTTATTTATTGATATTTGAATTATTTGTTTTCTCATTCATATTCGTTGATTTGGCTAATAATAGATAATGATGAGTCATTAAAAAGTGTATGGTTTGCTTGATGGTTTTTGCGAAATTATTTATGACTTAAATATCGACATTATTGTGATGACAAATTATTATATATCATCTATAAATGTCCGCGTTCTACCTTTGCCGGGTATTTGTATAAGACACTAACAAACTAAATTCGCGCATGCACTTGAGCGATTCAAGTGCCCTCTATGGCCAAGAACATAAAGTTCAGTTTATGACTTTTTCTCTCTTTTGTAATCTAAAATTTAACCATTTTCGTATCAGCTTATGGTATCTTACCTCAAATGGTTTGGAATAATTAGGATCTCAATATCGTGATAATAAATTTTATTTTTCATCGCCATCTTTATATATCCTAGTCTTGTATTAGCTTTGACCGGGTCTGCGCATGTCATTTAGCTCATCTAGGTATCCTAAGACGAGCACTTGACATTGGACGTAGGACACTGAGGGATCGGTCGATATTGCAATTCGCGCATTACATTGTCTAATATATTTTGACCTGAGGTACCCATGTTGTCAATATTGTAATTACTTGTTTGCCATGATCTTTAAATTTCGACGTTATCTATATTAGCTTTGCCGGGGTCTGCGCATGTCATTTAGTTTATCTAAATATCCTAGGATGACCACTTGCTATTGGCTGTAGAACATTGATAAATTGGTCGACATTGTGATTCGCGCATGCACTCTTGTGATTGATATAGGGTACCTGGGAAATTCAGTTCAATTTGTGCAATGGCTTGTTTCGAACTTAAATCTGTATCTATTTTATATATTAACTAATTAATTTATTGTCATAAGTTGTATTTTAAATTATTGTGAGCAGATTTAGTACATTTCACTCAATTTCAAATAGATTTTATATTTTTGATGATTATTTTATTCTTGATTTGGGCTAGGACTTTAGGTTGCGGATGGGTTAAGTATGTAGCGTTTTAAATAATTATATTTTTTATTCTTCACTTTTAAAAATAGCTGTACTATCCTTATTGTGAAATGATGAATTAATGTAAAAGTTACAAAAAACATTATAAGTTTTTCATAGTGTCTGTATTCTAATATCCACTTAGTGTCCTGGGGTACTTGTACAGAATATAATAACAATTGATTAAAATGTCTGTCTGTATAAATACTATTGGATAGTATAGCTTTGTCCGGGCCCGCGCCCACCTAGATGGGCTAAATGACATATTTAGCCCATCAAGGTAAAACGCTGGACTGTGGGCGTGGGCGTCGATACTGCTTCTCGCGCATGCACTTAGCGATTCAGGTATCCTTTTAAGGTGCCCTGGGAAATTCAGTTAATTTTGTGCATTCGTTCGGGACGGCTGAATTTGTAGTGTTGTAATTTCCTTTGTTTAATTTTCACTATGTGTATGTAGTACAATTTTAAAATGATAGTATTATAGTGTTTTAATGATGTATCGATTTAGCCACTTGGTTTCTCAGGTGTAATCTTCTTTCCAAATCGTATTTGTAAAGTAAGTTTGTCTTATCGTGTCGATAAGTTGTGTACATCGGAAAATATCCGCCACTTTTATATTATCTTTGTTCGGGCCCGCGCATGCCATTTAGCTCATCTGGGTATCCCAGGAAAAACACTGGACTATGGGCGTAGGACACTGAAGAGTCGATCGATAATGCATTTGGCGCATGCACTCTAGTGATTTAGATATCTTTTAGTCACCTGGGGAAGTACAGTTCAGTTTGTGCATTCGTTTCGGACGGGTTAAGTTTGCCGCATTTCAAATATTTCTGTTTTATTTGTTCAGTGTTAAAAATAGCTTGACTTTAAGTTTGTAAATAATTCTGTTTTATTATTGTTCACTTAAAAAAAATGGCTTGACTTTCTTTATTGCGAAAAGATCAAGTTATGTAAAAGTTACAAAAATATAATAATATGTTTCTTAGTGTCTTCATACTCATATCCAATTATGGATATAAAGTCACAAGTGTTAGAAAACAATAATAATAATATACTTTTTTTCTGTCTTATAATATCAGCCTTTCAATATATTAGCTTTGTCCGGGCCTGCGCATGTCATTTAGTGTTTTGGCTCATCTAGGTATCCTAGGACGAGCACTTGACATTGAACGTCGGTACCGGTCAATATTACAACTCGCGCATGCACTCTAGTAATCCAGATTGTTAGGTACCCTGGAAATTCAGTTTAGTTTGTGCATTCCTTTTTTCCGGACGTGTGATTTTCTAAATATTTCACTTTTTAATTTTCCATCTAGGTTTATAAATGAGTAATTAAAATAAGTGTAAGTTTTGCTTGGTGGTTTTTCCAAAATAATACCTTATATAGTTTTTAAAGTGTTTTGTATTTATATCAAGTTCTTGATTCTTCAATTTTTTGCTGCTTAGTGATGCACTCCATTTGGTGAGCATACTTCTTAAATAGGTATAATGGCGTCGCGTAAGGAGCTAGCATAGTTAAATTACTAATTGATCTACTCATGTTGTCATATCTTTGATAATAATTATAAATTGTTGGCCGCCATCTTTAAATGCTTACGTTGTCTATATTAGCTTTGACCGGGTCTTCGCAAATTCATTAAAATCATTTAAGAATCCCAGGCAGAGCACTTGACATTAGGCGTAGGATACTAAAGAGTGCATGCACTTAGCAATTCAGGTATCCTTTATAGGTGCCCTGGGAAATTCAGTTAAGTTCGTGCATTCGTTCCAGACAGTTGAATTTGCAGTGTTGTAAATCGTTTTATTTCACGTTCACTATTAAAGTTAATTTTTAAATGATAATTTTAAAGTGTTTTAATGACGTGTTGATTTAAAAAAACGTCAAAGCTTTGCTTATTGTTTTCGCTACGATGATCCCTTTCATAATATTTATTTGGTTGCTTACATTGTCTCAAGTGTAGACTTTTTCCAAATCTATTTGTAAACTAAGTATACCTTTTGACTTTGAGTTATCATGTCCTCTCTCTCAAAATGTCCTCCTCCGTTCCATCCTCCTCGATTAGCTTTGTCCAGGCTCGCGCATGACATTTAGTTCATCTAGTTATCCTAGGAAAAGTACTGGGCTGTGGGCGTAGGATATTGATGTATCGGTCGATCGATAATGCATTTGGCGCATGCACTCTAGTAATTTAGGTATCTTCTAGTTACCTGGGAAATACAGTTCAGTTTGGCATTCGTTTCGGACGGGTTAAGTTTGCCGATTTCAAATAAATCTGTTCTAATATTGTTCAGTGTTAAAAATAGCTTGAGTTTCCTTATTGCGAAAAGATTAAGTAAGTTTGAAGTCACAAAAATATGATATAATTGACCGAGCGAAGCGAGGTCTCAGAGTCGAGATGGCCGGGCGTTGTATGTTTGTATGTTTGTATGTTTGTATGTTTGTATGTTTGTATGTTTGTATGTTTGTATGTTTGTATGTTTGTATGTTTGTATGTTTGTATGTTTGTATGTTTGCATGTTTGTATGTAAGTATGAAAAACTTTGTCCGACGATAACTTGAGTATCGTTTATCCGATCTTGATAAAATTTCATAGGCGTATAGTTTAGACAAAAGAAAATGTCGAGTTCGAAGAT
>LQNK01000863.1:1429910-1459377 GCA_001586405.1 Phoebis sennae
AAAAGATAATAGTTGTATTAATTTCTTTTTATATTTAATGACGATGTTTACTATGCCACGAAAAAATAAGAGTATAAAGAACCGCGTTTAATATAAAAAGAACAAACCATCCTCAACGTGGTATTTGAAAAATACAGATGGCGCTACGAGGCTTCTGAATCGCGCTATAGATTTTATTTTAAATTCCTTTAATAAGAATTGCATTTATTCCAAAGAATAACTATTAAAATTTCAATGATCATTCTTCGCTCATACGACGGAACGTTATAGTATAACACAAACGTGAAACGAATGATTTTCAGTTTTCATAACGGGCTGTTCTAAAATCTAAACAACCAATCAGAACCAAGTTTTGGTAGTTACGTTAACGTAACGTTTATTATAGAAACGCTTCTGACTTACGTCTAGTAGAATATTGTACTGTCTGTAAGTAAAACGACTCGTTTTACTTATAGGAACTGGGCAATACTGACTTCAGACTTGCAATGCATTTTTAATTTTTCAATACTCAAATACTGCGTTAGGTTCGGATACGTTACAGTCCTTCATCTTTTTTCTTTAAAATTCAACGAAAAAAAATTATACAGATTAGTTTTAATTTTTATCAGTTGTTGTATAGCACATCATCTGCCGATGGTGTCCACGGACATGAAGACGTATAAGCAGTAGTACAGCCGTAGTAGATAATTTACGTCTGACGATGTATACGCCATGCATCATCAAAGACGTTCGCATATGCGTCTGTCGATGTGTAGTCTGGCTTTGGTGTAACATCAAATGTAAGGTCTCGATGAATATAAACATTACAACGCGAGGTCCAGCTCGGGGCGAGCCACTAGTAATAAGTGTTTCTGAATGTCTTCATACTCATATCCAATTATCGTAACTTGAAGGACTTGTGTTTACCGAAAATAATAACAATAAATTATTTTGTTTCTATCTTATAATGCCAGCCTTTCAATATACCTATTAGCTGTGCCCGGGCCTGCGCATGTCATTTAGCGATTTAGTTCATATGCAGGTATCCTAGGACGAGCACTTGACATTGAACGTCGGTCAATATTACAATTCACGCATGCACTTTAGTGCTCCAGATATCTAGGTGCCCTCGGAAATTCAGTTTATTTTCTGCATTCCTTTCTTCCGGACGTGTGTATTTTTATATTTGACTTTTTAGTTTCATCAAGCTCTTAATCCTTGAATTCTTCGCTGTTGTTGATGCACCCCATTTGGTGAGCATACTTGTTTATTAAGTATAATGGCGTCGCGTATGCAGATAGCATAGCTAAATGACTAATTGAACTACTTGTGTCGTTGTATCTATGATAATAATAATTACAAATTCTTGGCCACAATCTTAAAACTTTTACGTCGTCTATATTAGCTTTGATCGGGTCTTCGAAAATTTATTTAAATCATATAAAAATCCCAGGCAGAGCACTTGACATTCGGCGTAGGATACTAAAGCGTCAGTCGATATTGCAATTCGCGCATGCACTTAGCGATTCAGGTAAGCTTTTTAGGCGCCCTGGGAAATTCAGTTAAGTTCGTGCATTCGTTCCGGACAGTTGAATTTGCAGTTTATGCATTCGTTTAGACGAGTTAAGTTTGTAGCGTTGTAAATAATTATGTTTTATTATTGCTCAATGTTAAAGAATAGCTTTACTAACACCATAATTGAGAAAAGATTAAGTGCTTGGAAAGAAAAAACGTAACTTATTCATAGTGCCTGTACTCTTATATCCACGTATCATGGAGTAAGAAAATAATAATAAAAAATTATTTGTTTCTATAATAAAATATTTGCCTTCAATATATTAGCTTTGCCCGGGCTCGCGCATGTCATTTAGCTCACCTAGGTACCCTAGGAAAAACACTGGACTGTGGGCGTAGGACACTGATGTATCGGTAGATATTGCATCTCGCGCATGCACTCTAGCGATTTAGGTCCTTTATAGGTCCCTGGGAAATTCAGTTAAGTTTGTGCATTCGTTCCGGACAATTCAATTTGCTGTGTTGTGTATTGTTTAATTTCATGTTCACGAGTTAATTTTTAAATCGATAATTATAAAGAGTTTTAATGACGTGTCGATTTTAAAAATATCAGCTTTGCTTAATGTTTTTCTCTACGTTGATCCCTTTCATAATATTTATTTGGTTGCTTGGTTCCATTGTTTCCCAAATTTAGGCTTTTTCCGAATCTATTTGTAAACTAAGTTCTCATGTCCTCTCTCTCAATATGTCCTCCTCCTGTATATTAGCTTTGTCTGGGCTCGCGCATGTCATTTAGTTCATCTAGATGTCCTAGGAAAAAGACTGGACTGTGGGCGTAGGACACTATAGAGTCGGTCGATATTGCATTTGGCGCATGCACTAAGCGTTTTAGGTAACCTTTTAGGGTGCCCCGAGAGATTCAGTTAAGATCGTGCATTCGTTCCGGACAATTGAATTTGCAGTGTTGTAAATTGTTTTATTACTTGTCCGCTGTTAGACATAATTGTAAAGGAATCGAATGAAGTGCCGATTTGAAAAAAGGGCAAAGCTTTGCAAATTGTTTTTCACGATATTGAATCCTTCTATAATATCTATTTGGCTGGTTAGCTGCTTGGTTTCCCACGTGTAGACTTTTTCGAAAATTTTTTGTAAAGTAAGTTGTCTTGTCGTGATGTTGAGTTAATTTCACCGCCTTTATATTAGCTTTGTCCGGGCCCGCGCATGTCATTAAGCTCATCTAGGCATCCCAGGAAAAGTACTGGACGGTGGGCGTAGGACACTGATGTATCGGTCGATACTGCATCTCGCGCATGCATTTAGCGATTCAGGTATCCTTTTAAGGTGCCCTGGGAAATCAGTTAAGTTCGTGCATTCGTTCCGGACAGTTGAATTTGCAGTGTTGTAAATTGTTTTATTTCATGTTCGCTGTTAGAGTTAATTTTTAAATGATTATTATAAAGAATTTTAATGTGGTGCCGATTTAAAAAAATGGTAAAGCTTTGCAAATTGTTTTTCGCGATATCGAATCCTTCTATAATATCTATTCGGCTGGCTAGCTGCCTGGTTTGCCACGTGTAGACTTTTTCAAAATTTTTTTGTAAAATAAGTTGTCTTGTCGTTGTGTTGAGTTATGTTCATCTCAAAATGTCCACCGCCTTTATATTAGCTTTGCCCGGGCCCGCGCATGTCATTAAGCTCATCTAGGTATCCCAGGAAAAGTACTGGACGGTGGGCGTAGGACACTGGTGATTCGGTCGATATTGCATTTCGCGCATGCACTCTAGAGATTCAGGTATCTCATAGTTACCTGGGAAAATTCAGTTCAGTTTATACATTCGTTTCGGACGGGTTAAGTTTGTAAAGTTTTAAATAATTTTGTATTATTATTGCTCGCTTTTAAGAAAAAGGTCAACTATTCCTAATGTGAAAAGTTACTAAAATATAATAAGTGTTTCTTAGTGTCTGTATACGCACATCAACTTAAAATATCCTGGGGAACTTGTACTTACAGAAAACAATAACAAAAAATGACCATATTTCTACAATAAAATGTCGGCCAATAATATATTAGCCTTGTTCGGAATTGCGCATTATCCCATCCCCAGGAAGAGCACTTGACATTGGGCGTAGGACATTGATGAACCGTTCGATACTGCATCTCGCGCATGCACTTTAGCCATCCCGGTGAGATACCTGTTCTAGTTACCTGGGGAAATTCAGTTCGGTTTATGCATTCATTTCGAACGGGTTAAGTTTGTAACGTTGTAAATTATTCTGTCTTATAACTGCTTCTTTTTAAAAATTATATATTTTTCATCGTAAACACATTTATTGTTGTAAGTGTTGAAATGTCCGCGTCAAGTGAATTAAATTTTTTCGGGTCTGAGCTAGCTAGAGGTAGTCTAGGTATCCCAGGATGAGCACTGTGCATGGGTGTAGAATATTAGTTGACCGTTCGATATCGCAATCCGCGCATGCACTTTAGCTCTTTAGGTAATCTCTCTATACCTACTTGGATATCTTTATTGTGTTATCGATGATTTAGGTTGTGGTGATTTTCAATATTACATATAGCTTGTTAAAAAATTTATATTCCTTAGCTTTGTAATGTAAATGGTTTGAAAACTTTACAGTGCAAATTTCTTTTAGCTTCTATAAATGCATATTATCATAAAGAATTTTAGTGGTGTTTTCGTACATTGAGTATTGATTGAATTCAATACAGTCTGTCTTTGATTCGCGCATGCACTCTAGTGCTTTAGGTAATCTATCTAGGAATATTAGTTCTGATTCAGTATTTGCTTTGTTTGGTCGTGTTCAGCTTTTATTTGTGTAAATATACCTTGTTTATCATAAATAGTAAACTCGTTAAGGTCAGTGTTTACCGGACATATTACTTTACTTTTTTTTTGTGTTCTATATAATTCATTATATCAGTTTTTGTTTGTACTTCAACCTCATTCCTTGTTACCGATACTCCTCCATATTCTGTGGCTCAGACTTTTTCCTTGTTTTATGCACAACATTTTTCTTATTTAAAATTATAATTTTATCCATTTAGCTTAGCTTGGTCCAGGTTCGCGCATGCTTATCTAGATACCCCAGGAAGAGCACTAGCCGTGGGCGTAGGGTATTGATTAATATTCAAGGTCATGTTGCATTTCAGCAAGTTCGCGCATGCACTTTAGGGCTCCCGCCCCCAGGTACGCTTTCTAGACGCCCTGGGAAATTCAGTTTAGTTTGTGCATTCGTTCCTTTCGGTCGTGTTTTGTTTATATCTTTATAATATGTATTGTATTAGATTTACTTATCAGTTTTAGATTTTTTGATGGTAAGCATTGAAATTTCCGATTCGTAACTAGAGAGTTAATGAGTTTTAAATATTTCAAGTATTTTTCAAATTGCTTTGCTTAAATATTGATTAAATCGGACACCATTTTGTTTATGTATCGCGCATGCACTTTAACCTTTTCGAATATTCTAGAAACCCTCGGAACATGGTGTGATGTGGTGGTACTTCGGTGATATTTATATTGAACTATTGTAATCGAATCAATCTTTATCGATTTCTCGGGGTATTTATTTTGCGAGAAGTTCTTCGGTTTTTGCATTTATAAAAGTATATTGCGTTGTTACTAGGACTTTCGATATTGTATCGGTGGTGATGCAGCCTTAAGTCTATTTTTATCGTAGCTCCGTCCGGGTCGCGCATGTCCTGTAGCTCTCCTGTCTATATTTCCTAGGATAAATCATATCACTCTGAGTGACACTAACCTTCGGTCGATCTTTCCTTTCAGATTTTTTTTCCTAAAACTACCGTTTTTAATTAAAAGTGTCTATAGTTTCGTTTAAATATTATTTTCATTTCATTAAAATAAGTTTCGATACGAAATTTCATGAACAATAGTGAAGTGCTTTGAGACATTTTTCAAGTGTTTTATTTTTCGTTATGGAAGCGGTCATCGTCAATACAAGGTTAGTCTTGACATTAAAATTCATATTGACTGAATTACTGTAAAAAAATATTATATTGTTTATTGCGTCGAAAAATTTGTCTCGAATGTCACCGAGTTTGCGCAATAGAAGGTTAGGTATACAGTATTCTAGATTGAGCTTGGGTATTGATTTTTGACTTTAGTCTTTAAAGTGTTATCAAAGTACTTTGTATTTCAATTTTTCATCAAATATTATTTCATCCCAATCAAGCTAAAACAAAGGAATTGTAAAATAGATTTAATGGTTTTTAATTTGATTAAAAATTATATTGAATTGGTGTCAAAATGATAACAGTATCGGATTTGGAATCCTTTTGTTGAAATGCAAATGGCAAATCAACAAAAGTTCCCCTTCCTGCCCTAGTTCAATGTCAGAGTTAATGGCGTCGTTGAGTTTTCAATGTCACGGTTACCTTTTACCCTTGATCAAGGTTGGGTCTACTGCGCAACTCAGCTTTACTGATACAATTAAAGAGTTAGATGCATTTGAAAAGTTGAACCCCATAACAAAATATTTATTTTAATGAAAAAGATTTGTTTATTAACCTTTTAACATTGTATGTAGTTCATAAATGGTTTTAAAAATACACAATGCAAATGCGAATGGAATACAAAATGGCGGTCAGTGGAAAATCGATTAACCAGTTGGCGCATGCGTACTGACTTTAGTGTCTCAATGCCATGCCAACCTGTTGATATACCATCAACTACTGCGCAAGTCCACTGAGGGTTGAAATGTTCTAGAATTCAGTATTAAGATGAGTTAACATCAACAGATACATCCCGGTCGCAGAAGGCAAGCGAGCAGAATGGCAAGGAGTACGTGTTCGTCACGCGGGAGAAGATGGAGCAGGACATCTCTGAGGGCAAGTTCATAGAGCATGGGGAGTACAAGGGGAACCTGTATGGGACGTCGGCGGAGAGTGTCGAAACTATTATTAATTCCGGTGAGTTTCCCTTTATACTGCCCTGGAATAGGACATAGATCAAGCAATTTATCATTTTCAAAGCGAATTTAACTTTTATTTCTTAAAAGCGAAGTGTTGGAAGTCTATCACGTTAATTAATCATACATGCTAATAATATTGGCAAATTTGCAATTAATACTTGACAGCGATAAAAAGGCTACTACATCTTTTATTTAATTGCTTGCAACTAGTATCCACGCTGAGATATAGGCAATTATTTACAAAGTCAGGGCTCTACTTTTTTATCTTATGAAAGAGATGAAATAAAATCTCTTGTTCATTGCAGGTCGCGTATGCGTGCTAAGTCCTCATTGGCAAGCGCTTAAAATGCTCCGCACGCCCCGCCTCCGCCCCTACATAGTTTTCGTGAAGCCCCCGCCCTTCGAGCGCCTCGTAGAGACCCGGACAACTGCTAACGCGCGCTCCACCTTCGACAAGGAGAGCTCTAGAGCCTTTACAGTGAGTGTCTCTATTATTATTGCACCCCTTCTCGTACATAGTTTTCGTGAAGCCCCCGCCCTTCGAGCGCCTCGTAGAGACCCGGACAATTGCCGAAGTGCGCTCCACTTTCGACAAGGAGAGCTCCAGAGCCTTTACAGTGAGTGTCTCTATCATAATTGCAACCCTTCTCGTACATAGTGTTCGTAAAGCCACTGTACTTCGGGAGCTTAGTGGAGACTACAACAACTGACAACGTGCGCCCCACTTTGGATAAGGAAATTCCACAGGTTTTGCAGTGAGTGTCTGAGTATCATCAATACAATAATGTTTGTGAATATCAACTCGAGAGCGTCTCGTGAAGACCAGGACTGCTGACAACGCGCGCTCCACCTTTGACTAAGAAAGATGCAGAGTCTTTACAGCTAGTGTCTCCCTTATCATTGCATATAGTAATTCATTTACATAGTATTCGCTTACCCCCGGCCTACGAGCACCTCGTGGAGCCCAGATAAAATTAAAACCAAATAATAAAGAAAATACTTCATTTAAATATATGGACTCATAATTATTTCTGTACTGATACCTAAGCAGAATATTAATAAGACAATATGTTACAGGAAGAGGAATTCCACGACATAATCCGTTCGTCCACACGCATCAACTTCCTGTACGGGTACATGTTCGACGAGGAGATCGTCAACGAGGACTTGGCCGGCGCGCTCTCGCAGCTGCTCAAGGCCTCCTGGAGGGTGCAGTCCGAGCCGCTCTGGGTCCCCGCCTCCTGGGTACAATAGTCCGGTACGCCACGCCCTAACATGCTCTCCGTATACCTTACACGCGTACACTCTTGATCCCGACGCAGTATGAGATAGCCAATGATATAAAACGTACAGGGTTCGCGAATTTAGCACGGATTTACAATTTCAAATGTTTCCTTCTTGAGTTTCGTTCTTCACATGCGCGTCACGTGGAGGTGATGAAGGCTGGTTCACACACGCCGACTGTATTGACGCGTGTCTCGAGTGATGCATGTGTGAATCAGCCCTTACATTGAAAGGTCGGAATGGATATTTTCTATTTTTATCCTCTTTAGATGATGGTACAGAAACAGTAAAACATAAATTAGGTATAATACGGTATGATATAATTTTTACTAATGTCGATTTATTTAACTTCAAAAGGATAGAACATTTAGGAGAATCCAAAATTTTCTATTGCTCATTTATCTTGTCCTATACTTTGAATTAAGTTAATTATATATTGTTTTGAGGAGCTATGGAGACGTTTAATGAAACAGTATTCAACCGGGGATGATTGAGTTACAGAACTTGGAGTTCGTATTCACATTGGCTATCTAAATACTGGATATATTTACAATAAGACACTATAATATAGACAATATGCCCGATAATACCGTACATACTATTTGTCAGAATTCCACCGCAGTTAATATATTTAGTTTAATAGTCGCCGTAAAATAAAATAAGTAATGTTTCTTCCTACTGGAATTGCTCAAATACGTAAAAAATTCTGACGAATAGTAGAGCGGCCCTAGCTGGTTAATTTTTTGCCCCGATTTGCATGAAACTTTCCGACGTACTTCTCGAAATTCAAGTTTGATCAATCCGTTAGTTCAAGCCGTAGTGTCATGCGAATCGGTCGATGAATTTGTTAGCGCGGTTGTTACATGCCTTATACCAAATATTTGTACACTATTCCAAAGACGATGATCTCGATATTTTGTTCGTTTTACAAAATATTAGTTGTTTAAGTGCGGGTTTATTGTATTCAATGCTTTGCTAGTGTTTATCGCAAACAATATTCTAAACATACGCCATATTTAAACGGGGAGAAGAGGTCTCGTGCCATCCTTGTCTAACGTGTATAGAGAAAAAGTGACGGTACGAGATTTGATAAGATCCTCTTCGTTTAAATTCACCTTAGTTTTTAAGTTAGGTAAGACAGCGAGGGTTTACACCCAGCTTGAAAAAGTTGTTTAACTGCTTAGATTAGGTTAAGTCGAGTCGGTCGGAACTCAGTTGCATCTTAAGAGTGTGACGAAGCCGTTATATGAAAAATGTCCTATACATCGTATTAGCTACCAATTCTGATAGTCTCTCCAATAACAGTATATTGCCGTTGTAAACCACGTCTTGCAACTCTTACTCGTAGGAATACTGTATTTGATAGTTATTAGAATCATATCGGATATTATATAATTAATCTCTAGTCAAACTTTTTCGTGCGACAAATTGTACATTACGTCGTGCGAAATAAATCGTTTCTGTCAAACTATGCCTTATAATTATAGCTACGATTTAAATATTTTGCCCAAGGGCACTGTAATCTTTTGAAATCAGTATATTAGCAAAATTTACGGATACTCATTTGCACATTCGAAACTTTTACGTGTTTAAGTATGCGTTGATTAACGAATATCTAGTCAGTTTAGGGTTAGTGATAGTTTCTTGTTTTTTTTTATACGCCTCGTCGATGAGGTTTTATATTGAATAATTTGAACTTTTTATGCGTGTTATTTAAAAGTGATGTCAATTTTCTCTAGTCGGACATATGGCAGATGCATTTAACATCATTTCTGAACGATTTTTCTTTATAGAAAAGTGAAAGGTCTAGTTTTGGTCGTCGTCTTACGTGCGGCTAGGGAATCTCAATTCTCTTTCTTTATAACGGCAAATTTGACACAAAGATAACCTATTAACCATGTACGTATAATCTTAAATGGGTATCGAAATGTTATAAATTATATTGCACGTAAATTTCCTCGTACTTCTGAGGTCTCTTCGAGTGTTATTGGCCTTAGCTGTCGGGTTATATCTTGATTCTAGACGGATTGAGAGACGTTCAAATTATATATTGTTCTACGGTAATAAGATTGTTGTATATACATGAACATGGAATAGGTAACTGCGCTTCATAATATTAGGTAGATTAATCACCGAAATGCCGATTATTATTATAATGTCCTTTAGTGCGTTTGTGGGCGGTGGATATTATCACGTTACGTAGACGTCAAACTTTATTAACATACTCTTACCATAGACATAATAATAGTTTTCGCGGTTTAATACGTCCGTAGAAAATTGTTATCCTTTGCTATCGGCTCGTCTGTCTAACTATCGTTTAGATTCGATATAGTTTGTTCGTTATTGGCGCGAAAAGGTTGTCGTTAATGTTTTTCGGATTGAGATAAACGGGAATAATGTACTATGTAATATCGATTATCAACTTATAGGGACTGTATGCCAGTACCGATTTAATAAACATCCTATTCAATGTTGTATCGTACCGTTATATCGAAACACTAATTCGTATATTACACTTTTCTCTTGACGTACTAGTATTTTAAAATTATTGGTGTATTTTATAGCTCGGACGCGTACGTTCGATGAGTTATTTCTCGTTAAAAGGGATTATTTATAGTTTATAAGGAACGATGTCGACCGTTTCAATACCAGGAGTTAAGTCATTAAATTTAGTATACTGCGTCAACTATAACTTTAAAAATGTCCGTCAAAGTGTATGCAATTTGATCAATTTACTAGAAAAATCCATACAAGCACTTCGATAGAAACATACCACGATTTAAACAGTTTGCCTATTTAACAAATTATTAAGAAAGAATAACTGTATTTTTTCAATGAGAACACTATATTCATCTTTAGAATGGACACTAAAATAGACGCGAGAATTCAGCAAATTACTATCCCAAAATAGAATTCTCAAAAACAACAATAATGCATTTTGAAATTTTCAATTCGTATATCAATCGTCGTGTTTATAGGCAGTCACTATTTCGTAGACAGATCGGATACTCCTGGGCAACAAATAACAATATTTTACAATAGTAGCTTATTCCACTAAACGTTGTACAGTGTGTGTACGTTATTTATATCTCTCGACAAAGGAGAATGGACGTTTTGGATCAATTTGTAAAATCACCAAATAGTATAAAGATTGGTACCAAATGAAAGCTGTTGAGATGCTCTTAATTTGACACTAAGGCAGCTAAGTTCAAACTGTTTCGTCAATAATATTAGGGTATTAGTAAGTACATTTAGAGTAAAACATTCTCAGATCAATTTCAAACTTTAAACGTTTATTTCGTCCAATTAGGGCCTATTGACACATTTCTATGCTTACCACCAATTCGGAAGGTAGCTTCTACAAGGAAAGACCGCAAAAAACTCGATGATTGCTCTTTTAAAATAGCGTATTGAATTCTTATTATTTTAATACGCAAAGATTTCTTTAAAAAATATTTTATTTTATCTAAAATAATATCTGCAATATTTAGTTTTAATAATAAAGAGCATATGGCGAATATTTAAAAATTAATTTTATGTAACTCACTTTCCATCAATTAAACATCTATGACTATTTAGAAAAACACCATCTTAACTCTCAATTTTGACATATGTCCCATAGAATGAATTACAATAGAGTTAAAGAGCTTTCAAATGACACAAATCTCATCATTGCTGGGAGGTTGTGCAGGTTTCATACAAAAGTGCCCATTGCCCTTTGAGAGATATATATAATGTCGTATCCTTGTATATGCAATATATTCGATAGGACTAACAATTTTTATACTTTCTCATACAGAACAGGAAACATAATACTCGCAACCTCTGAAAATGTTGTAATATTTTTATTCATATACAGTTCACTGATTTTGTACTTCATTTTGAAATTTCTTTTACCCCCAGACAATGGTGGGGGATCACATGCTCCAGATCTAAACTGTTGTAGCATGTTTTTATTATTAATTTCTACAAAAACACATGTTTGAGTCTTGCCCTTAACGACGTCTTGAGTTCATATTACTACTCCAAGACGTTGGTAGGTTTAACATGAATTTTCTATAATACTTTAATAGTTTTATTTTCAAAAGTCACATTTTTTAATTTTCTACTATTTCATAGTTCACCACCAATTTTGATGCATTATTGATCCCATGAATTAGTTGACGCAGAATAGATAAAATTACAATAAATTGCAATATTTGGAAACAATGACTAAATTATACAAAAAAGTTTTGTGGTTACTGTGCAACTATTTTATTAATCAATACATCCCTATGCTTATAAAATTTCCATATTTATAAATTATCTGATTTCAATCAATTAAGAAAAGTGGATGGCGCGATCGGTCAAATAAAAAAAAAAACAAAATAAATACGCTTTTAACTGACGCTCGATAAATCTCAATATTAATAAAATATCTGTACAGTAATCATATAACAACAAAGATGAATAAAAAGATATTTCGGTCTCGATCTTCGGGTTTTTGTCGCGTCTACGTTTTGATCTGAAGGCATATTTATAAAACGAGGGGTTAGGAATTTTTTAAACGGTCAGGTGAATGCTACGTATTTAAAACTATTTGTGTCGTAACGGTTATTATAATTATTTAAAATATCGTCGTTTTTCTAATAATTGTCTATCTTAAAATATAAATGTCTGTAATAATCATAATAAAAATATGTTTTATCTTTAGACGACTACAAAACATCGATATGTGTAAAGTTGTAACGCATCATATAAATTATTGCATATAAATCTATATTTACTCACGAACTATGTTACATTATATGACTATAACTTTGGATGTAATTAAACTTTATTATTCATAAAAATTAAATCAAATATTCAACTAAGCAACAATTAAATATTTTGTGTATCTATGCAATAAAATATGATGTATAAAACTTTCGGTCAAATGTTGTTTCAAAGAAATATACGCAAAAGCGTATTATAATTTAAGTGCTTTTTAATATGTGTAAGTGCAACATTTCCATACGACAATAAATTACGCGAAACATGTCACGCTATAGAGTGCGTAGTTGTAAGTTAGTCGTTATTGAAATCGTCTTGGAAGATTGTCTACGCTCCGAGAACACCTTATTATTATCCTATTTAAGAGCCAATATCCTTATGTCATTATTATATATGGCATTATAGTATTAGCTAATCACATTACTTCGCTACGCTACACATAACCTTATCAACGCGACAAATGTGCATGCACAACTATTTACTGCAAGCCAGAGTTAACCTTATGCTCTGGATATTAAATTGCAATTTCGTGCGTGCACGTCTGTCCAAACTTTTAGATACATAATATTTAGAATTACGAATATAAAACTGCTATAGATTTATAATTGTCGAATGCAACGGATAGGCATATAGTTATTGAATTGGCCGATCAAATAAGGCCTTATAAGCGATTAGATTCCGGGAATTACGTATTAGGTTGTTTAATGAATATATCTCGTATGTTATATCGAATATTTGGAAATATCTTAAAATAGGCGTTACGTTCGATCAGTGTTTACGTAAATGTCGTGGTAGTTTTGAATTGTATTTACGTAAAAGTTCAGTAGTTATTAATTCGTTAGCATTGCGTACGGATTGCAGTCTCACTGGTGATATAGCTTAAAATTTACTTTTATCAACGAAATATTAATGCAAAAAGTTGGGTAAGGCGCGGCCGCCGACCCTTCTCTGGGACATTCTTCTTTAGTATTTACCAGCCTCCGCTCACACTGCATCTATCATCTTTTGATAGTTACTCATAATTCAATTGTTATTGGTACTCTTTGCTTTAGCATATCTCTATGTGTTTATTAATTCTAACGATCTATACAAATTACCAAAGATTCGTTTTTAAACTAAACTATTAACTTTAGTCATAATTGTACATTTATAGAAGCACCACACCTATTGCCACGTGTCTAAGATAGTCGGTTTTATGTGCTTATTAAATATACTTATCTCTTCTCGAATAGGACATAAGATAATATGATCAAATTAGATTGTTAAGGTTTATTCGCATTATAAATAAAATGTATATTACATTGTGAAAGGTGGAAAAAGAATAAAAGTAGTGAATATATCGATATAATATATTTATATTTAGAAGTCGGTTCTAGTAATCGCAATGTAGTCTTAAAACTGCGACCTCGGATCTCGTAAGGTTTAGTGCCCTTCTTTAGATTTCTCACATTGTTGATCGTCTATCGTACGTTTTGCAATTTCCATTCGTTTCACGCTATTGTCTATACCGAAATTTAGGACATTAAAGAGACGGATATAAGAACCAACCTTTCCATCACAATTTGTCCGTAACTTCATTTTCTGAAATCATTTAAAACATTTTCATCAATGATAGTTAACCGCGTATATCCTTGTGTATTTTGTCGGAAATCTTAAAGATCTGGAAAATTCATAGTATAATTATATTGACAAAGCAAATCTTCTGGGCGTTGAATAATAACTAGCAATCTATATTAAGGGCATTATTCAGAGATAGGCAAAACTGAATACATGTATTAGATACGCGGACGATGCGCTGCGAAGCGCCTCGATCCGTGTAGGTAGATGTAGTATTAAGTTGTTTACTTTTAATTTCCCTCTGGGACGTTTTTGGAAAGGCCAACGATGCACTATCTCGCTAAATACATATATAATAATATTAAGTACTATGTAAGGTATTGAGGTTTGGATAGGTGTAGGAAGGGTTGATAAAGGATTCGATTTTGTTTGCGTGTCTTAATTACCTTTTTCGTTTATGAAGAAAAAACCCTTTTGGAGTTGGAGTAATTTAGGAGTATATAAAACTGGCTTTTTATATGATTATTTTGAACAGATGAAGAGGGCAGTTACTTTTTTAGTATTCGTGTATACTCTCCAACTATGCTGAAAGATCTATTCCAAATATTTAATTACTTTAGTCCTCCAGTGGTGATTTAAGGGAGATTATCGTAGCACATCTTTTTTCAGTTGTGGTTTAATTATTAGGTCATTTCGATGGGTATACATTTTTGGGAGTATTTATTTATTTATCTGTATCTAAAGTAACTTGACTTTGTTTATCCCCCAGTGATGGTTTGAGGGGGATGTTCATGCTCCAGCCCTTTTCAGCTGTTGTAGCATTCTTTAGTTTGTATTTTTTTGAGTTTTTAAGCTGTCAAGTAATTTTTGTTGTATCATAATTTATTCTTCTCCCCCCAGTGATGATTCGAGGGGAAGTTCGCGCTACAGAATTTTTATGCTGTTGTAGCATTTTTAATTGTATTAATTTGGATATTTTCACTTTCATAAGTTATGGTCATGATTTATATTTAATTGTTTCAAGATAGAAAATTATTGATTTTTGAAATCTGTGAGGATGTCGAAGGTGCTTCATTATTCTAGCATTATATTGAAGCCACTTTCCAAATGTATCACGAGTTTCACAAAGTATTTTCTTTATCCCCCAGTGATGGTTTGAGGGGGATGTTCATGCTCCAGCTCTTTTCGGCTGTTGTAGCATTCTTTAGTTTGTTTTTTGCGTTTTCAAGCTGTATTATGGCTTAAAGAGTAATTTTTTGATGTATCGAACTTTATCCATGTCTCCCAGTGATGATTTGAAGGGGATACTCTTTATTATGTTATTATAGCATTTTATGTTTGTTTTTATGGAATATTTAACATATTTTGAATTTCATTACTTGTGCTCATGATTTGTGATAAGTTATTTCAAGTTACAAAATTTTGTTTTTGGAAAATTGTGGACATTTCTAGGGTGCTTCAATATCCTAGCACTATCTTGAAGCCACTCTCGAGATGTATCACGAGTTTCACAAAGTATTTTCTTTATCCCCCAGTGATGGTTTGAGGGGGATGTTCATGCTCCAGCCCCTTTCGGCTGTTGTAGCATTCTTTAGTTTGTTTTTTGGGTTTTAAGCTATCCTATAACTTAAAGAGTGATTTTTTGATGTATCGCATTTTATCCATCTCTCCCAGTGATGATTTGAAGGTGATGCTCATTCTTCAGCTTTATTATGTTATTATAACATTTTATGTTTGTCCCTTTGGAACATTTCACATATTTTGACTTTCATTACTTTCTTTCGTTTTTGGAAATTTGTGGACATTTCTAGGGTGCTTCAATATCCTAGCACTATATTGAAGCCACTCTCGAGATGCATCACGAGTTTCACAAAGTATTTTCTTTATTCCCCAGTGATGGTTTGAGGGAGATGTTCATGCTCCAGCCTCTTTCGGCTGTTGTAGCATTCTTAAGTTTGTTTTTTGAGTTTTTAAGTTGTCTTATAGCTTAAAGAGTGATTTTTTGATGATAGTAATGATTTCAGAGGCAATTGAGTTTTTGAATGAAATTTTTTTTTGTGATAAATGGAAAGATTATACACAAGTTTTATAGCAAAATTATTTTTTTTATTTTTTTTTCGCAATAATTCAAAAGTTATTTCAAAATGAAAATTAATTTTTGAATTGGGTGCCGAAGACATGTCGACAGCTCCCGAATAAAACCGAGTGCGTGTGTCGTTATAATGTTAAATTTCACTCATTGCAGTTGATAGTTGATACAGACATAACATGGTGTTTTGATCTATTTAAGTCTGTTGTCATTGTTCAATATCGAAATGTATTTTCAAAATTTCAAATCTGAAAGTTATCGTTCTTGTTTTATACCATTGTGTACGAACACTACAAAAACAACTCCTGACAATATGGTTTTAAATGTTCCCCGTTGTGAAGATCATTTCGATGTTAATACCATTGTCAATAATTAATTATTGATTTAAGTATATAATCTAAAAATAAGTAGAATTCAGTTCATAATCTTCAAAGTTATAGAATTAAAAAAATTATTGATAATTTTGAGAGCTTAAATAATAAAATTATGGTTGATCTTGTTTCTTTATCTAATGATGGATCATTAGATAAAGAAACAAGATCAAATTTCGTTTCAGGTTATGTATTTGATAACATTAAAATGTTTTAAATTTATGTTATAGTAATTTTTCTGTTGTTATAATAACATTTAAATAATTCATATAGTTTCTGTTTTTTCCTATATGGAAAATTATATTTATTATACAACAATGGGAGGTAAACCAAATATTAAAATTGATGTAGTGCCAAGTTTGACTGTCAACCTAATCGTAAAAGACAAAGTACTGCAACAGTTCTTAGACCAGCTGCGGATAAAAAGAGAAAACAACAAATCATTTATATCATCTTACATTGATGCCTTGGCACCTCGATCTTCAGCAGAATTAAATCAAACGTCATTTTTTAAAAAATGCTTATTAATATATCAACATCAGGGATATTATCAGACTTTGCCTTTATAAATCCTTTATCACACATAGTTAGTCGGAAGTAACTAACAACTTATTTTTTAACAATAAATTGTCAGTACGATTATCTAGTCACCTGTAATAGCCGTAAACGTTGTACTGTTATTAAACAGATATAACAATATGACGTCACAACTACGGCGGCCCATCGTGGCGCGTTTTGTAGTCACGTGACTTTTTTGAAATTTTATCAATTTTTAATTCTGTATAAATAATTGAAAAAAACATTTTTTTTTTTACTTTTTCACATTCGATATCAATATTAATAATAATAAAGCGTTCAAATACATAAAAATAATCATTAATAATTTTTTTTTCAAATTCCCAATTGTTCATGCTCCAGTTTTAGTATAGTTTTGTAGCATTTTTTGCTCGTATCATAACTTTTGACTTTAATAAGATGTGCTCAGCATTTATTATTAAATATTTAAAGTAATAAAATGTTTGATTTTCGAAATTTGTGGACATTTCGAAGGTGCTTCATTATTCTAGCACTATATTGAAGCCACTCTCGATATGTATCACGAGTTTCACAAAGTATTTTCTTTATCCCCCAGTGATGGTTTGAGGGGGATGTTCGTGCTCCAGCTCTTTTCAGCTGTTGTAGCATTCTTTAGTTTTTTGTTTATTCAGCATTTATCTTTTTAAGCTGTTACCATTTTTGTGATTTACGATACATCGTAGTTTCATTTTTCGATGGTTTTCGGGGGATGGCAATTCTTCAACTATTGTTACATTTTTCAGTATTATTTTTGGTTTTTGATCTTTGCCTAGGTCATAGCAAATTCGTGTATTCATTCCTTTATCCTTATCTCTATGTACGTTATTTGGTTATTGCTACATATTTGTCTTATGGTCTCCGTTTATTGATGGTTTTTTATCAATACGAAAGGTGAGGTTGGGTTACGTGGATAGGTAAGATCTATAGCGTTGATATCGGTAGGTTAGATTATCGTCTATAAAAATATTATTTAGTATTTATTTCTAGATTTAAGTAAATTAATATATTAACTCGTTGTATAACTATATTATCGGCTTCATTCAAATACCGCTTCTAGGGTAAGTTTTCTTTTTTTAATATATTAAGGGCGTTTTGAGAATTCGACGCGAAATGGAAACCAAAATTGCAATAAATAAATAAGGTCGAAACTCGTGAAAAACGATCAACGTTTCGTAGGTTTAAGGTTTAGCTTAGTTGTAGCGTTATTCCACGAATACTTGTTTGACTATAGCGAGGTCGGTTTTTACCATTCCGTAGACAATTGCATAATTAACGAATGCATTACGAGAATTGTCTAATGTTCATGGTCAAATGACTATTCGGGACTCGATTAGGATACGGCGATTGAATACGTTTACATTGAAACAAACAAGAGTGAAATTTCACACGGATATTTTTTTTGTCGATCCAATGTTTATTTATTATGTACTTACTGAAAACAATGATGCGGCGTATGTGATCGGGAAGGGATGGCGATGTTCATTGCGTTGTGGGTTACGTAATGTCGCATTGATATGGAATGAACGTTTTTTATCTCGATACGAAGGCTAGGAGCGACACCGTACTCCGTAAACTTTTTAACTTCATAGGACGTTGAAATATAATTTAGTGGGTTGATCATTTTTCGTTTATAATACCCGTTGATTGCAAAAACGATGTTCCTCAATATTCCTCAATTGCAATTTTAAAAAAGATAATTTCAATATTTCAATAATTCATCGTATTTCCTGTGTTTAGTCGTCTCAAATTCAAATTTCCTCGTGTTCTGTTTCAAAAGAAGCAAAATTTTATTTTCATACTTAAAAGGAATCGGATTTCCTTCGTATTTACCTCAAATGTCAAGGCTGTTATATTCCTCTTGTTAACCCCAAATGTTAAGGCTGCGGCGTTACTCGTGATTAATTTCAAACTTAAAAGGGAGCGGTGTTCCTGGTGTTTAACTCAGTACTGTAGTAGGATGTGACTTTCCATGTGCAGAGTTCCAGAGTGCCTCGTTTTTCGTTTGAAATTTAAAGGGACGCGACGTTCCTCGTGATAATTTCGGATGTAAAGGAAGCGAATTTCCTCGTATTTAGGCTGTAAATTTAAAAGGAAGCGCGGTTCCTGAGGGTTTAATTCAGTACAAAAGGATGCTATTTTCCTCGGACTGAGTTACAGGAGTCGATCTTCCTCGTGTTTCATTTCAAGCGGAAAGGGAAGCGAATTTCCCCGTATTTAGGTTATACATTTTAAAGGAAGCGAGGTTCCTGATGTGTAATTCAGTACAAAGGATGCAATTTACCTCGTACTGAGTTACGGGAATCGATCTTTCTTGATTTTAGTTTAAAATTTTTAAGGACGCGACGTCCCTGGTGATAATTACGGATGTAAAGGAAGCGAATTTCCTCATATTTAGGTTAATAAGCTAACTGGAAGCGCGGTTCCTGAGAGTTTAATTCAGTACAAAAGGATGAACTTTCCTCGGACTGAGTTACAGGAGTCGATCTTCCTCGTGTGTGATTCCAGACGCAAAAGGATGCGTATTCCCTTAGCGTTTACCTCATATTTAAGGCTGCGACGTTCCCGGCGTTTAATTCAGCACTAAAGGATGCGGTTTTCCTCGTGCTGAGATCGAAAATTCCAAGGAAGCGGATTTCCTCGTATTTAGCTTAAAATTTTAAAGGTAGCGCGGTTCCTGCTGTTTAATTCAGTTCAAAAGGATGCGATTTTCCTCGGACTGAGTTACAGGGATCGAACTTCCTCGTGGTTAGTTTTAAAGGATGCGAGTTTCCTTGCGTTCCACTCGGTACTGGGGGATGCGAATTTCCTCGTGCTGAGTTTGTTATTGGAAAGGGAGCGACGTCCCGCGTGTATAGTTTTAAAAGGAGCCCGATTCTCCGGCTATGAATTCCTAAGCTAAAAGCTAAATTCATATCCTAAAGGGAGTAAGGTTTCTCGCGTTTATTTTTTAGATTTACTGGGGCTTTTCTCATGCCTAGAAATAGGCGTGCATAGATGGAAGGCAAATGGTTTTATTCGAATAAATATGCGGTTTAAGTTATTTTGTATATTAAATAATTTAGATGCATCGTTATTCTAGAAAAAAATATTTAAATAATTTTTATTTTTTTATTCGACCCATCAAGTGGTAGCCAAAGCTCACTATATAAATCTACTTTATTTGAATAATTTTTAATCGGAATAACGAAGCAGTAAGTTAATTAATATTTTGCATAAAAGCCTCACTGTTGGAAAAGGCAGTGTCGGTCCTAGACAATCTTAAGAATTTATTCGAATAAATACTTGCGGTAAGTAAATGCAGCGCATATGGCTCACTATTAATTTCATTCGTATAAAATTATCATCGGATACCTGCACTTAGTAATTGCAGCGAATATGGTTCACTATAAAAGTTTCATTCGAATAAATTTTTATGGATTAAGGAAGCAGTGATCCTTTTTATTCGAAAAAAGGTTTTCATATAAAAATCGATATTGGTTTTTTACGAACCTTTTTGTTGGAGAAGGATGCGTCGGTCCTAGAAAATCTTTCGAATTTCGAATATTAATTCGTAAATGCAGCATATGGCCCACTATTAAAAGTTTCATTCGAATAAATTCTTTGGGTTAGGGGTCGGTGTTCCTATAAAAATTGGCATTATATTTTTAATTTGGACTTCTAAAACAAATGCAGCGACTGAAACTCACTAAAATTTTCATTTACTCGTATATTTTTGTGAGAAAATGAAGCAGCGGTTTATTTCGTTTGATATATGTTTTTGATGCAGCAACTAAAGCTCACTAAACATATCGCTGTTGTTCGAATAAAATCATTTGGCGGTAAGATACTTTTATCTTAAAAATATTCGAATAAATAATATTTTTTTATTCAACAGATAATATATGCAGCAATTGACATTCACTAAATAAATTCTTTTTATTCGAATATTTTTTTGAGAAAACGGAACGTTGGTTATAATAAAAAAAACTTAAAAAAAAAACAAAAAAATGTCGTCTATTTTAAGGAAGAGGATGCGATGTTCCTCTATGTCCATGTCAGGCTGCTTCTCATTAATGTTATTTCATAAAATCGGTGTTGTAGTAATAATACGAAAATCTTCTTAGTGATATGACAGAGAACTTATATGCGGTGTTATAACTTTATAGGGGGTGCGATCGGTAAAAATCGTTGTTATGAATTTATAATAGTTTTTACATAAATTTAGTCACGAGTATATGCTAGTTTGCATTTAGTTTCACTATTAATTCCAATCGAATTAATTTTGATTGCTTTGTCAGTATATTGATTTTGAAATGTTGGTAGTATTTAAATATCATTTTATTGTATAGGTTGTACATCGTTTTTATTAGTTGCTTTTACTATGGGCTTAGTGCTTTTCAAATCTTTCAATGTTTTTAACTGATTCCCTACGTTACTGGTGGGATTGCCAATTAGTTATTGAATAAAAAGAGTTCATACGTTTGTAGTACGATTGTTGACGATTAAAATCCGTTGTGTATAAAAGCCGAGAATCTATCGAAGAAATCGCCACGGATAGGTTTTCAGTAAGATATAAGTAACATTTCCCGGATAGTCATAGCGTTAAATTTAATTTCGTTTCAGAAAAATATTAAAAAAAATTAAAAAAAAACTGGTCGAAATAAAAAAAAAACGCAATCGTCGTTAGGTTTAAGGAAATAAAGAAGGACATTTTTAAATGGTTCAAAGTTTGTATAGTTAATAGGTGAAGTTTTATGTGTACATTGAATTGGCAGCCGACATTAAAATTATTTAGATTAAGTATAAACGAAACACGGAAAAATGATCAAATATGTAGGTAGTAATAGTTCGTTGTTATGTATTTCTGCCAGTTCTATGAACGTACATAATACGCTGCTATAATGATCATCCGCGCTTACACATCGTGCCTTTGCTGACAGTGACGTCTTGGGCGAAATCACATTTATGCGTTATACATGGTAAGGTTATTTAGACGTATTCGAGTTAAAAGTGTATTGTGCTTCCAGTAATGTCGTTTGTACAGTATACTCCAACGCTTGACCATCTCCCGGCTTAACTCATTAGAAAACTCGCAAGAAATAATCATTCATTCTAAATTTTAGTAACTTTTATGAACTGGGCGCGATTTTCTATAACGAACTTGTATTAAAGAGAAGGTATTTATTAATTTTGATCAAAAGAAGGGATTACTTAAATGACGATAAGGGAATTGGTGTGTAGGTTGGGTTCGTTTAAAATTATAACACAGCGGAGTCAGTGACACTTTGTCTATCCCGTTAATAGTCGAACCGGCCCGTTGATTAAGCTTCTATCTCGGTCCGTGACCTTTACGAAAGTCATAGAGCAGTTTATAAAATCTTATATGATCGTACGCGCCCAGTAAGCAGATTGTATTTGTTAGAACTTACCGTAAACTTCGTTGTAATCTTTCGATATAGAACAATATGGAGTTATTATAAGTAAAAAAAAAATAGGATATAACTTATTACGCGCGTTAAAGGTCGATCTATATTATTAAATCTCTATGCTATTTCTAAGATTCTGATCGGTGTTACAAAGAGGAGGAGTTTAAAAATTTTGAATAGAAATGTATGAAATATATTGGAATCGGTGGTATTATAAAGTCGAATAGTGAAGTGAAGCCGACCCAACTAGCTTCGTACTGCGTTCCTCCTCTTTACGGCATGTCGACGGCAATTTATTAGAATATTATAACAAAAAATATATAATTAGTGTTAATCGTTTATCGTATCCGGTTTATATATTAGAGCTCACTGTAAGCGTCGTTGTATTTTTTCCGATATAGAATAATATAGATTAAATATTAATGCTTATAACGACCCATGCAAACATCTATGTAATAGGTTTAAGGTTTAGATTGGTAAAGAGGACAATTTAAAAGTTGATTAAGGAAGTCATAGGAAAATTGGGCTCGCAGTTTTTTTCTTCTTACATATAAAACATAGACATATTTTAAGTAAAATCAACAGTCGTTAGCTATAAATTATCTAGTATTTAATCTTCCTTTTAGTACATGTCATCAAGAAGTTATAAAAATGGTATTGTTAACACCCAGTTTACAAGTTATTTAATAGCAAGGGCTCAATTTTTTAATAAGAAGGACTAACATAAAATTGCGAGTTACTCTAATTCGTTTTAGTCTTAGTATTAAGGTGTATATACGCCGAGGGTATAATAACCAATGAGTAAACGATTATATAACTTATAAGGTTTTAAATATAATCAAGGTGTAAGAAAAAAACCCATCTTTATATTTTTAGACTTGGTGCGATTTTGATACTTTTTAGTTTAACGACAAAAAATCATAATTTTCGCTACATTATTAAAGGAGACTTTAATATTTATATGCAACATATTTTTGTTCAGTGTAAGGTCAACAAGATAAATAGCGTTGTTTATAGGCTTTCAGTTTTAATCGTGTAACAAGATTATTTCTAGTTTCTCAGCTCTACCCAGTGGCAAGCCTTGCTGGCAAACCCAAAGAACTAAGTAGTCTTATCCACTGAATTATAAACAAAAAGTCATATAAAATGTTTTTTACCTTATCTGTATTTAAAGCAAAGCATTCAGAAAGCATATATCACTACTAGAGTTTACATTATTTCTAAAATAGTTGCCTGAGTTATTACATACATCATCATCATCATCATCATCATGAAGTCATAAATAATTATTTTGGGCTAGGTGGCAAACAATATCGATTAATACATTTAATAGTTTCGATTACATAAATATCAAAAAGAAACAAAAGTATTTAAATGTGTTTGTGAATTTTTTTGTTTCTTTAAAACACCAGTTAAATTATTTAAATCATTGAAACTAATAATTCTGATTATTAAAACAATACGTAACACCAACAATACAGCTTATTGATAGCTATTGGACACCCAACTATCAATATAATTTTTTTAGTTTCATCGGTAACTTGAAAAATACACAACTTACACAAGTCAGGAGATAGCTTGAACAACGTTATTTATTTGTTCATTTATTTAAACTTAATGGTCTTACATTTCTTTGTACAATAAAGAAGTCTACACACGCTAATCCTTCACAAGAAATACACTCCACCACTTTAGAACTCATTATTAATAATTAAATAATAAGTATTACGTGTATTATGTGTATTATGATATATAAATTTTACGCCTTAGTATGGCAAGCCGGGCTTTTGGGCTTGTATGGTAGTACCGCCGCTGGTTCTACTTTTTTCGTCATACAACCCAACCCGTTAATTAAATTATGTCTCGTATCGTATAAACATGTTTAAAATAATGTAACGTTGATTTTGTGTCAATCGCACCCAGTATATGGACTACAATAAAAATTACGTAGGACTCACTGTTTATTTACAAGAAAAAGTTTATAGCAGTTATATAACAGTTTTAATCATAGTCTTAAGGTTTAGGATATAATCCAAGGCTTCTCGTAGATTTCAAAAATTCGATCAATAATAGATCATATAATTAAACGCGTTAAAGTTTCGCGGATTTTGTTTAATGTTTTAAGATTATATAAAAGTTGTTTAATCGTAATTATTATAATACAATTGTTCTCATTACTCTAATTTCTATGTCATAGAACAGTAAGTATCTGAGATTTGTCTAAACATATTTATATAAAAGATGTTTTGTGGTCGTCTACTAACATTATAAAGTAATATTTAAATTATAATACATTTAGTGTTGTAGCTATTATGTATGTTATATTATATCCTCCACCCAACAATATAGCGATTTCGTAGATTGTGTTACTTAAAAGGATTGTGTTTTTTGGGAAACGTGAACTAATTCCTTTATAAATTTGTCAATAACATCTTGACAGAATCTACTCTTATTGTTATAATATTGCGTCTTTCAGATCTTCTTACGTTTAATACAAACATGTCGTAAAACATATATACTAACAGACGTTTTACTCTATAATAATTTAAGATTTTGATGTTAACAGATGTTGTAATAGAGTACCATCATCAACAATGTCGAGTTTGACTCTCTGCAGGAATTTCTTTAATTTCATATTGGCCTTATAACCAATATCTGGTTTTATAACACCTTTGACAGTATTGTGTGGTGGTGTAAAGCATGCCGGTCAGTATAGTTAACAACACGTTGCACGCCTCAGGCGCAGACTGCTAAGCCCTAAACGGTTGTTCTGGTGCATCATTACACCAATACCAATGGTTTGAGGATAGCGTGGAAAGAGGGCCACAACCTCAGCACAGTAGTACTTGTACCTTAAATCCCTTCGCTTCTTAGCAACATCGCTTCGTGATAATCACCCTACGTTTGCGTTGCTTCACGTGGGAGAGCACGCTTTACTACTTCGGGGTCGGCTCGTCCGGGGCAGTACCACGCTTTCCAACTACCGATCGGACCAAAGGCGCAATTCAGCCAATCCTGTCCGCATGGTGTGAAAGTCCGGGACCCATTTTCCTTTTTGGTTTTCTGTCTCTATCGCTTAATGCTCTGTTTCTTCACTAAGCAATTGATTTCCATTTGCAGTCATTTCTCTGTATTTTGTCTCAGTTTTATACTATGTTGCATTATTAGCGTTTGATTATTTCAGTGTATTTACACTTGATTTATCTTGATTGTCACAATTCGCACATTTTTTTCTTATAATGGATCGGTTGGTCTATCTCTTGAGCACTTAATAACGGTGAATCTATTACCTAATTTTGCACATTAGCGAATGTTTTGATTCTGAACACAAAATATTTAAACTTGTTCACCTCCCTCTTGAGACAGGGATTTCCGTATTCACTTCGATACTCACACTTTAATCAACCATTGTATAACTTTTCACATTCCTCTGTCGTTTTGCACTTTGCACAATATCAAGTTACTTGTCATTTTCTTCGTACGTCTGAAGTATCTTCGATTTCATTTTAAAACACGGTATTTTGCTATCGTAGACTGTTTTCTAAGAACTGGGTACAGGAATGTACTGTATTTATGCTACTTCAAATTATACTGAATTCTTTACCCAATCAGGTCTAATTATATGGAACCTTTTCCATTTTGCACTCTCGTAGTTAACTTTCTTTTAAATCGTTGTTCTATCGCCTGAATTTTAATGTATAATCTATTAAATAAAGTTAAAGTTTCATCATTGTAACTCTACTCTTAATATCACTGCACTAAACAATTTTAATCTTTTTTTGTGTCATAATTTAATCCTTATTTTTAAATGATATTAAGGGCATTTTTTCGCTCGGTA
The DNA here is from genome assembly GCA_001586405.1 of Phoebis sennae. Lineage (NCBI taxonomy): Eukaryota > Metazoa > Arthropoda > Insecta > Lepidoptera > Pieridae > Phoebis > Phoebis sennae. Next base: position 1,456,221 of record LQNK01000863.1, read on the forward strand.
CTTATTAAATATTTCGTTAATGATTATGTTCTTTACAAAGTTAATATGATTAAATAATAATTTGAAAATGTTAATCCTCAACTAAATTGTTAAATTATAGCTAAATCTCAATCTTAAACTACATTGCACTACATACAGATTGCAAGTTATTTAAACTAAACTATACTAAATCTATATTGTTAATTAGTCGAGCTACTGTTGGTGTCTTCATTTCGGGTGGGTCGTCTCAACCGGAGGAATGTCAGGTAAAAGTCAGGAGCACCCTTGTTTTTCCGGAGAACGCACTCACGAAGGAACCGGTGACCCACCCTCTCTTCCCTTTCTTATTTCTTCCTATTCTTCCTTCGCTATCCACAACTTCCTATTTCCCTCACGTTATCCAAAAAACATCGTCTTATTAAGTAACACGTAGGTATTTTGGTGTGTATTTAAAATTATTTAATGTTACTCTTAGTATATAGGAATTCTATTTTTTCGTAGCTCGTATCATTCTATTTATTGTATTTATTTAGAGAGTATTATTAATGTATAGCCAAATCAGATTATTTAGTCTATCAAGCCCCCTCGGGACCTTTAGTTTAAGATATATTATATTTTGGTAAAAAGATTCAATTACTTTTCTTAGCAGTACAAAAATAGTTTCGATTTGACTTAGATATACTTTATCGTCTGTTAACTGATTACATGTTTTGTCTAAATTCAGATTTAAAGATGCTCACTTACGATTTACTGAAAGTTCTCGAACTAGACTTCCGCAATCTGTCTATGAGACGTTACTTTGCACAAATCTATTGTAAAACTACTTCTAGGACTGAAAATGATCTACGTTTTGCTCATGTGTACACAAAAAATTCTAGTCACGTTGGGCCTAATTCTCAAAAACTATCGGCTATTTTGGGATCTACTATTTTCAATGAAGGGTGAGAGACGTATATAGGCACGCGTGTTGTTTCCTACAGATAATGTATAAATAACGCCTAAAGAACAGGTTTATCGTTATCTTAGGTATATAGTGTTTGGATATTCGATTAGTGTGAAACGCCCTGAAATTGAAACGTCTTTTTAAATGTTCACACATTTCGCCGGCTTTTAAATGTACTTAATCCATCTACCTTTGATGATAAATAGACTATTTCGATTGTATACTATGATATTGTTCTTTGATTTTCGTCTAGCTATCTTAGTTTAACTAACTTAAGCTATTGACTTGCATTTTTGTGTTTATTAAGTGTGATCTCAGTTATGTATTTGAATATGTTTAACGCTTCGTAACATAATATTACATACTAGTAGATGTTTTCAGTGTTGTAACGGAATGTCGACTACTCGAATGCTCAATATGTATGCTGGGAGAACAGCCGTGCTATTCTGTAATTGTTTCACGTCACTGATTGTAGGTTAAAAATGTTTCTCATAATAAAAAAACATGAGAAACACATAAAATTTAGCATAGGTAGTTTTAATAATAGCTATAGCTTAGGTAAGTTGAAATACCATCTGAATCCGCAGTGAAATTTCTAATTCGTATTTGTAATCTTAATATTTAAACTAGCGCTACGTAGGTGAGTGGAGCTATTTATAAGAATAATAAAATATTAGATATACAAAAGAAATATTCAGTCAAAGTAATCAAAGTGAGTGTGACTTCGATTTGAATTTACAGAATCGCACGGTTATGATGAGATGGAATCTACGTGTACTCTAGCGTAAATCTCAATATTGTATTTTATTTTATTGGAAATTCAAGATGCCTCCTTTGTAAGTCTTAATCTTTGGAATACAACCGGCAACCTTCCACTGTTTTCGAATAATCTTCTTTTATTTCTGCCCGGGATACTGAACTTTTAGTGAGAGCTAGAGAAAGATCTTTACCATCTTAGGCAATAGATATGTTAATCCTACTACTAAAATAACTTCAAAATCAGCTATAACAATGTTCCTTTTTTATATCTAACAAACGATTCACCTTTCTCTATGGATTTGTTGTTGTTTGGTAAAAACTTTGGGACGAAAAAGAGCTTCTTATGAAAAAATGCACTAAAAGTTCAGTAGCCACTGCATACAATGATGTATTTACTGTACTGTACTATCAATAAAAAGACAAAAGTAAAAGTGTTTTTTTATTTCTTCACCAGAGTTAAGATATTTTTTTAAAAATTAGGAAGTAATAAAACATGATTTTGAATCTCTTAACCTAATCCCAGATCTCCCAAGCCGAATTAAGATTTATCAAATGTTTCAGCCTGATCTAAAACCTCCCATGCTCATCCTCAATCTCCCAAAATGATCTCAAATCTCCCAAGCTGATTTCAAATCTTTCAACTTGAACTCAAAGTTTCCAACATGAACTCAAATCTCCCAACCATAACTAATATCTCAGCTTGAACTAAAATATCCCTATCAGAATTCCAATCTCCAAATCTGAGGTAAAATCTCCCAAATTGCACTCAAATAAGCTTTCCTTACCTCAAATTTTATCAACTGATCTCATATCTGACAACCTGGTCTCAAATCTACCAAGCCGATCTTAAATCTTGTAAATCGAATTAAACTTCCCAACCTAAGCTCAAACCTTAACCATTGGTAATTTCGAATGAAAACATAAACTTCGGAGTACTTATACTGCATTTCCAATCAATTTATATCTCCCAACCTGATTTTAGATCAACCCGAACTAAAATTTTCCCACCTGATCTCAAACCTTGAAGATGTGAATTTTTTAATAAAAACATAAACTTCAACGAATAGGCGCATTTTTAAATTCCAGAAGACACAACCCTCCTTGAATCTTGACATCCTATCAAACTTACAAAAAGTACCCAATATAGGTACTATTTCTTTTATGAATGAATGAATGAATGAACACTTTATTGTGTGTTAAAACTTACATAAAACTTAAAACTAAAACAGAAAAAAATAAATATAACAACATAACACACAAAAGGCGGTCTTATCGCTTAGAGCGATTTCTGCCAGACAACCTTTAGGAGAGGATAAGCTGCACAGAAAGAGGAAGAGATGTAATTATTTGCAAGGGAAACGAATATATACATATATTCATATAAATATAGTTATATAAACATATAATAAGTAGTGATAATAATAATAATGACTAAATAAATCTAATAAGAAATATATAGATAGGGTAAATAAATAC
>LQNK01000864.1:0-38350 GCA_001586405.1 Phoebis sennae
GCACATAAATTGTTTATTAAACTTTATCAAGGCTAATGTAATCTCGCGGGGTTAGGTAATACATGCCGCGTTGTCTCATAATACTTCATCGGATTTACATTTAATAAGGCGTACGATCGAGTGCATGATCCGGTTCACGTAATATTTTATTGTAGTATTTACCTTTCAGTTGAAACGCCATTTTAAAACGTGACTTATTTGACAGGTAAGGAACGAGCTATTTATATGGAAACATATCAATGTTGTTTTTTTTACTGTTTTCTTGATAATTTTGTTTTTATTTGCTCACCTTTTAAATCTTCCCGGAATATTACACGAATATCATTGAACAAATAATAACAATATCATTATCAATATCATTGAACAAATCGTTCCAGCCATTTCTTGAGTTTATCGGAGACAAAGAACAACAAAAAATCCAAATTGTTTGATAACAATTTATAAGGAGCAAAAAATAACTTAATAGTGAAGTGGTTCTTCTTTTATCTATAAAATGTAGTTCCATCACGAAAGTGTAAATGATATAATTCTATTTGTATTGCTTATTATATGTATCTACAAAATACCCTTCATATATATATGTCGCAGTAAGATAGAAAAAGCCGTAACATAGTTATATCCCTAGGGATATAATTATATGCCGTAACATAGTTATACGAAGGCGATTCATTACTATCTCACTAGGAATATAGTTATAAAACGGTCCAAGTTTAGTGATATACTTATATTACTAGATTAAGTTTAGTGAAATAGCTTTCGGAGTGTGCAGCGTTCCTGTAAAAAACGAATAAACAGTGTTCTAGTAAATGATGTGCCTGTAAGAAGCATTCAGTGCTATGTTATTCTAGATGTCATGATTCCTCTTCTTGTCTGAACAAAAATTAGAAATTACTTATAAATAAATCTCATACAAGATATCTCAAAACTGCTGATTAGTTTAAGTGTTTGATTAGTTATAATTGCATTGTTAATGTTTAAATTCCAAAAATTATGGTACATTTAATTATAATTGAATTTACTTTAATACGTGTAATTACGTATTAAAGTCACAAAGTATTGCAACTAACTGCAGGAAATATAAAGTAGATCTTTTAATAAAGATAAAATCAAATTATTATACCAATTTTTATTTAATTCTATGGTAGATTTCTATTTCACTAAACTTAATCTAGTAATATAAGTATATCACTAAACTTGGACCGTTTTATAACTATATTCCTAGTGAGATAGTAATGAATCGCCTTCGTATAACTATGTTACGGCATATAATTATATCCCTAGGGATAACTATGTTACGGCTTTTTCTATCTTACTGTGACATATATATATGTACCTTATTATTGTATTACTCTACTGGAGAAGGCTAAAAACGTTAATTGTATTGAACAATAACAAAGTTTGTGAATTCATCTCAGTGAGTTTATCTCGGGTGATTGATAATTCGATCCGAGGGGATATAACGATATTGCTCATACTTTCTTACGGGACGCTGCGTCCAATCAAAATTCTCGTTCTAATCTTCCGGATCATTTCGTATGTCCTGAATGATTGTAAGAACAGGGGATATATTAAATCCTTTATCCTTTAATCTTATTTGATTACGTTTTGTTAATTGATACGTAATTTCTCGACAAGCAACCTTTATGTGAGCAGTTATTTTGCAAACGCTAATATTATAATAGACAATAAACATGGTAAGCAAGAATGCTGTAAGACTTGTCTTGCTTTTGGTAATTCTTTTACGCAAATAAAGCTATACTATTCAAGAGTGCCATAAGCCTTGTATTATTAAGAACAATCACGCGAGCGTTTATGAAATAGCAGGCTATGTGTTTAGTTCTTGTTGAAAATACCCTCTTATATATCTTTAGTGAAGCTGCTTTGGATGTAAACGCGCGCAACAAACTTGCCTATTAATAGTAGAATCGTTGTAACACGATTGTAACGAACATGTTTCTAAATTAACATTTGTTTATCTCACCTATTTTTGTGTTGAATAGTTAAACTGTCATCGTTCAAGGCATTGTTGGTTTTAAGTAAACCTTTAAATAGATAGGAATAATTGAATGATTTATATTTTAGGTTGTTTTTCTGTGGATGTTGTATGAGCAGGGTTATTGGTTTATGTCGTATGGCTAGCAGAATGTGCGTAACTTTTGCATATCCATGCATAATTTTGGCAATATTTGAATATAAAGGTTTTCTTTGAAATTCCGACCTTCTGACATTTAAGGTCTTTTTATCGAAAATTTACAAAGTGAATGTATGTAAGATTGAGTTTTTCAAGTAGCAGATATTATTGCTAATTGCTCTAAATAGCTTAAAGTGATTTGTTTTCCAATTTTATAACAGGTTTAAAATCAAGCAAAATTTACATTTTATTGTTTTAAGTTAGCAAAGTTTCAGTGTGAACTATAACGAAGAATTATTTTTAGTTATTACTTATTTTTAGTCATAAACAGCACACTAAAACCACGTTTTTATAGTTTTATAACTGTTTACACTTGCGATACGGCCAAGGTTTAGTCATGGTCTCGGTCATGGTTACTGAGAAAAGTCGACAGGGAGATAAATATAAAGTACCGTTTATTACAATTTAATATATGTAATTACTATAAGTATTATGTTAAGCTACATTTTTAATATTTTTCTCTCTAGTTATTTTTTGTGTTGCGCATCGTTTCTAGACATAAGGTACTTATCAAATGTATAATTAACTTTTCGACTTAATTATTCTTATGAAAATTAGTATTTCTATGAAATGAGATGTATTTCTATAACGTTATTCTGAGAAGGTTTTTGTAGTTTTAAGCAAAGAAATTTTTCACTTCGTGAAAATTGGACGTTTCGTTTTTAATATGTTTATAGACAGTATATTATAAACTAAATGGAGCTAGAGTTATATGTACTCGGCCGTTCCATAGACCAATTACAAGTTGATGAACTTGTAATTTCATCGAACAATTAATTGAATACAGGCAACGTCCAGTATGTATTGGAAAGTCAAACTGAAGTTGAATGTCAGACTGGAGACATCGAATCAAATCAAAGACACGTGGACACGTGCATATAATAAATTTACGAGGCGTAAAATCCATCAATCTTATGTGAAACTGATGCAGACTTGAAAAGAGATTAACCTTTAATGTTGTTTTTCTAACATTGCATTTTAAGCAATGATAATAATCATAGGAAGGATCTGATGTCGAGGCGGGAATGGAAATCATATTTTTTTTTCTTACTAACATTTTTATTTGTCTAAAAAGAAATTGTCCAAAGAGTCTAAATACAATCATAACATCGAATATTTGATCAAGATCAAAAAATAGTTATTCGTCAATTAAGGGTTCCCAACGAACGAAAGCTATTAGCAGTCTATAATTGTACTTTAACTACAGACAGCGCGACGTCACGTGTACACCGTTTGACATTTCTGTAAGAAAGCTCCGGCTCCGGCGTGACACGCTTTCTTAATTATAAGAAAATATTGTAAATTATAATGAGGCTGAAAAAATAAACTACACGTTTATTTTTTCAGTGATATAATCTCGGTGATTAGTATAATGAATGGGCTTACTTTGAAAGCTCACACAATATTATGTATATTTAGTGTATTATAACAAAAATTACATTTAGTTTTGGATGGAGTTCAGTTCGGGAATTGTATTCTCTAACCACTATAGTTTTTTTTTTATTCTGTGAATCAGAACTAGTCTCGTTTTGAGACGTTTCATTTATTTACTCTTATGTAGGTTCTTGTATAAAGTGAGAATGAATGTAATAGTGTTGTATTATGCACGATTTATTAGATTCTGTATCCATTGTATTGAAGGTCAAATAATGGAAGTAAAAATGATTTAAACATTAATGAAACTCTCGTAAAGCTTCTTTGCGGGCACTAATCAAGAAGCATTGCGCAAAGTCCGCATTACACCGCACAATGCTTTGAAAACGCGGCGCGGTGAACAATATATAACTACTACTGTGTGGGCCCTGGGGAGTCTTTCATTTTACATTCCAAATTATACGTTGGCGAAAACTACGGTACACGAGACAAATATCTTATTAATGCAATTTTGTGTGTAACAGTCGTAACTGAATGACAGGATACAGGTTGCATTATGGAATTAAAAAAATAAACACAAAACATGGTGAACAAAATACAACAACATATAACATAGTCTTACGTTTCACACTCAAAATGGTATGTTTGCGGAAACTAAAATACTTTGTAAGATATGTGGAACACGTAGATGTGTTAAGATTTGGTTATGAGTGGAACGAAGTCTGTTTGTGTCATAAGTATCAAATAGGTGATTGTCTGTAATAGCTTAGGATAAGCTTATTTAAAAACAAATTGTGAATATATAACACAACTATTATTCGTGGTGGTCTTTCGCTTTAGATTCGAAATGATAAGTTTTCGAAAAACTTCCATGTTATATGTAGGAGAGACGATGAAAAAATATTATAACGGGGCTCAATATGCAACTTCCTTTAAAATATGAATGTTAACTTAGTACTGTAATATTTGCAATTAATAATCGATACAGTACGGGTTACACTTTGAAAAATTCAGATAAAATCGGTGTTAAAAATGCACAAACACGAATGCTGAAGTTTTAATGGAGAATAAATGAGCCAGCTCACTTCTAGTCACTATGTGGACCTCGGGGACTCTTTCGTTTCGTTTCGTAGACTCGAAATGATACGTTTGCGAAAACTGCCGTGTAAGAGATGTAGGGCATGTAGATATGTTCGTTACGATGAATTTGGGTTATGGTTATATACGTATATTCAGGTCAACGTTGTAAGTAAATGAGAATAGAAAGGGAAATTCTGTGTCTAATAGTTACAATTAATTGACAGGATATTATGTTATACTTTGGGAAAGTTCGTTAAAGTCGGATGAAAAATTTAACCACAAAGGAAATGGTATGTATTATGTATCAAAGTTAATACTTGTGGAGGGAGTCTTTAATCTTAAAGTCTAAACGGTAATGATGCGATAACTGGACCTATCTTTCTGAAATAAATTAATTTTCAACTCCAAAGTCGGGCTAAAATTTTAAATTTGTCTAAGTCACGGGAAACGACTTGTATTAATTTGATGCTATTTTAAGAGAATACAAGTAAATTATACAAATGAAGGAGAAAGGGTAACTAATGAGACGACGTGGATATTAGTAAGTTAGAATTAACTAAATAATATGTGCCGTAGGTCGTACCGGACAAAAGCTTATACCTAATGATTTTAAAAAGTTATAATCAAAAAGAGCAGACTCTTTTTTTATGTCTGAATGGATCACAGATCATATAGATCACTATGATCGAAATTTTATTGCGAACGCAGAGCACTTGTGTGGTCCGCGGTGCTTGTCGTAGGGCTACAGGAGGGCTCACGTGGGCACATATTGTAAGCTCTGAATATGTTTACAGGCACGTGGAGCACGTGGGTTTTTGGACTTGGGTGCACTTGTTTATATGTGTGAGTGTTGTGTGTATTGTTGCTTCATTGATCAGTGCGTGATCGTAGGTTTGTTTGCAAGAATTTCAGGTACAAAGATTCGTAGGAGATTTACAAAGTGGTTTAGGTTACTATAAAAGTTTAAGTATGTACGATTACTAAGGAATTTCAATAGGTATAAGAAATATGCAACTTTGCTTTCGATAAAATTAGTTGTAACTGCAGCCAACTTGTAAAAATTGTAACCATAATATATTAAATGTTACATGACCGGCTTATCTGTACTTATTTTCAAGTGCAGTTTTATCAACTTCGCTATCACGTTTATGTTATAAATCAATGAAGTTTTAGTAGTTAGTTTTGTAGTGAAGGACGGATGGTTAATTCAGACCTTCATAAATGTGGGAAAAACCGTAGAGTTTATTTAAATTCACGTTATTATTAGTCATTATTTTGGCGTTCGTGACAAGTTAACGAGCAACCATATCTCTATGATAAAGTTCAATTCCAATTTTTACGAAAAAATTTATTGTATGATAATAGCGTCCAACCCTAAAAATAAAACGTAAGTCGTTATAATAACAGAACGAAATTACTTTGTGTTATATTTCTTAGAAAACATAAATTGTTTTTTAGCACCGCACTTACAAGCGCTTTAATATTTATAGCGCTCCTTTGTACAATTCCTCCAAATTGCATTTACATAGCGCTGCAGTTTACACTAAACATTGCATCGTTTCATTACCATAAAGAAAAGCTTTCTGCGTTTGCGTGCGCCCCGCGTTGGAGTTCACCCACGCGGCTGTGACTCAACGGTCCTTTTCTAGACTGTTAACACGACGGTATTTATAGATGTTGCTATGCGCTTGCTATGTTTTGATTTAAGGCTATTTCTTGGTAATGCCCCGAACGCTTGGCAGGTTATGGAATGTGGCGGTGAAGGTGTTTTCACGAGAAATGTTTCATCCAATTCAATTCTATTTAGGTATGATTTATATTTATCGTTCCCTTAGTGTTATAGAGTTTTATATTTAGAGTATATAGTTATATCAACATATATGGTAGAAATTTCATAAATGTTGATACAGATTTGCAATCAGTCCAAATCTCACGTCTTAAATGCTGAAATCCACCTCGTTTCAGTCGCTTTCAAGTCTCGAGCTGACCTAGTCCCATTATGGTGTATCGTAGCGAAAAATGTCTTTCAAGATCGCTGAAACTTTTTAAGGTTTTCAAATTTGTTACTTAATTTTACTTCTTGTATGTTGCATGTACATAATTGTTAATATTGCATATGTATTAATAACACAGTTTTCTGATTGTAGCAGTGGTAGAGGCACGTGCTCATCTCTGTATACGTGTGTTAACAAAGGACGCGGAGTTATTGTTCTCGCGGGAGATGAAGCCCCGCGATCCACACAGATTTTTCCCTCAAGGCTGACCCATTGTGGTTAACACGGGACTAACCCAGTGTCGTAACAGCTAAGCCATTGTTTCACTCACAATAACCCACTATAAACGATGTAGGTTTTTGTGCGCCGGCCGAGGACCCGGATCCCATTTCCGAATTCTTTTCAAGGCTGGGCCGCATTGAAATCGTTTGCGAGATTGAATCGTAGGCAACTTTTTCTATTTTCCCTCCGCGTACGGACCTAATTTCAATTCGGATGTAACGAGCCACCCTAGCGTTGGGTACCTTTGCCTATGATTCAAGACCTCATTTGTGTGTTGCAACACGTACAAGTCTCAAATGAAATTTCCTAGTGCTAAAGCGGGAGATGTAAGGGGAAGGGTATGGCTCTCCAGGGAACGTTCTGTTTTGTGAATAGATCCGTATCGCTCGTATTCACGTGAAATGAAAGGTCAGTTTTTATTAGGATTGAGTGATATTCTTTAGGATGTTTTCATTCGTCAAAAATGTGTTAAGGAAAATATAGAATTCCTTTTCGCAATTCTAATACGTAAGATACCTAACCTAAACGTTAATATTTTAAGTAATGGTATATGATATATGCACCTTACTATTGTGCAATATACTGCTGAATATTCTACGGAGTACTACGTTCATCATATCTAATAACACAACTAAAGTTAATAGTTATTGTTGTTTAGACTTTAGATACTCACTGGATGTTGTATCAAATATCCTATTAATATAACAGCTCTGCAGTTCAGTTACAGTTCACAGCTACATATTTATTCCATTTCACTTCACATTTCGCACTCGTCGAGTTTATATTACATGAGTTATGTAGCAGCGTTGGAATACTCAACACAGCAAGAACCCTCAACAGTTTCCCTTCGCAACTAATACATTTGTTTTAATTATGACTAAATCCCAGCTCGGCATTTCCACGGGCACTGTTTTATTTTTAGCCACGATGCTGAAGGTCGGTCTGGTGCCGAAAATTACTTATTTATTTACGTCGGCTACCCGCAGATTCCATTTTGCAGTGAAATGTGAAATTTCAGCACCAGTGATGTTTGTAACGTTTCGCTTGCTGTTGTTTCTTTGTGTATTCGCGGTCTCTACATACTTTTAGTTTATTTCAAATTTTGAGGAAATAAAATTTATGAGTCTGTGAAATTCCACGGGAATACTTATTTATCATACAAATACAAATAAGAAAATAACTGATTGTTTTTCCATTACGGAGAAATAAATGTATTCCGTATATATATCGTACGTTATTGCGTTGTGGCAGTATGTAATCGATTTGCATTTTTATTCAATAGGAAAAATGTTAGACAATTTCGGATCGTGTCGAATTCACGATATTTCTACACGTGCTTTGAACGTGTAGGTATATTTATGTTTGTTTGAAAATGTAGATGTTGCGTTTTTGCTGATTCGCCTTTTATGGTTATGTAGAGAAACTAGTTCTCGGCCCACTTTTATATGTTTATATTTAAGTCTGATCGAAGATTTTAGGCATGAATTTTCTGTAAATAAATTATTCAATAAAATATTGAATATGACGTAAGACAAATACATTTTTAAATAAATTAAAAGTTTTTCGAGATAAATACTTATAGGATTCAAATCAAACCTATTTTAAGTGTTATACCTTCTTCTATAGTATTACTATATAAAAGTTTGCAAATGGCCACGTGGAAAACGTGTTCAATTTTCTTGGGCTTATATGAAGTCGTAAGAACTTGAGCACTAGAGGGGCTTTCGATAGATTTAAACGTTGATTGCCTCTTGTGTTTTTTGTTTTTTAAGAATAGGTACACAAGAATATGTTATACATTTTCGTTCCATATATTTAAGGCACTGTCTAATTTGACGGTGTTATTGAAATGTGACATAGAGTTCAGATTGTAGTTTTAGAAGGTTACTTAAATTATAAATCAACACATTCATTGTTGATTGTATAGACTAGTGTGGTTGGTTTTGAAAATAAACAATACTCTCTTAGACTATACAGTTCTTAAAGAAAATCAATCCTAGCAACTGACAAAGTTAACAGAAATAAGGATTTTTAGAGTGAACGTAATAAAGGAATGTTGGAACACTTTTCAGTATTGATATTAATAACGCTGCGTGCTGGGAGGGGTTTGCGTGTTTGCCTTTCATTAGTGGCAGTCCACGCCCTTACGTACTATGTCATATCGGTTGCCGTCCCTGACTCATCCCGCACTGAACTGTGCTTAGCATGGGTTATGGGCGAAGTTATTGCTGAACATTTATGGGATTATTTTATGATGGTACTACCTACGTAGTATCGTCTTGCGAACCGTTTTGGATACGGCAACTGTAATTATATGCTATCTATACTAATATTATAGTGAGGAAACATTTCTGTTTTTGTATTTATGTATGTAATGTTTTTTCACAAAGCTACTGGGATGACATTATTTCAACATTAGAAACTCCGTCTTCAATGAGTCACAAAGGCTATAGCTACGGGAACGAAGAGGCACAGAACAGCCGGTCATTTATTAAGCATAAATATTGCAGTCTTTTATTGTAAATGTATGTAAAGTCATATAATGTAAATTGAAATAAGTGCGTGAAATTTGAATTTGCATGATTACCTGCCCCTTACAATTTTACATTGACTTTGACGCATTGCAGTTGTTCGTACAAAATAAAAAAAAATCAATAACAGTATGAAAACGGCGTTTCAAATAAAATACAATAAAAAGAATAGATTTTTCGATTAGGAAATGTATCGCGTAAGATTTATGACCCATAAAATTGTAACCTCATTTTCATAATTGCAAAGCGACCTTGAGACTACAAATTACTATAATTAAGAGGCTTTATAAGGCTTCTTTATGATTCATTGTAATTACTAAGTTTGTTACAACAGATCCACTATATAAAGTTCAGTGAACTGCTTTTTGTTGGCACATTTCGTAATTGTCTTCCTGTTGTTAGATCTTGTTTTTTGTTTGCGATCCAATAAAGGCCTCCGAATGTTGATCGTTCTTTCGGCGTTTAATTAATTCGTTTGACATCTATTAAATGCTATCGTTGGAAACTCTTGCTATGTTTTTTTTAACCACACTTCTGTTCACATCTATTTTTTATATTTATACTAAATAAAAAAATTATGACAGTTTTTGTATGCACACAAAACACTTCTTTTTATCATAGAAATGGGTAGATAAGATTTTTTTTTATTTTCAGGTAACTAAATCAAAAAATCACGAATTGTTTCCTTATTTAAATTTATCACGAAATAGCTCGTGTTTACAGGGTCCAACCCTCGTATTATAAAACAGTTCCTAACGGACACGAATATTTACTCAACCTAAGATAGATTGACGTAGAATATCGTAATTATGAGAAGAATTACAAAATTCGCAAAATGTGTAGGCGCCTGCCCCAAATAGACTTTCCAGACGCCTGGTTAATTGAACGCATAGTAAACAATGATTTTTCTATTAAAGCCTGTATTAAAGCCACAATTTGTTTGTCGAGCGGTAAATGGATCGGTGAAAATAAATTTTCACTAGCTTGTCACGCGCGAAGCTCGGCAGACAAGGTGATAAATAAAAGAGAAATTACTCTCACGAATGGTCTATGTAGGTACTAACCTATTCGATTCTGTAGTATAATCAGTAGGCATTCAACTTGACACGCAAATAATTGTAACTTTAAAATATATTTTATGGTGCTTAAAAGTGTACGAATTAGAACTGCGCCGCAAACATAAACGGCATGTGGCGCTACGAACCCTAATGAGACGACTTCTCATCATAATATGCAACACAAAGAAACTGGGGCAAACTATTAACAAAAATATTATAGTTGTGATGGAAAATAAATTGACATAACTCTAACAACATTATGTTTATTAACGTCCCTTCAGCGCTGGTTGTGAATACATTACGCTCAATCCTGAATGGAAATGTACCATATTCTGGTATTGGATTTTGCTATTCACGTCATTACCTTTATCACAACGTTCAACTTTATAGCTGGATAAGGCATGCTACTCTTAGAATGTACATAGAAAATTCTCCTCAAAAACATTGTTATATTTTGGAAAAGAAATAAATCTGCATAAAAATATTTTCGAAAATTTACTAGACACACCCGGAAATCGAACTGTTTAAACCTTTAAAATTTGTAAATATATTATTAAATCAAGCTGCAGGGTCAATTATAAGGATGAAATCTCTCTTAACAAAATTGATAAATCAAATGACAAAATGCGACAATATCGCATCAAATAAATTTTTTTTCGTAAATTTTTGAATGAAGATTTGTTTCCTATCAAAATAGAGGAATGTTTCCTTTGAGTAAAATATTCACAGTTTTGAAAGTACTTCCCATAGATAGCGTTACGAAATTCCACCATGTCATATAGTAGTTTGTATTGTACGACAAATTCAATCTCATATCAATAACGTAAAAAAAACCCTCTGAATAGAAATAACAGCTAGTAATCGAACCCTTTTCGGCGAAATAGTAAAAAAGTCTCAAACGGTATGAGCATAAACATTGTATAAATCCCCCCGTTATTACGTAGCCGGCCATTTGCCGAAGTGTTATCAAAGCTTTACCCAGAAGCAGTAAATAACTTTCCCGTACTAAATAATTCTAATTTCCCGAACTTTCTCCCTTTGGCATATCGATCGCGTACTACAGTGAGTCGAGGACTTTGGACAAGAATTTCATTTATTGAGGACGGTTATTTATGATGCGAAAGGAAAATAAGGAAAAAATATAAATCGTGTGCGTGCGGTAAAGTAACAAAATTTTCATCTTTAATTACTTATTAGCTATCTGACAATATCGAATTGTTTTTCCATTCATAGTTAATTTATCTCTTTGTGAACGTAGATATGAATGTTCCTTGACACAAATGTAGCATTCGCAAAGGGAAGCAATTCGTACGTCACATCACTTCTCATTTTCGCATCTCGCGCGCTAAATTTTCATACAATTTCATACGTAGCGGATTTCCAGGTAACCGAACATTTCGGTGCGTAGGTTCCCGGGAGACGAGCTGCGAATATTTTTATTAGCTACGAACGGCACACGCCCTTCTAGTTAGGACATGTCTGTTGTGTAAACAAACGTAACGATTCTTTGATCGTGGACTATCAAATCGAACGAGGTATGTTTATTTTATACTCTACGTTTGATTGGCCGCGCTGAAGTTTTGATGACCTTTTGCGAATATCGACTAGAATATTTTTACCTTTTGGTAAATCCGTTACGTGCTCTTATAAACTTATTTTTTCACGGAATATATTCATAAAATTTTTAGGATATTTCTTGAAATAATAGTGAACTCTTTGTCAAAACATTAAATTGGTTCACAGCCGCTGTAAATAAAGATAAAAAAGTGAAATCGATTAGTATAGATTAGGTACATAATTGACACTGTATTACATGGTCTTAATAAAAATGAATGTCATTGAAATTATTAGAGCTAATAATTTATCAATTGTATAATCAGTCCCGTTGGTTTTATAGGTATTGTGCACAGTGCACGCCCGAAATGAAACGTCTTTTATTCTACTTGCCAGTCAGTCTAGACGGCTAAACGTCTGGAATACTTGAGAATCTAGAATTGTAAAGTAAGTACTTTACAAATGAGTTTGTATCTAGAGAAAATTAAAACTACTGACTTAAGTTGCAAAACTCGCAACTCTTCTTGCTTATAAATAGAAATAAGTGTAGAGAAGTTAAATAACAATGTAAAATATGTATAGTAAATCGCGTTTTAAATCCTTTAAAAAGCATTTTTTTCAATAAAAAACTAATCGCGTTGAAAAAGCACAAGACAATATTAAATAACTAAGTATTTGAAACAATTTTGTTTTTATGTTTTGCTTGTGCTTACATTTCCTTGAAATTTTTTCAGTCCAATCAGTATGCTAGCTTCTCATATTGATGCAAATTCATTGGTTATAAATATGTACACAAGTGTGAGTAATATCCGGATATTTTAATACAATATTAGATGACAATGCAATATTATACAGGAATAGATAGGCAGCAGAATACTGATAAAGCAGGAACATTGACATGAGTTTTTTTTATTGAACGAAGCCATCCATGCGGCCTATTAAGTTTTTAGCTATGCGTATATTCCTTGGTATAGGTTTATTACTTTATTTTTCTAAAAATATTTAAACTTCCCTTTTACTTTAGTATACTTTCATCTTATACACCTTGAAGAAAAAATAAATAAATTACTAGTAAAATTACTCTAGTTACAAAAAGCAACCTCATTACTCGCAAGAGTGACCTTACGTGAGGCCTTTTGATAAAATGTTTTCATTCATGAGAGTCGGCCTTGAATCTAATTCGGTGATTATCGCACCTGTACTTACCGGAATTACTATTATGCGTTTGTAAAACGGATTATTATTTTTTTGTGTACCACATTTCTATGTTAATTGAATTTATCTTTACAGCTGATCCGCGTAGCTCCGGTAGCATAATGTTGTTTATATAGCTTTCGAATGGTGAAAGAATTTTTATAATCGGTCCAATCGTTTTAGAGCCTATTCATTACAACCAAACAAACAAAAAAGTTTTCCTCTTTATAATATTAGTGTAGATGCTGTGTGAATGATGTTAATATGTAACAGTACACAACATATTTCGTTGCAGTTAATTATTATATTCAAACATATCCCACTCATACGTACATGTAAAAATAAAAATCCATTGTTGCCGTACTATAATAAAAATAAACAACCGCATTCAATTTGCTAGAAAATAAAAGAATATTTTTGATAAAAGTAAAAACAAAAGCTCCATTGTTCGCTGCAGTGGGTCGGATTGCGAGGCGTATTGGTGCGGGTCCGCGGCGCTCGATTGGTGCATTCGTCAATGTCACGGCGCCACGCGCTCGTTGCTTCTGTTGGTTTATAGGCGATTTATATTCGGATGCAATCTTGACTTTAGATTTAGCACTAAGGCCAGCTTCACATATGCTAAATGGCTGACTGAATTCAGGATCGGATTTCGGATCCTTACAGGTCGATGTAAGAAATTCAGAATCTGAAAAAATCAGGATGTGTGTGGAGCAAGCCGATATTGTATGGTATACTGGCCTATCTAAATTAAGAATCTTAATTCAGATACTGGAAATTCAGCATGTGTGTGGAAGGCCTAATACTTAGATTTTATATGAGGCAACATTGTATAAAACCCTCTTTATCTCTAGCGTGATATTATTTTATCTAAGTGTTAGGTATTGTTCGCTGCAGTAGTTTGGTTTGCAAGGCGAATTGGTGCGGGACCAAGACGTCTGATTGGTGCATTCGTCAATGTTACAGAGCCACGCGCTCGCTGCTCTGCTGGTTTATTAGCGATTTATATTCTTGACTTTAGTAGCTGAACTTAGATTTATTTTCAAGTGTATAAAGAGTATTTAATAATTTTAATCCCTATGTGGTTCTATGTGGTAAACATTAGAAGATCTAAGAGAATTACACCCGTATTCTAATACGTATCTCGAGCATTCCTCGACTGAATTTTCTCTGTCAACGAAAATTTACATTTTGAGTCGGAAAAAAACTCTACTAACTCAAGTCCACTCACGTTAAGAAAATATCGGAGTAGAAAATTCAACAGCTCAATCTGTTACTTCGATCTATTTCTTAATAAAATATTGTATTTTTATGTTATTTTAATCATGAATTTTCGATTGAAACTTGTCAAACGTCAAATTTGACATACCTGAGTGGAAGTAAAGTTAAGGTAACTTCTTAGAATACGGATGTCTCTTGAGTCCTAGTTATTTAGAATTTTTTTATGTATAATATGACTAGCTTTCCGCCCGCGGCTTCGCACGCGTGGGCTACTAATTTCTGTATTTTTAGAGGAGCACAACAAAAGTTTAAAAAAATTACGATCGCAGGACCAGTAATATATGCGCGTGTCTATAGTTTTTTTAATAATTTTCTATGGAAATAGGTTTGACCAAAATCTCACAGAGCGCGCGCCTCTTTAAAAATAAAGAAAATAAAAGTTCACGCGAGCGAATCCGCGGGCAGAGAGTTAGTTATTTTTTGAAGGTTTTTGAGGATTCATTGAGTGTTTTAACGTCTAAATCTATAAGTTAAGAGTATAAAAAAGCATGTCCGCAACTCAACCAAAATCTCACAATCACGTGGTATGACATTTTCACGACTTTAGGAGCGTATACCTCAAAAAATATTTACTTAAGCAAAAAACGCATTTAGAAACCTCTATTTCATTTTCAAAGACCTATCCAATGACACCTCATTTAATGATGTACTCGTATATTTATTTCTTTACCCTCCATTTACATGTATGGGAAGCCACCCCTAAATATATTTTTTTTCAAATAAAATGTAGCCTATAATTTGCACCTAATCATGATCTATCAACATGTGAAAATTTATAAAAATCTGCCTGGTGGTTATTGCGTGATTGACGAACATACAAACAGATAAACAGACAAACAGACAAACAGACAAACAGACAAACAGACAAACAGAAAAAAAAATTTTTAACCATGGTTTTGGTATCTATAGAACATACATATTGCATACCAATTACTCTTTTTGAAAAATATTCAATGTACAGAAATGGTTCGGTTACTGTTTTATTATATGTATAGATTACGTGGACCAGGCCAAAATCCATAGTTGAACTCGATCGGTGCATGCTTCAATGTCAAGGCTTAACGCCCACGTATTAATCTGTTAAGCTGGCTTATTGACGGTTTGGCCCAGTCAAATATACAGGAGATTATGGTACGGTTCACCTTTCTACGAGTATTTATAGTTGTCATTGCGTAAGTCGATTGTGTAATACTTACCTTATAGCATAATGAAGCTTAGATGCATTATGTGTTTCTTTATAACGATCAATAGGAAGGTAGGTGTTGTAAAGTCGCTTGTACTCGTTCTGGTCATTAAATATTTTCATTACAGTAGCAAATGAACTAAGAACGAGAATGATTTTTATATAATTTTCATTTGAAGACGTCGAACTTGTTGAAATAAAAAACCAATAATTGAATCTATATTAGAAAATTCATTCTTCTGTAAAGCTTAATCCGATTCAGTACAGTAGCTTTGTCAGTTTTCAGTAGTCTTTCTCCATTATCTAGGGCCTATACAATCAGGCCATCTTGTATCTAGCGCATTGAATTCAAAGGCGCTAACGGGCGACCCCACCCCCCTGTATACACGTGTCCCTTTGTAGACCAACAATTATGTGTTCCCATAGAAGCAATGACGTCTAGGCAAAGCGGCGAATCAATACCACGAAGGTAGACAGAGCTATAGCTGTAGTTGTTATGCTACGTCACTGTTTGCAGCCAGTCACTACGGCGACGGATTCGATTGGATTATGAACGAAATAATGTATTTTATCGGATAAAGCGGCGTCAATGGACGCTCTAACTTTGTTTTACGTCAATGCAAACGTTTCGAATGCGATGTTTTTTTCGGTCTTCCAATGCGATTAAAGTACTGCAATGCAGGGGGTCTCGTTACAAACTTTGCACCTTCTCCGCTTGGTTACCGTTTAATTGTTCGTTCTCATTCATTTTTTCGTTATTTTTAATGTTATATTTCAAGTATTTCATCATAAACTAAAATAAAGAAAATTTACAGATATAAGTCGGCATTTTCGTCGAGTTGAAAATTGAAGGAACCAATTAATTTTAATGAGAATTTGGCGACATTAATATTAAGACAACAAAATTAATCAACAGTAAATTGTTTTCATTATAACCAAAGAAAGGTTTAATTACGGCTAATATCATCAGATTAGCAATACACAATGAGTCATAATTCGATATTATACCATCTGAGTCACACCTTCCGCCTCGTCGCTCGGTATCCAATTAGACATTCAGTGCAGATGTCCCGGCGAACAATGGTGTATGTGAACTGGGTGCATCATCTCGCAGACGTCGGAAGTTGCTTTCCCTGAATGGTCTGTTGTGTATGACCATGCAGGGAAGTGGATTTTGAAAGAAGTATAGGGGAAATATTAGTGAGGTGTTCATTGCAGAAGTTACATAAGCTGTCAATATATGTTTTTAGCACTGCTGTTAGAGTAGTAAATGTACTGTATAGTTATATATATAGTTATCGAAGAGTTCGGATGGTTTGTATATGATATGGATAAGTGGATGTAACGAGCGTATTCCGTGCAAATATGTACTTACACAGACTATTCAATAAATTATATGAGCATTCCAGCAGGAAGGTGGCTTAGTACGTTTTTAAATTACCTGAAAATTATACATGTAGATGTTTATGGATCGATCGTGCATCTCCAAAGATTATACTCTAAATTGTTATAATAATTCATAAATTAAAAAAATACACATGACAAATTCTAAGAATAGAGAGTAATGTCTATTAATCTAAATACCAGATAAGGAGGGATCAGGGTCACAATAACAATTTATTGATAGACCGTGTACGGACAAAAATACCTCAATAGATATTTATTGTAGTACAATAGAAAATGTATGCCCAATACTTCCGCTAATACTATTAAAGGGATATAGCCGATACGTTCCCACGTTGCGTAATGTAAGACGTCAGAGCAATGCTTGGTATTGTGTTACATGGCTGGCAAATCTTGTAATATGGAGGTCAATTGCTACGACCCTGAGCTGGGGGCACGCTCGGCCGTGGACTGACCTAGGCTCCACCAAGGTTCACTGTAAATATTTAAAGGACGCTTTTTGTAACGACCTCAATGTGTAAGTGGATTCTGAAATTTAAAGCTTCGAATGTTAAGCGTGGAAAAGGTCGGCGAATACTATTGTACTTATGCAAATTCAACAATTTTGTTAAGGTTGCTGTTAAGTTTAAAATAAATGCCTTTAGATTTTCCTTACAAATGAAAACAACGCGTGTGTATTTTGTATTACCGTATAATATTTTCTCGTATGAATGTTATTACCTTATATCGAGAACACAGTCGCTCCAAATAAATCAATCCATCAGTGTCAAGGCGTAGGTCAACAATACAAGCGCAACTATGATCTATACTACTTGTATAGTTTCGGGGATTTCTTGTAATGCAGTAATATATAATGTATAATATTTTTACTTATATTTGCGTTTTCTTTGTTTCAGGTAAATATAAACGGAGATACTGAGCACCATCATAGGTCTACATTGTATATTACTTTTGGAAAAAACGACAAGAGCGATAGGCTACAGCAGAACTTTGTAACGCCACCTTTTCTTTCAAAGCAAAAAGCACTAAGAAACTAAAATTTTATTAGCGCTTTCTAGAACCTTAAACGAATTAGTGAGTACATTTAAAGTATGGCTTCAAGCGACAAAATTAATAGTTTAGAATGCTAAATGGATGGGTGAGTTCTCTCATTTAATTCAGGGAAAAATTTTATTTCTTGATTAAGTGTGAAAAAAATATTGGGGGCAAAGTTAGGAAAGCTCATTCTCTCTCTCTCTAAACTTAGTGTTAAATATACTATTATTTAATACAATTAGGCAATGAACGATTTGTTAAATAATTTTTATCTATTATTAAACTTGAAATTTCACATTAACTTTGGTATGTAGATTTTTTCAAAGGACAGTAATGAAGACTGAAACACCGTGATTTTTCTTTGGGAAATTTTAACATAAAATATTCGCAGGAGAATGAATTATGATCTCGAAAGAATTCTACTTATTGTTTGAAGTTGAAAAATGAATGTAATTGCGTGAAAGCACCTTGTTTAAAGATGAAAATTATATACAATTAATTCTGAAAGGCATGTTGAATATATATTATTACGTACAATTTGTTGTGGAATTATTTGGGAAAAACAGTAAAATAGTGTATAGCTTTTTACATTTATGAAATTCGCAATGAGAGTAAAATTTAAATTAAAGTCCCGTGTCTCTTATTGGGGCATGGAGCACATGTTAACTCCTCTTTTATAAATTTTTATTTAGAGGCAAGACAATTATTAATTAGCCTTTTATGCCCTGCCACAGCGACACTTTTTGTTAACGTCTTGCCCTGAAATTAAACCTACGATATTTTAGTTATACGCTCTTACCACGAAACCAATGAGGTATATTGAATCATTGTACAGACTAATCCGTCGTGGGCGGCATTTGTAACCTGCTATTAAGTGACACATTTGCCATTTATCGCTTAACAATAAAGTCGATACTCAATGGATGACGTAAATACGCCGTGTTTTCATATAAACAGTAGTGACCTATAAACACGGACTGTACTAACTGTGCGCACTCGACAAATATTCGCAGGTATTCGTATTATTTCAGTCCATAATTAAATTCCATCAGCGAAGTTGGCCCGAACGCGTTCACTTGGAAAATTAATATAAATTCTCGTGCTGGCAACGAGTATCGTAGCTAAAAAGGCTCGAAGTGAATACATGAGAAATACATGCTATGGGTATATTCTTAGGTGTTAGATAAAAGTTTTAATGCTCCGCATTTCCCGAGGGTACTTCGTTCTTTTTGGAGTAGACACTAAATGCAAAATACTTTGTTCAACGTCCACAATTGTTATGTAGCATGGATAATAATTGGATATGGATTTTAAAATTTCTTAAAGACCTTTTCATATTTTCCATATTCGAATTTCGTTTCTTTCATTACATGATTAAGATATATTGAGAACAAATTATACATTTGTGCGAAGTTTCTAATTTATAGCTTACGTTATGAATTATGACGCGAATAGGGGTTGAGTCACATTTGTTTCGAAGCTGTTGGCTTTTAATCTTGTTCCTGCAGATCTTTACATAAATTATGAACACTTCAAAACTCTTAAAATATTGTATATTCCTTCATACAGGAGGCAAAACTTTGAACTTAACCAAGCTACTGATTATTTATACTTAATAAAAAGAAAGTCATAAATATATTAAAAGTGATATCGGTTTTAAAGGGAATAACGTCTTGATAAGACAGCTCATTAACATCGTTAAACGTTTCTACGTCGTCTTGAAATATCGCGTCTAAACATATTTGAAGTTAAATTAATTATTTATCTTTGACCCGTAACGCTAATTTCTGCGACCTACGCTCTAATCAATATACGATAGCGTGGTTTATTATTTTTTAATGGTAATGTTATCAGTATTTTTATTTTACTAGTTATTTTACAGTCTGTACTAAATCTATATATATAAAAATGAATTGCTGTTCGTTAGTCTCGCTAAAACTCGAGAACGGCTGAACGGATTTATCTTATCTTGGTCTTGAATTATTCGTGGAGGTCTAGGGAAGGTTTAAAAGGTGAGAAAAATTCGAATAATTGCCGGGTCCACGCGAGCGAAGCCGTGGGCGGAAAGCTAGTTATAGATAAATTTTTGCATGCTCATTTTCGGTGTTATTCATAAAAAGTTATAGCACTGATAATGCTAGGCGTCCACAGGTCCGCATTGTTCGCACCGGACGCATCGGATTTCAAGAATCGTTATATTCTTTGTTATAGAATTTCACATTAGTACGTACACTGATCCGCGTCGTATGGATTGCATTTTCTATATAAATAAATGATTCCGATGCGTACAATGCGTGATATTCTATACAAATAATAATAATAATATAATAAATAATAAATTTATTTCTCAAAATAATGTTACGATTAGTTGAAATCCGATGCGTACGATGCGGACCCGTGGACGCCTAGCATTATCAGTGTTATGAGACCGTTTATGTTCCTATATTAGGTATACTACATAACTATGAAAAGTGAAAAAAATTTAATGTATGTATATAGGTCATGAATATAATTTTAAACGATGTAAGTGTAGGAATATTAATATATTTGTTAAGACGTCAGCTGTTAAAACTTGTTTCACTTGCAATTGAGTCAAAACGTTCTGCGTACACGATACAGAAATAGTTTCGTTTGAACAACGCTCAGTGTTCTCCCGTGACAGATTGAAGCCATTATCAGGAGATAATTACTGTTTTATGGAGACCTGATGCTACGCCGGCTTCTGCTTAATTTGTTTAGTTGTTTCGTTTATCTTTATATCAACTAACTTTACATTATTATTAACTTGCTGCGCCCCGCGGCTTGAAGTAGAAGTAGAGACATACATACAGACAGACAGAGTTACTTTATAAGTAAGGATAAGGATTACATCATTGTACTATTCTACTGCCTTTGTGTGAATAAGTTACAAATGTACCAGTAGATTCGTAACGAACAAGCCAAGCCCAGTGTTTCGGCGACCGGTGACAGATTGGAGTCATTATCAGGATATAATTACTGTTTTATAGCTACCTGCTGCCACGCCGGCTGCTCAGTAATTCGTTTAGTTGTTTCATTTATCTTAATATCGACCTAACTATACATTATCAATTATATTATGATCTTGTATTATGTGTACTGTTTCTATATTCTGCGTACAATATATGTAGGTTGGTACCGAGGGTAGTTTCGTGTCGAACAACGTGCGCAATGTTCCAGCGACCGGTGACAGATTGGAGTCATTATCAGCAGATAATTACTGTTTTATAGCGAGCTGATGCTACGCCGGCGTCTGCTTAATTCGCTTAGCGGATTCATTTATCTTAATTATGCCGAGCGTTTTACTCTATTTATTCGCTGGGTGTGAGAGGGTTTTCTTGGAAATTTCGTAAATTGAAACCGTATTTTTAGTCCCTACGCTTTGGGTGTTCAATTTCGAATCAAAATGTATTTTTAAGAGGCTTTTTCAGGTTGTTGAAGAGTTTATGAATGGAATCATTAGCGTAATGAAGGACTTTGTGAGCTTTATAATTTACGTTTTCCTTGACAGTTCTAAGACCCAATGAAACACAGTCTAGATCTAATTAGACGTCATAATTTAGTGTCTTGTTGGTGTTTGGAGTTTGTTTGTACACTATCCCAGCATTGTGGTAGCTAATTGCTTTAAGGTGCAATTCAATACCTATTCTTGGCACGATCAGGTCAACAAACCTATCTGTTTTAGTGGCAACATAAAGTCATCAATTGGCCCGTAATGCAGTCTCGGCGCGCGATGCAGACGTAATTTTTCAGTGTCAGAGGGCTGCGTTCAGTTGGCTCGGTGTACACTGCATGGGAACTGTATACCTGTCTGCTCTAGGCGGCGTGTCAGAGACGTTTCGCCTGCAACGCGAGGTGTAGTTGTCATATTTCACTGTGTACCGAGCTGTGTTCTGATACTCGGTGTACACTACATGGAGGGCCCATGTAGTATACACCGAGTATCAGTATAACTGTAACTATTTCCATATGAGCGTGTTGCTGACGTTTTGTATGTATATGGGTGCATGGTGCAGATGTTATACTTCAGTGTGAAACGAACCACGTTTTGTTGTATGGGTACTGCTTCTCTCACTGTTTGTTTAAAACATTCAGTTCTTACTCATAGCACCATCAGGTCAACAAACCCGTCTGCCGTAGTGTCGGCGTAAAGCCATCGTTTCGTCCGTAGTGCGGCGCGCGGTGCAGACGTCATACTTCACTGTGAAACGAACCACGTTTTGTTGTATGGGTACTGCGTCTCTCAATGTTTGTTTAAAAAAATTAGTTTTTACTCTTAGCACCTTCAGGTCAACAAACCCGTCTGCCATAGTGACGGCGTAAAGCCATCGCTTCGTCCGTAGTGCGGCGCGCGGTGCAGACGTCATACTTCAGTGTGCAGCGA
The DNA here is from genome assembly GCA_001586405.1 of Phoebis sennae. Classification (NCBI taxonomy): domain Eukaryota; kingdom Metazoa; phylum Arthropoda; class Insecta; order Lepidoptera; family Pieridae; genus Phoebis; species Phoebis sennae. The sequence continues at coordinate 22,564 of LQNK01000864.1, forward strand.
GTCGTGTTCTGTTCATGTTTATTGTATAAGAACTGTTGTAACTGTATCGAATGCGACGATCGATCGTACAAGGGTTTGGTTTTGAATGAACCCTACTAATATTATAAATGCGAAGTTGCAGATGATGATGTTTATTTGTTTATTAGCTACTAGCTGATTTGCGCGGCTTCGCTCCCGTAGCATAATGTTATATATATATAGCCTATGTTACTCAGGTATAATGTAGCTTTCGAATGGTGAAAGAAGTTTTAAAATCGGTTCAGTAGTTTTTAAACCTATTCATTCCAACCAAACGAACTAATAATTTTCGTTTTCGGCCTTATAATATTACTGTAGATTAACAGACTTGAATGAAACTACTATAATAATATATAACTAAAACGTCACAATAACTCTAATTAAGCTTCAATTTCTCAATAAGAATAATACAGAAGTCTAGATATACTTATAAATAAAGTATCATATTCAAACAGAATACTCCAATTGCAAAGAATCGGTATTCTCAGTTCAATCCAGTAGCCATGCTCAACGGCAAATGTTGCTATAACAGGTTTGCTTCAAGCCTTTCATACACTTAATTAACAATAGCTTACCGCTACATCGTCATATCGAGGGCGTTCCAGCGCGAGCCAGCCTGCTCCGCCCCGAGCCACCGCGGCGCCCGTGACGTCATCGTTCCCTAACCCTCCTGTTTACCTCGTTATACTCCAGACTACAACCATATACAAACGATTATCCTTTGATTCATTAGATTGTCACGGCGCTGTGGTTGACGTATAGAAAACGCTGAGTGGACGACGTAGAGGAGAGCCATCTTGTAGCTTGATGGTTCTTGCGATTGGTCGCCTACAGTTTATATACTAATAATAAAGTTTTGTCATAATCTGAATCTGAATCTGAATTTGAATTATTATCGGGTCTTACTAAAAATGGTAATGAAATAATTGGGAAAATCTATGGGAGGGAAATTGAAAGCCATTAAAAAAATGTAATGTCGTGCATGGTTAATGTATTACGATATTCATTTAAAATAATTTACAATACAAAACAATGTAATTTAATTTTCATTAATGTTTTGCAAAAAGATTAAATGTAAGTTTTGGACGGCGAGCTTTTCTTGGAACGAATTAACTACCCTATATCAATTCTCGGAAATTCTATTGTTTGTCTGCGAAACGTGAAAGCTTTATGTTCTGCTACACAAATAACATCTTTGTTACATCAAATGATAAGGTAAATAGAACTGGAACAACACGTGTAGGTACTAGATATTTTGCGTGTTTTTGCTGATTCTGTTTTGAATTAGTACGGGAAGAAAAGGTTGTTAATTAATTTTCTTCTATGTTATTTATTTTCTTTACAAACAGACTACATAATTTCTCAAGATATATATTTAAATATTTTTTTTTCCGAGGTAAAGTTGTCAATATAATTTGAATGAATTGTAAATTCATATTTATTTCATAATAGTATATTGGCAGTACTTTTTAAAACTTTTTTGGTTCGAGTTCTAGTGTTAGAAAACATTTACATTGTGTAAATTTATCAGATCGAACAGATGAGTGATAAATAATCCTATCTGTAAGCGTTCCTAATCACCGATAGTCCGGCATTATTGTCTATCACGTACAGGGGTCTTTGACATAGCCAATGCCGCGTTTAAGATTCCACCCGCGTCCATCCCGATAAAGGAGTGACCGTTCCGCCTGCGATACCAATTTGTACTGAAAGCGAGAGTGTTTCACAGAATGAAAACGAATTCGGCGAAGGCTACGGTAATACGCATTTAGCCTTTAATGTTACAACTTGTACTGATGATTCGGATTTACTAAGCTTCGGTTTTCGATGTGAGGCCATCGTTGCGGAAATAATTCTTCCTGTCTCCGACTTCTAAGTCATGTTTATTGTGGTGTGAATTTTCCTCTTGAATTGGATTACATGTGCTTGCTTTTGTTAGCCGACGCGATTAAGTTTTATTCTTATTTTCGCAAACGTGTGTTTGTAACATAATGAAAATATATTTTTACTTTGCCTTTATTATAGTGTATAAGAGAGTTGTTTCATTTGCTTTTCACATTTTGTTATATGTTTGTTTTATAATTTAAAAGAACGGGGAACTTCCCCTAATTGATGACAATATCGGAATATGGAAGAGAGCCTTCAAGGCTCTTGAGACAACAAAGTTTTCTTAAGCAAACGATGCTCTTCAAACATTATGAGCTATTGAAATTCAATTACGGCATGCCAGCCGATTCTGTCCCATTCACCGTTAGATATAGAATCTTCTAGACTTTCATTTAGCAATATGGCGGGGATGTAACTCAAATACGTTATTATTCGTTGTAAGGTCGCCCTCAGACATGGTAATCTTTGGGGGAGCGATATTACGCCGCGGCGCATAACTTCGGCCGTATGACGGCAATGCGCTGGGAAAACGAGGGATTATTCCGTATAAGATGCTTTTTAATGTAGCTGTATAATAATACAAGGATAAAATGAGGGTAAACCGAAATAAATTGTTTGGAGTAACAATTACGAAGAGGAAGAAAATACATATTAATTTTGTGAAGATTTTTGTGAATTAATTTTACCTCCTAATGAAATTAATGTTTGCCGAAGGAGCTCTATTAGCGGTGTTATTATATTAAATTTCAAAATAAACGACAAGCTTTACTTTTTTGTTTTTTTGAAACACGAATATAAAAGCATGTTTTTAACAATTTAAACACTATTCTGAATATGTTATAGTATCAATGAATACTAAAACCACAATAAACGCCCGCGGTGGAAATCGTTTAATTTTACTTTTAAATTCACCTAAAAGCTCGTGAAACGAGAGACGCATTCGAGGGAAAAGTTATCTTCAAAGGAATAATGAATTTTTAGTAAGCAATCATATTTTATTCCCGGAGTGGGTTTATTTCGAATGTATAAGACCGCAATGATAGCTGCAAATTTGGAGAGAGGCGAATAAGGTGGATTATTGTGGTGTATTTAGCATTTATACTGTGGGGCCGGGCCGATGGCCAATTGAATTTGCGGCGTTACGAGAAAACTCGTCCACGGTCCGTAGATAAATCTAATTCCACGGTTTTGTCGGCGCAATTTTGTCGCGTTGTTTATGAATCAAATTTGCCGAGCCGCTGTGTTGTCGGCGTCTCCGTTTTGAATCGCCTTCTTTTAGTGACGTTCAAGATGTGTATGAAACAAGTCTGTAATAAGAGAAAATGTAATGCGTAAGTGTTCAATGTTTTTGGGAAAGCAATTCTGAAGGAGATGAAGACATTCTTTGTAATCAATGTGTTTCCGTACTCATTATACATTATGTAAATAATACAATTAATTTTGCATGATCCAAGGCATATTTTGTCATATAAATTAAAAAGACATATATTTTACATAAAAATTCATCATGCAAAACAACGATTTTGTATATAATGCCAGAGATAAAAATCAAAACTATCGAATTATTAACGTAATATCTGCAAAACACGAAGAAAATATATTTGAAATAAGACTTACATTTCAACATCTTGCCTCAACTAGTCTGCTTTCTATCACATAAAAATAGAAAATATTCATGACAGTGAAAATGTCCGAAATGCCTTACAAAGGAAAAGTATAACGGATCCGGATTTATACGACGGGCGGGTTGATTAAAGAATCGAACAGCTGCAGAACGTGGCCTTATCATCCGATGTTATTGGACATCTGACTGCTACAGCTGGGAGATGGATATAATATTGAGTACTAGTGACATTTTAGTGCAAGGAATATGTTTTGAATTGTTAGATGTACGTACGTATAGAACTGAAAGGGATAGCTATTGCGACATAAACTAATATTACATCTCATTGTTAAATGTACAACAACAAACATGCAAACGTAAAGTTTAGAGTTACGTGGAATACTTCGATCAACAATATAACTAGATAACATATCACATACAAAATCAAAACTAAATTTCGTCCAGGTGACTGTATACTAGATAGCTACATTTGATTCCAGGTAATCGGAGAGAAATGTTTTAAAACCTTTTTAAGTATAATCTATTTACAACCTGACACCAACTGGTAAACTCCAAAATCGTTAAATTTTTATCATATAAGATTATTTTTACAATATTTCATTTGACTGCGGAATTTTGATAACTAAACTAGACCAAAATAAGCAACCATTTCTAATGCGAGCCTTTATTTGTCGAGATGGTTTTTTTGCGATTTTGTTGATCAAAGGTTTAACATGAAAAATATGTAATTGAATTTAAACTATGTTCATACATATTTCCCTCAGTTGCACATATTTATACGACGAGTTGATTAAAGAATCAAAAAGCTGCCCATAACCTTATCATCTGATGCTATTGGACATCCTCTATTGAACACGGACGGATACAATATTGAGGAATAGTGACATTTAAGCGCAGAGCAATATATCTAAAATGCAAGATGATGTTTTACTAATAAAATAATATTACGGATAATTGATAATATGATGTACACTTATTTCTACGCTACATTAAAAAAATGTTCTAAAACAAAATGACTGTTCATTTACAGTACGAAAAGATTACAAAAATGTTTGCAAAATGTATTTTTCGTTCGGTTAAGAAAAACGTTGCGGTAGGTGGTTGTGACGTAGATACCTCAAGGCCGCATTATTGCAACTGTAAAAATTACCATTTACGTACTTATTTCATGAACTGTTAGGTAAGCTGAATTTGACGTATGTATTTTTACGTAGAATGTTGGGTAAACCTTTTATTCCGTATGCATATTTGTCTATATATTGAAAACTGTTCGCAATATAAATAGAGTTTAACACTGTGTGTAATCCAGTAGCCATAACAAATATTTGTACATCATTAACATACGTATTTATATGTGGTAATCTGGTATACGCGTATACATGTATTGTTTACACACATCGCTACGGTTCAATGAATATCTTCGTTAGGATAATAAACAGTTTCATTTATGTAAATAAGATTCAACCTCTATTTACTATGAACGAGATATTCCCGTAAGTCGTTTTGCTTCAAAATACGCACTAATCATAACTTTTCTTTATGTTCAGATATGTTTTGGCTTAATTCCATTGAAGGTTTATCTCAATAATAAATCACAGAACTAATGATGAGATTAAAAAATATACCCGTTCTTTTAAATTTTCATATATTCTGCTACGAAAGTACAAAAGCCACCTTGAGACTTACATTTGAGGAACGATAATCTTCAGTATTCATTTGAAGTACTCCAGTACTTTAAAGCGGCATTAACCTCGCCTGAAGCCGCCAGCATCGCTCGTAGACCTTTCTTAAGGTGTCGTATTAAGTTTTACGTTGGCCATATAGTCGACACTCTCGTTTTAAACCAGATTTAAAGTGTTCCATCCTTGGAGACGTGGAATATGTTCGTATTGAGCGATAGCTAGGATGAAACTAGTATATCGTTCGTTTGTTTTTTAGTAATTTCTTTATTGGTATAAACTATAAAGTCGTAGTTTGGGTAATGCTAGCTAGCTTGGCTTCCTTCGCTCTTGATGTTATAAATCCAATAATATAGAGTCACTCAGAGAAGAAAAATTTAAAAGTCCATCACTAGATGATGATAGATGAACGTTAAAATTCTACTAAGTACTAGATATAAAATAAAATAATTTTTCCCCCGTCGCCTGATTATAACCGCTCGTTAATGAAAACGGTTCGTATCTGTTATACTATGATGGTCCATCGTTTATAGAAACCGGGCCTTAAAACTTAGGGCCGACCTGAATTATTGATGCATTGTGCTTTACAATAACCCCTGTGCCGTATGTGTCCATGTGTAATGAAATCACACGCTCGATTTTACCTACTTCTCGTGGTTCGATTGAACGACAACGCAGCATTTGGATGTCACAAGTAGAAATGGGTTTTAAAGCTGAATTCGCATTTGCAAGTGTCCTTTTGATCCAAGATGGAGCACGCCTCAAGACACCTAGAAAAGAGCAGGAACTCTTATAACCCCGTTCTGGAAATGACAAACTTAAGATATATAGCAAGTTTAAGAGTAGCGTTTTTCTAAGACCATAGTTTTAATACTAGGCTAGTGGTTTATTATGCGTTATTAAAAGGCGCTTTGTGTCATTGCTTTGCAATTTCATAACACGAATAAGCAATGCTTTATATTATATGTTGGCGTGCGGCCAAGTTTTCTATACACAGCAAAGCCTTCCGGCGTGCTGTCGCCGCGTCGCAACGCTATTTAAACCATTGTTGAGTCGCGGGCAATCAGCTGCTTTGTGAACCGAACTTAGCGCTTTTCCGTAGCTGAGAAAACATTTACTGAAGGCTGGGCCATGTGTCTATTAAAGGGTATTGTGGTGTGTTTAACTAAAGTACTTTAGTAGATTTTTTTTATTCTTATATTTAAAAATGAATCGCAAAATGTGTTGATAAGCGCATAACTCAACAACGACTGCACCAATTTGGACAATTCTTTTTTTTAAATGTTCGTTGAAGTTCAAGCATGGTTTTTATGGCGAGAAAAATTCGAATAATTACCGGGTCCACACGAGCGAAGCCGCGGGCGGGAAGCTAGTCGTTATTAATTATATTAAAAGCGAGAAAACTATGTGTCCTTATTCCTTTTAAATGAAGTAGCAAATTTTAATGCGTTATTGAATTTGATTATTGTGTAACCCCTTAGTTTATGAACCAATGAAGTAGCGTAGGTTCTTTCGGGTATTGTTGTGTTCATTGACTGGTGACATTTAGGATGAAGCTTAAATTTAAAGTAATAAAGATTATTTTATTTATTTATTTATTTAATTCATTTTAACAGTGTAATTAATTGCTTTCCCTCCAACAACCTCCACTTCTGTACGTCTTCTCCACGACGCATCAACGTCAACCCTTTATATCCGTTGTGCGACTATGGTATTAGTGGGGCAGCCGTAGTTGGACCGAGCCCGGCTAGCCACGCCCCAGTGACCGAACTAATCCCTGACGTGCTACCTGCGGAATACAAAGGGAATGATTATATTTATGTAATTCGTACGTAAACTAACAATTTATTTTACGACTAATTACTTTGAATAAGTTCCTACATTTTCTAAACACTTATATAAATCGAAACTTATATAGTGAGTACGATATTTTAAAAAATATCGACGCTATTTTATTCGTTCATTGTACTCAGAACGAGTTAAAGAATCGAATGCAAAGACGTATTTTTTTACAACTATATTATAAAAATTGATATGAATATGAAAAAGGACAATAAATTTTACATCAGAGAATGGTTTTTTCCGTGATCAAAAAGGTGTCTTCGCAAGCGTTGGTTAGGTAGGTATGGTTAGGTTATGTAAGCAACGGTATGTACACTGGCCAAACATCGACGAAAGATGGTTTCAAAACTTTATTATACCACCTATTGTTTATACTGTAATAAAAAAAAAGATTTATCTATTGTAACATTATAAACAGATAAGGTTAGTATGTTGAATTTGATCTCTTAGATTTTAAACATACATTACATTAAACGTTATCACATTAAACTAGTGACTACTAAAAATGAAATCATTTTAGTTTATTACGTACAAGTTTAATAGGGCTGATACATCAAATGTTGACAATGTATATAGTAACTTTATATCATTTAGAAGATCTAACAAAGAGGCGTAGCAGACGTATTAAAATTTTAATAAAGAAATAAGTGATCTACACTTCTATACTTATAATATAAAGCCGAAGAGTTTGGAAAGACAACCGGCGCGAAACAACTAGAAATTAATAAAGAACTATTACACTAAAAATAAGTAATGTATAATATTTGAATATTCAAAGCTAATTAATCCTGACTAAGGCCACTTTATATGCAATATTGTAAAGCTCGCCTTCAAGTTGTCATGCTTAGATGTTTATTGCTTTTTAAACAAGAAAATAAATGTCGACGATGTATTGCGAACAGCGAGGAAATAGGCAAGGGAACAATAAAAGATTTGGCACGCCTCCTATTTAAATAAATGCTATGTTGTATTGATTTTGTATGAAGCCGATTTATTATAAGTAAAGACTGCCACGTTTAAGTAATATTAAAACAATAATGATAGTACAAGGTTTGCTTAGTTTGGTTCTAGATGGCGTAGTGTTCAATGTCTCTGAATATTTATTTATTTTATGTGGAGATCAGAATGAACTGATTTTGAATACTGGTAACATTATATCAGCAATGCGTTACATCATTACTTTGAAGTCTTGATAGGCTTCATATTTTATAACCTTGATTGGTAAGGCAGCTTTCGTTTAAAGGGTTTGGGACACAGAGAATTTTGATTAACGAAGGGTATCGTTTAATTCACAGTATAAATTAATTTTCCACCAGGTGACTTGTATCATCGTTTGGCGTTGATTTGCGTATGCTTTCCATAAATGCGAAAAAACTTCAATTATGATGTAAACAAGCTTGATAAATTAATCTTTGAAATTAATCTTTGAAAAATAACGACAAAAATATCTATGAAAAAATAAATCCCTTCCTCTCCTTTTTGGATTTATAAGCGCTATTTTGAAAATTTATATAACCTATGTCACTACCTCAATTATAGTGATGCCAATAACACCTCATATTTCAAAATCTTTAATTCTTTAAGTTTAAGGTATAGATGCCGTACAGTCCAGCAAAAGAAATGGCCGTATAAAGTTTGTACGTTTGTAAAATCTGTAGTTTGTATTACAAACATACATACGCTCGAAAAAACCGCCTGCTGTCGCAGTCGGATAGAAGAAGCGAGAAAACTGTTTTCCAAGAAGAGCGCCATACAATTTATCAAAGAAAATGTAGACGTAGCGAAATTAGGAAATGGAAATGCAATTTGAGCAATCGTTCCAGACATTAATTGCTCCGTTAAATCCGATTCCAATCTTGAGTGGAAAATAGCCTATTTATTTATATTATTTCATTTTCCTTAAGAAATAGGTTATTAGTCTGGTTTGAATGGTTAATTTTTCATTCATTCATAATTAGTTAAAGGAATGTACGATTTCAGGGTCCAATTTCAAAGTTTAATTTGACTGATGTGTGTTAGTCGTTAGTAAATGGCAAACACATCAAAATATACGTTTAATGCAATAATTAAATTCTTTATTGTATTTAAATGGAATAACACACATGCTAAATTTAGAAAGTAATATAATCTTACGTTTATATCAGCTTTGCTACTGTAATAATAATAATTTTTGATTAGACATTAAAAAGCGGATTTGCGAGATGAAATAATACAGCGTAGAAGTGTAAATTTGTTTACTGCCAATAAAAAGTAACGATGATATTAATTAAAATCAAAACAGCTCTTGTTATGTTTTATCGCCGATGTTTCCGTAAAACAGTGAACCCAAACGTGACTTCCAAGAAATAAACCGAATGTAGACAAAAGCTGGTAAAAGCCACAAATGAGGCGTCGACCCCGGCCGTGTTTTCAAACACAACATTAATCAGATTTGCTCGATGTTGTTATTACCGGCGATGTTTTTATAGCATTCTGTGTTTCAGTTGAATGCGGAATGTAGACGAAAAAGTATTTTTGTCGCAGTGTTATGGAGTTTTTACGCGTTGCGTTAGATATAAGTAGGAACGTGCGGTAATACTTCGTTATTTCACGTGAAAATGTGTTTGAATTTGCCGCTTATTAGAATAAATAATCGTGAAAGATGGATCTTTTACTATTCTATTTAATGAATAAACGGGTCGGGATTAATATAAGTAAAAGGTTAAGGAGGTTGATACTTCGGATCCGGAACATAAATTCAGTTTATTAAAAAAGCATATTAAACAATTTTGGTCGTTAAGACTCTTAGGATTCTCTTTTCCTTTCTTATCACCTGTTGTCCCTTACCATAGCTCTCGTCTTTCATTATATTATTTAAAACCTATCCTACTATCATTGCACGTATTTCGCTCGGAACTTCAAGGCACTTGCAACAATTCTATTTTATCACGATTGCTTTCTCTGTTTCTTTGACATAAAAAAAGTTTATACGCATTTTATTCAGCGACAAAAATGCCTCAATGTAGCAGTTACTGCAACGAAATCAATTTGATTCCCAATTTCCAACGGTTTTCAACATCATCAGCGCTTGATAAGCCCGCTGAGCTTCTTACGTAAAGGCTTGATCGATGCAGTGAATATTTTTAGCCGTTTTATCGAATCTTTCCGCACGTCTTCCCCAGCGCTCGTATTGACTATTGAATAAGATGGTGCGCCGTGGTTTCGCTCAGTGGAATGAGTCGAGATGGATCACTTGTTGATTCTTGGTTCTTATATATTTCGTTGCTTTAACGTGTTTAGTATTTTCTTTTAGCGATTAAAAACACATTCCACTAAAATATTCTGTAAAAGAATAGCCAAGCCTGTATGTACCTGCTTGTTTACCTCTAAAAAGTAATGAAATCTCTAGACAAAGTTGTGCCAAGTCAAGGTTCCTTATCTAAAGCAATTTCTTTATTATGATATTTAATGTTGTGTGACTTGGCGGTTGACCCTCAGATGAAGACGCATGTTCTGTGGCACTGATTTATCGTTACAGGATCTAAACTACTGAAACTGAGATAACATTTGGAGCGTAGAACTCTAATGTAAACAATCACTAGTAGACTTTAGACTTGTTATAAATGTCACTTTTGCATAATGAAATGTTTTGCAAGTTATGGGAAATGTTCCTTTTTTTGTAGCAGTGCCAGTGGGACATGGTGTTACGTAGGGACATAATGGTATCGATCTAGGAATATTGTATAATGTAAGTGGTTAAATTTTTCCTAGACGCGTCTTGTCACAGAAATCATATTTCCTGAAATATAATTGAATTGAACGTACATTATTGGAATACTTATAGGCTTCGCTAGTAAGAATACATTTCTTTTCGCGCAAAAAGAAAATTGCCATGTTCAATGTAATAAGAAATGTGTGAGGCTTATATAATTTCCATATCGTGTCACTTTCTCGTATTATATTTTGTTGTAGCACAAAGACATTTATTTATTGTGGCACTAGAACGAAGTATAATATGGTAGATTCTAAAATTATTCGCAGTGAAGAATAACACTGTACCAAAAAGCGGAATGTTTATTTCACGGGTCAATCGCGTGAAACAGTTAAAATTGCTTGCATTTGCCAGTCATTAATGAATTGTACGTGAAGTTTCAATTTTTCTCGGGTTTTCCATTTTTTTCGGGGTCCATTCTCTGGATTTCGAAGAATTTGTGCGGCGTTGTTTATGCATTTTTTGCAAACATCTTTTTAGGTGGTTTTAATGGATCGATTCACTTTATCGGCAGGGCTTTGAAAAACGCAACAAGTAACAAGTAACCGTAATATAACCACGGATAATCTGTCTGAACGCAATGGTCCGGGTAATGAGACAGAGCGGCGCGTGAGACAGCGGGATAATGTAAAGTATTCCGTGACTATCATTTTAAATTTGCTATTTATTGAATGTAGCTTCGAGAATTGTAAATCGTGAATTTGCAATTATGTAATTTGTGTGTCAAGGATCCTATGCTATTTATGACTTTGTAAGTTACATTTTTTGTAGTTTGATTTTCTTATGTTTGCTTTATGTTAGAAATATGAGACAGCAGACTTTAAATTGACAATTGGTATAAATTGTATCCAAATGTTATCAATCAGAAGTGTGATAGTTTGATACATTATGTATGAATGTGTTTTATTTTACGGTACAGAGGTACACCACATCAGACATATTAAACTTTAACCAGATTAAATAAGAATATCATATACAACATTTACTATATATGCTTAGGCTCATTTGCTGAAAATGAATTATAATTAGCCTTTATTAATCTGACCTATAACTTGTTTCCAGCTATTATATTTAAATGAGGAACCTATATTGTGAAACTAAAAAGTTTTGTATGACAAGCGTGTTCATCCTTTTGTGTATAGAATCAAAGCACTTTATATCGAAACATTTTATTTACATTTTATTCGCTGACGTTCACTCTCAACACTCGCTTTTATATTGAAGCAGACAGCTATAGAAATACAGGGTGTATTTTTTTATCGGTCGACGTTGTTTTGTCTGTGGCACGTGGTAGGCAGACTAATTAAAACTTACGGCCATTAGAGCAATTTAATTATATATAGCTGCTCGCTGTGAAAAACATTTGGACAACTGTTCGTTTTGTTTATGTATTTCACAACGGAGTTGACTGAAATTTGTAGTAATTAAATTAGTTCGTAAACAAATTTACTCGAATTTTGTTTTCGTTATTTTGAACTACGAAAAATCTGGTTCATAATTTTTTATCCTGTCTACAGGTGTAGACATTATATATTTTATAACTTTAATGTTTTTAGGAAAAAAAGTAAAATTTATAAAATACTTAACTAACTTAATTACTATTCTGAAGGGTGTGACTAGATTATGAAAACTGATTATGTATATTAACATTGTCTCATCTCTTTGTATTCCAGAAAGCAACCAAAGACGTTCGCGTTCGACCACTGCTTCTATTCGCTCGACTCGACGCTAACGAACTATGCGTCGCAGAAGACGGTGTTCGAGTGTCTCGGCCGGGATATCCTGGACAATGCCTTCGAGGGGTACAACGCCTGTATCTTCGCGTATGGCCAGACAGGTAAGATAACCTTTTTTGTATGCCAGATCAATCAAAAGAACGTGCGTTTTATCTTATGTTAGTAACTATTAGAAGTGGGGTACATGCTTTGCGAGACGAGAGGGAAAGGCTTCATGAATGAAAAGAAAGACGGGAATAGAAGAGAGGAGTATTGGTTGGGAATTAGAAGCTCAATGAACTAACATAGGAGCATTGTGAATTCTACTAATTGATCGAAATTTTCAGTGAAAGGGGTGGTATCTTCTTGTGAGTTTGATTCGATTCATGACGAGGCAATGCTCGACTCCCACTTTTAGTATTTTAAAAGTTTACTATATTTACAAACTAACTCCTCGTAATTTGGAACACAATTAAATAATAATAATTATTCAAATAGTTGGCGTAAATTCTGTGATTTTACGGGTTTCACAGAAAGGCCATTGAGCTTTATTTCATTGAACATTACGTAAGCCGTTGTATAATTTATTTGGAAACGCATCGAAAGTGCGATTACAGTTATATTGCGTCGCCAGAATTACGGCTTTGTGGTTTTGTAGACCATTGACAATTTTATTATCATTATACTAATGGTGCTCATTTGGCGTCAATGGAAAGTGGTGGGCGAATCGTGGTGGAACGTGAGTGGGAATACTTGTTATGTAATGAGATAAAATTGGTAGTAAAAATGTAACGCCTCTTTGTTATATAATTAGAAGTCATTATAACCGTATCATTTTTTGACAATCTTCGTTCATTAAAGATTTTGAAATGTGCATTTAAAACGATCTTTTTTCTATTCTTATACTATAAAGAGGGATGTGTTTTTGTTTGGATGTTTTCACACAAAAGCTACTGGAACTGAACTACTAAAAATCATGTCAATCATCATACATCACATCATCATCATTCGGTTTAAGAAATTATTAGAAAGGTGCATCTTCTCTGAGTAACAGGCTATGTAACATTATTCTATGGAACTGATAGTAACTATAATACGTTTAGTACTTTCTTTTTGCTTGAACATCAATAAAATCTAACCGCGTTCATAAGGTGACCTTTGAGACCCTAGGGTCTAGACGTGAGGACATCCTATCGATCATTTCTCTATCCTTGATGAAGGAACAATATTTAGAAACTATAACTTAATTACCAATTCAGTTTCAAAACTAGTGTTCAGAATAGATAAGATGGAGCTCTACGTCTGGTTTTCATTATCCATTCATAGTCTGCTACAAGTTCCAGGACGTCTAGCTATAATTTATGTTTTATATCTAAGAGGCTGGTTTTGTTCAGATTTATGCCCAACAATACCACGTTCTGTAATTTTAATCTTGTTTATGGGCGCCGGATAAAACGCCTTTGTTTCTTGTTGGAGATTTTTGCCGTACAGTAGCCGGTGAAATGTTTTAAAAACGTAGTGTTAAGTTGTGGTGGAAGACAAAAGAATGTGGTGTGAATGTTTTTAAAGCAATAATTTTTAGAGTTTAAAATGTTGTATATAAATGCACTGTTAAAGACTTAAAGTCTCTGTTAAATCTAGTAAATGAATGATTTATTAGGGACGTATGTTTGAAATATGAGGGTACCAAGATATTTAATAATATAAGGATTTATAAAGCTTAAATTAGAGAAATCAAATTAAGCTTAATTTTTAAACTGACATGTGGATAAATATATTTTTTATTATCTTTAAAGAATTTTAAAATGGCATTTAAGAACATTATTCGAAAATCTGCTGTATTTACAGTTTACAAGAAAAGACTATGCTGTAATTACAGCAGAATAGCGCTTAATGTATGCGTCTCGCTCGATAAGGCAAGCACGTGCTATGGACAAAGATTTAGAGAAGCTAGAGTTGGTATAGTATTTAAAACAATACTAGTTTTTTGTTAATATAGATCGATTTTAGGTGTTTATGATGAAAGGTCTATCGCCGCAATGTCGGGTTGCTGTGGGATAGATCAGATTAACATGAAGTGAACGGCATTTGCCGGGCTTTGACTTTAAAAACATAAAATAGACCACCTAAACATTTTTCCTCGCTGTAATATACCCATATATCGTGTATTATGTATCTTAAACGAGTGTTATGTGCAAGGAGTATGAAGGCATTAAAAATGCCCTGCTAGAAAGCTTTAATTTGTAAACTACCGATTGTAAATATCCAGTACTCTTTATATCTTGTGTAACCTTAAGCCACCCATACACTTGAGCATTAATATTCTACATTTGTATTGTTGACATGCGTTTAGGCAGTGCGCAATGGGACACTCATTAGTGTAATTACTATCCATTGAATATTTAGTGTTATAATTAGTGCAATACTAATTCTGGGTGTTCGTTTTGAGAGTATACTCCCAGGTAAGCATATAAATACTAAATTTCTACCCATTTATTTGCTGGGTGAAAGTGGGAGTAATATTATATTAAATTATAATAATTATTCAGTCGTCATTAAATATGATATTCATTATTTTTACCACCCGATTCCTATTCTTTCTAAAGTGTAATATTGCGATTAAGGCGCAGACCATTTAAATATGTCACTTTATACTTAGTCAACTGAAATAAATAATCGTTGTAATATCTTAAAAATTCAAATTAAGATTTAACTACGTAACAACCATAAATTTCACTAATTCAGCCAGGCCTTACAGACCGGGCCGCCGTTAAACACAACACAAATATTACTAACGATCCCATACGCCGTCCATAACTCCTCGAGCAAATCCTAAGAGATTTTAATAACATCCCGGGTTTACATTTTCACCGCCGTTCCCTTGATACATTACACGCAAATTGGTTTTCTTCGAAGGAACACCGGTGCTTCGAACACAGCTCGGTGTATCTTTATGAGGGCGATAAGAGGTTAGGTCGTTTGGTAGTACGTAATGAAGTTATGATGGGTTATGGGCATAATATTTCAAAAAGGAAAAGGTGCAAATGTGTCTGAAAATATCGAGCGGGGGCTGGTCGATGATGAGCAAGCGCTCTGATAGTCAGGCAACGGACTATTTTCTGTTAATACGAAATTGATTAAAGTGGTGTTTGATTTATACAATTAGCATTTGTTTAGTTTCATTTTACACCGAGAAAGCGTTTTTATTTAAATGAATTTATTTAAAAAAATCTCTCTGTGGGGATTTTGTGCTAGCTGAAGATTTATCAAT
>LQNK01000864.1:38574-116331 GCA_001586405.1 Phoebis sennae
GCAAATGTATCTGAAAATAGAGAGCGGGGGCTGGTCGTAACAGGGGCAGTAGTAGAAAGTATTATTTACCTTTTTATAAGAAGAATATTCGTTTGATTTTTAACTCACCTACTATTTAATACCCATAAAAGGGAGGTTAGTACTTGACCGGGCGATGTCAGGAAGCGATGATGAGCAAGCGCTCTGATAGTCAGGCAACGGACTATTTTCTGTTAATACGAAATTGATTAAAGTGGTGTTTGATTTATACAATGAGCATTTGTTTAGTTTCATTTTACATCGACAAAGCGTTTTTATTTAAATGAATTTATTTAAAAAAATCTCTCTGTGGGGATTTTGTGCTAGCTGAAGATTTATACTAAATAAATCTTTATAAAACATACAAAACGGTTGTCAATTCATAATGTTACTATTAGCACCCAGCCTGTTACAACTAGCCTCAGTCACGGGGTAAGTTGTAATACTTGTCGATATCTTTTCGAAGCCTTGTCTAATAAAATTCATGCGGATACTGGAAATTTTTCTATTATATTCCAGGCTACGATAAACTATGTAGGAATTTCAAATTAAGTCTGTCGTTTCGACGATAAACATTCCAATTTTAAAGTTAATACAAACAATGCCATCCTAAATATTTGAAGACTTCCCTCTGTTTGTTTTTCATTTAAGCGTGTCGCGTAGAAGACGCAAACTGCCGTAACTCGGTACTAGAGCACGTTTCGGCGTTTGAGAAATTAACGAGTTTTTAGAAAAATCTCTCGTACAAAGGGAGAAAATTAATAGCGATTTGTGTTCAACGTCGGTCATTATTCCATCAGAGCGCGCCGCGATGAATGAGGCGCGCGCCGCGTTGAATCACTTTTCTTTTCATTCAAAACTATAAGCGCTATATTTCTAGCTTGTATATTATTCTCGAATGTTCGATGTTGAACTTGTAGTTGTTGTTGTTGTTTTGTAGTTGACAGTGTGCTGAATAGAGGATATTATATGAATGGTTGAATGAGTTGTTTAAAAATGTTTGTATTCTAAACATATTATATTTACTATATCATATTTACTAAAGCGTTTTTTTGAATGTTTGTGGGGAAATGTTTTATTACAAATAACTCAATCGGGAAAGGCTTTTTGGGCGTCTGCCGAGCGTACTATTTCTCGTGCGGTTTGCGGCGGCATTAAGGATGCTTCCTTTAAGGCAACTTAGTTTCTATTTCAGTTTCAATACAAAATAATTTGGATAACATGATGAAAAATGCCTACTTATTATGTACATTAATAATTATACATTTCTAGGATTGTCAGTGAGTCGTTCGATTTTCGTATATTGTTTAAATAGGTATTGAAAATTATGTGAATTTCTGTGTGAATACTGAATTTGGTAACTACACTACACGTGTGGAAGTTAGTTGCTACGTTTACAATCAAAATTAATTACAGCTATATGTAAATTCACTAGAAGCGTATTTGATGTGTAATAGACTTGTTCAAATTATTATAACACCTTAATTACAAATTGTACCAAATTATTCAAAGGTTCCGTAATTACTCCTTCATTATAATTACCAGTTATATAAATCGGCTGCTTTTGATTCTATGAAATTATAATATGAATACCTTTTAAAGGTTTTATTTAATGTCATTGGATATAATGCTTTCCTTCTCGTCTTATTTTTATTTGAGGTAAAATAATAGACGTGAAAAATAAAATGATTCATTTTTATTCATCTAAACCATTACTCTCGACACAGGAAGTCCTAACATGCAAAATAAATGGATCATAAAATAAAATATATGTTTTATTCGATGGGCGATCTCCTTGGTCCATGAGTGGCCATTATCCTTTATCGGCACGGTCTAAACGATGTTCAATATTGAACTGGGCAGTGTACACACTAGACATGCAGCGTTTCAACTGAAGTCTTCGTCCTGAACTGTATGGGCGCATCGTGCACTCGTGGCCTTATACGTTTTGTTTATTTATTAGATGATGCGACGTGCTTTGTATTGCTGTAGCTATCAATGATCAAGACACTGTCAAACGTGGGTAGAAAAATGAACAATAAGGAAACTTAAAAGTTAGCAATGTCAGTCTTAATTGTCGCGTTAGCAGGGGAAATAAAGAAAGCACTTAAGGATGACAAAAACCGACACAAACTAACGTTATACTGATATGTTTACCGAATAATCTATAGTAAAGCATGGTTTATGATAGTTCTTCATAAAATTTATTCACGAAAAGGAAAAACAAAAGATATAAAAACTTTAATGGATGATGGACAATTTTTCCCCATTAACTTGTTTTAATACGAAAATTGTGCGAAAGTTCGACAATAATTGAATTTAATGGGCGCTTATCAAACGTTTCGTCGCAAGTGCATTCCCGTGTTCTTAACGTCAGCGGGAGACTTGAGACCGTCAGCTCAATATCAATTTGGTGGAGTACCTTTGAATTTTGGACTGTTTGCGAAATTCAGGTCTGGAGGATCTTTGAATAGTTTGGAATTGAAATTGAAATGCATTGAATTAGATTGAATAATTTCACTACATTGTGTCATAACGGCGTAAGTGGTTAATGTTATAATATGCTACTGTTTGACAGTGTATGAGTAGAGATGACATCTATATGTAGTTTATAATATTCTATGGCGGAAAAGTTAGTTTGTTTATGCGTGCTGATATTCAAAGATGCTATATCTATTTGGATATTTCCTTCTGGGTTTTCTAGGCAGGTTTATGGGAGGCTATCGAAAACTACCTATTATTCTTAGTTAACGCGAGTAAAACCGCGGTCCTGAGCTACAACTTCGTGCTGAATATCTCTTAATAGATTTTTCATGTGTCTATATTTTATTCTTTAAAGCGCTGTAAAATTGAGAGCATTTCCCTATCACTGTTTACTGGTCAAGTACTTTATAAGTTTGGGAACATATTTGAAAGCAGTAAAATTACATTCGGACCTTTCATGTTTACATTATTATAAAGATAATTAGATTTTATACCTAATATGTGTATCGTACAGCGCTTGCAATGTTTTTTACGACTTCAATTAGCGATAAATTTAGATTTGTAATGTTCATTTTCATAATAAATCCAGTAATAATAAAGTTACAGCTTTTATGTTTGGATGTCTGTAACGAATTCGGAATTTGTAGTAATAACTACTAATATCACATAGCGGAATATATTGTTTGTTAATAACAATACGTAATCTTCAAATATACTTCAATATTTGGTTTTTAAAAATTCAGTATTACGTTACTACGTAGTTGAAAGTGCAAGGCAAAGCTACCATTATTGTAAGTATCAGTTGGTCGTTATATGTATTATTAGCTGTGCGCCGCGGTTTGTCACGCGTATCTCTATTTTCCCCGTTCCCGTGGGATTTGATCAAAATCCTTACTTAGCGAATGCCTACGTCTTAACATCTTCCTGCATGCCAATTTACAGCCCGATTCCTCCAGCGGTTTTGGCTGTGCGTTGATAGATCACTATGTCAGTCAGTCAGTCAGTCAGGCACGTTTGAGTTATATGTATATATTTAGATTTTTACCCCAATAAACGAAGGCACAAGCGGAAACTACTTTAATAACATGAAATAAATAAAAGAAAAAAGAATATTCCTCCTCATTAATTCAGCGCAGTTTTTTCTCGGTATTTTTATATTGAGACTTGACTCCTTTTGTCGTTCACTCGTTTTTGCCTCTCGGATGTCGAGCAGTAACTATAAAAGTATAAACTAAAGGAGCCTTTGTCTCAGCGTCGCGAAGACAAGATGTCTCGCAGAGTAAATAAAGATAAGAATTATTTGCTTTTTAAGCGACGTGAAACGTTCGCGTAATGGATCCTGAATGACGCTGTTTTTAGATACAATTGAGGAACAGAAAATGGGAT
The DNA here is from genome assembly GCA_001586405.1 of Phoebis sennae. Classification (NCBI taxonomy): domain Eukaryota; kingdom Metazoa; phylum Arthropoda; class Insecta; order Lepidoptera; family Pieridae; genus Phoebis; species Phoebis sennae. The sequence goes on from LQNK01000864.1 coordinate 42,463, forward strand.
CGTACGTGAAGATAAACAGTAGGTTGAATTTAAAATTAAACTTGATTTATATTTTATTCTGGGTTATAAAACATGCCATAGCTTGATAATAAGAAGTGTTATCGTAATCGAAACAGTAAATGGGGTTTTAAGGAAATGCAATTCTAAGTTTTAGCTTCTGCTGTTAAAGACAAATTAGCCGGTCGTCTTCGATCAAATTTATCAATATTTATAATTATTAAAAATAAATTCCAAACTAATTCCAATTCAATTTAACTTCAGTTGTTAATTGCGAAGCGTAACAAAGTTTACAATTTAAAGCTATGTACAATGTACACTAAATTGATTAATGGCTTCCAGTAAAAGTTTAGCAGTGAAAAATTACTCTGCGACACTATCCGTTACATGATTAATTCTCTTCTCTGAAACGGGCTAGATTGTCATACGCTAAGTGCTTTCACGTGGAGTGGGTTATGCTAACCCTTTACGTTCTCTGCCCATTTAGAATATATTGCTTTGAGAGTTTTGTGATGTCCTTAAAAAAATATTTAAATGATTACCAAGAAGCAAATACAAAAGTAGTTTTGGGGTCAAAAAGAAACAATTTTTTAAGGTTTACTAAATAAAAAAATAGAATATTACTATCTCATTTCATAAACACTTTATTGTATGCGATGTTTTTCATTGTAAATTTTACACAGCTAATGTGTCGCAGCAAATTCTCAGTCAACATGTTAAAACTAATTCAGTTTGCGCGTGCATCCGGTGGTGCATGCTAATTGCGTTTGAATCTGATGCTGCACGCCCGTGATCCATAATGCAATGTTCCACGAATCTTGGCCCTTTCAACGCCATTGATATGTGTGCGTTCTGTTATATTTTTAATCATATATAAGTTTGATACGAGTACGCTATGAGCTAGGTTTAACGACTTAAGAAAGAATATTGTGATGGAATGATAGGGTACGTACATGCAAGAAGCATATAAGAACGTATAACTTAGAAGATAAAGGGTAGGAACAAGAAGAAATATTTTAATTAGGTACCTACTTTAATACAGTCCTCTTCTATTCAATCATCTACCCAAAGAATTGAAATAAAGACATATTCAATATCTTTTCAGCGGTGAACTATTTTCGTTATTCAACTATTTCAGAAAAGCGTTTTATAAATATAGAAATGAAACATCCAGATAATAATGTCATGCAAAATATTATTAGGCTGAGCTCGTGCCAATAAAAAGTAGCTTTCGTATCGCATTCCCTGAATAACATATTCAATACATCAAGTGTAACATTCCCATTACCTATTGATCGTACATCTGTATTCCTCTATTCACGCTTCAACTGTATTCAGGTTTCAATAAATTTCAGTTTTCCAACATCGTATTGACTTTAACACAGTTTGAAAATCTACGCTGCGTTCGAATTTCGTAGTTTATTCAAACTGCCAAGTAAATATATGAAATTGCAATGAAAAATGATTAAGAATTGCATAAAAACATGGGTTACGTTATTTAAACAAAAGCTAAATAGTTAATCCTATAAAGAGTTTCTTCAATTGCCCGCTAAATAGACACGCTCTGCTTATTTAACAGCAATTAGCGATGAACTGACCTGGGATCGTTCAATGGAACATTCTAGGTCACGATAAACAAAAGCGCTTGAACCGCTGCCTCGGGCGGGTTAGCCAACGGGGCCCATTGTTTCACGCCCCATCGACTCCGCATAGGCTTATATAAACCTGCGGGTTTCAAGGTGAAGGTGACGCTTGTGTCAATTGTGTTGGGATATTCACTTGTTTGTGTGATGGAAATGGAATAACAGTACGCTTCAATAGCTTAAAAATAGTTTTTTTTTCTAATTGGACCCTTGAAAATTATTTTTTCGGTCTCTTATTAATTGTAAAGATTCGTATATTAAACGTATCGTACGATACCGATACGCCTAGTATAAGACGATAAAGTTGCATATAATAGTAATGATATTTGTTTAACTTATTTGTTAAGCTTAGTGCAATACACCGTTTTCATTTCATTTAATTTAACAGTGGATTCATTCAGTGAATAATCTAATGTTGGGTATTACGAACTGAAGAGACTTGAAAATTGGAGTAAATATGCAGCAAAAAATTGTCAAAAAGCGTATTTAAAAGTGAGGTCATAAAGAATGTTACTTTCAATAGTTTTATACTGCATACAATTCAATGCAAACATCACAAAAGCATTGTGCTAAAATGATATTCACAAACATTGACGAAGCGACGTTTGATGGCGGAACTAATTTAGCGCGGTGTTTGTCAGTAGAGCGAATAAATGGACACTGTATGCTACATGTACCAACGGTACAGTGTACAGATGATATAGGATTAGGTCATTATTGTTTGTGGACACTGGACGTATTGCAGGAGCTATGGATAACGAGCTCTAGATTATTCACTCATTTTAAGTGTGTTTGGGTTGCTTTACAATTGTGGACAATTTGCTCGTATTAGATGCAATGACTTTAACTTTGTAATTGGTGTGATTTATATGATAATCTGTTGTTTTAGGTTGGGCTTTTTAGTATGCATTATTATAATTTTCACTTTATTATTCTTTGAAGTACAAAAAACTTAAGCAATGTTAATCTCAATAATTATTCTTTTTTTTTCATTTCAAGTGGAAAGTAACTATTGCAAAAAAGTTTGTAATTAATCAATATGTGTTCTTTATTATTTCCACATCAAAGGTGAGGGTTTTTCACGCAAGGGATTATTGTACTTCAAACAGGGGAGGGTAAGGGTACTTAGGACTTGAGAACCAAGGAGTTACATCACTCACTTGACATTTAAAATGCGAACATACGCGTCAGAAGTTGAGAAGTTAGCTACTTCTATATTTGAGGTTTGAACCATAACTGAGGGTGAAAGTGGACAAAGTCATTTAATAAGCAACAATGATTTTTTTGTTCCCGTGTGTGATGAATCACAGAAACACCAACATTAGGAAGGAATATTTCGTCGAGAAGTTATGAAACAAATGAAAATACTGAACATTATTGGAGCAATACTAATTGAAGCACATTTAGCTTCGAAACATGGACCTAAATGTGGATATTTAGGTACCTAAATTGTAAATGTTTTCTCTTTCGATCCTAATGTCCCTTTAAGATAGCTATCGACACACCCACAAATTCTTTGGACCGAAATTTATTACTTACAATCAGGCGATACTTTTGAAAATACAGCAACCTTATGTTCAGGGTTGTCAATGCAGAATTTTTATTTATGAGACTGAGGTAATAAATAATAAAATATAGTAAAGTATTAAATTAAGAACTAATCGAATTTCAACAATGCACATGACGAATTCTCTACTACTAAATATGGAACAAGACGCAAAATATCTAACACTTCCGGGTTTTATCAATTTTGGCAACCCTTATTTTGTGGGATTCTAAAAAAGCCGTCTTCATCATTACTCAATCCTGAAGTCACATAATCGTTGGTTTTCATCGCTTTCTTATACAAATACACTATTGATCGACAATTTAATGTTCGAACCCTAGTTTCTGCGGTCGTAAAGCCCTGATAATACTATTTGATACGAATAAACACTTGCATAATTTTCTTAAGGTTTCCTTATATATTTCTCGGTAGCGAATATTTATGGGCGATGACACGTACGAGCGTAGTAACACAAGCAACTTCATTCAATGCTGATTTGTTTTCGAACTACTTCATTATAGCTTTATATCTGTCTACTTCATCAATCGTGCAAAATTTTTAAGCTAATAAGGACTTAGATTTACAGATTATTGAAAGATTTTGTTGTTTATGTCATTGTTGTGAAAATAACTAAATATCCAAATTACTCCCCATTATTTATCAATGTAATTTTCTTCAAACTCCACTTACGACGCATGTACATATATCATTATCATATCAAAATTAATGGAAGGTCTTAAAAGGTTCACTTCGCTTCAGTTCAAAAGCTGCATATACACTCGAACCAGTTCAAATTGATATCTCAGAAATCTTACAAGTTTGCTGCATTGGAAGTGTTTGTTTTATTCCTTGTGGCCATATCATAACGAAGTTTGATTTATTTGCTGATACTCCACCGTATTTGTTCACCGTCGGACGCTGAGTCAGCCGAAGCCAGTATTCCATTACGATGTTTAGAGACTGTTCTGGAAGGTTGCCACGTGATCCTGCGTCTCGACGATATTGCTTCCGGGTGTCGAGACGTAGTGATCTCTTGGATCAAATGGACCCGCGTTGGCCGACCTCCAAACATGCGCCAAATCTCTTTGCGAGTAATCAAGTGGAAGACAGTAGGTGCGGCAGGAGCAATCCTTTAATGTTACATGAGTACATCATGTTCTCCAGACTTTCATTAAAAAGGTCGTTACAGATTCGTCACCTCAAATAAGCAGAATGCTAGAATTTGAAAATCACAGACTTAGCTTTTTTCATTATGTCGCGCCTAGAATATTTAAGAACAAGGCTTATTATTAAGAATATCAAATTGAATTACGACAACTAAACGTATACTTGTGATATATCCTATGATATGTTTATTTTTTGTACGTTGTTGTGATAACCAAACATGTGATTCTATTGTAATTTCTTTATAACACCATTATATCTACCTACCATGATTTATGCAAAAAATATATATGGTTCTATATCTCATCAGGCTTTTATACCTTATTTTTTACATGAAGGAAATCTAGGTTACGTGGAGGTAAAGCGATACTTAAAGATTAGTTCCCGCAAAGAGGCTAAGCGGCGTGAGCGTCACACCTCCGACGTAAGTAGATTACACTGCGCTAATGCTTCGCCCTGCAGACGCGCTTACTGAGCAAAAGGGTCATGCTTTTAATTTACAAATAGCATTTCTTATATTATATGAAAATATTCAAGTTACAGAAAAAGCGTACAAAAATGTATGCTGAAAAGCTTTAAACATGGGCAGATACCGATTTTAAATTTAACTACCTGTTTGGTGAAGTTTTGCTTCCGTTGCATAATGTTACTGTTACCCGCTACTCACCAACCAGGTCTGGAGTTCTATGTCGGGGCATATTAGGAGAGTCATCAAACAAGTTTTCAGCTTGCCTCAAACACCTACCCAAAATATTATGGTCGCAGCTCTCGAATGATACGCAAAACAAGCCATCACAAACAATCTAATCCCGAGCCTGTCGCATGAATTACTTAATTTTAATTCGAGCTCTCAACGCAAGCGTTCCCCGCTTATATGAAATAGGCTCCCGTGTCTCGGATAAGCGGTAATAATCGTCTCGTAATACGCAAAGGAATTGCTTAACATTAGCAATATCACTAGTATAATGTAACCGTAGTATCAAACCTTGCATAATACATGCTATATAGGAGGTAATCTTTGTGCTGCTGATGATGTGTTGCGTAAAGTAAATGTACGTTTTGATTTTTTCTTTTTACGGAAACTATGTGAGAAGTGTGCAAATAGTTATTAAAAAATAAAATAAAATATGCGCATGTCTTCGACGCTATGTCTATGGGTTTAAGGAGCTTTATTTTTATTACTATGTCGTTGCTGGACACCAAGTTTATCAATTATAGTTTTTTGTTCTAACATCTTTCCAGGTGTTTGAATGCCTAACATACTATAAGGTAACATGGACCTCAACATAAAAAAATTACAATAATACATTAAATAACATACTAATTTACATCAAACAATTTTAAATTACATAAAATTGTTGACTTAAACCACGTTAAATGTGTCTTAATGAATGTAAACTCGTAAGTTCTACTGATAGCAATATTTGGGTTAATAACAAGCTGTTAATATTCAAACGCCAGTAATCAATTCCATCACATCAAATTGTTTCAATATGCTCACCAGCTTTCATCTCGCTGCGTATTTCGATGTGATGTATGAGATTGGCTTCATAAACGACTGATGATTTGCACGCATTGCGTTTAATTTCGGAAGTAAATGTGTAGTAAGTAGTAACATTATGGTGAATTAAGCTAAGCATTCACGCGTCGGCGTCGTACGCATCGTACATAAATGGTAATATGTTTTTGTATAGAAAGTCACACAAGTGCGTCCATAGATCCGCATCGTAAGGATCGCTTTTTTCTATACAAATAATGATCCCGACCTGTACATGGATAGCTTAATATGCATCATGAGAAACATGTTCGGGGATTTTAGTTTTTCACTTGACATATGCCTCTTATGTAGGACAACATATCATGATATCGTAATAGATGGTTATTACGATATCATGATATATTGTCCTTCTTTCTACAGGTCGTGCATTAATTTAAGATTTGATTACCAGTAGTATCCCACTATTTTAATAAAACCCTTGCCGATTTTGATTACTTCATTATTCAGGCGAGTGTTAGTGACAAAAGGTGGGACATTGTGTAATACCTTGTCGATGTATATGTAACACGAAACATTTACAGACATATAAGTTTGTATACGAAATTTGACGAACAATTATAAGTGGGTGTTATTAACTTCGCAAATTCGGTTGTCAGAAGTTTCAACGGTTTGAAAGATGTAATAATGTAGCCTGTGCTGGTATTGTATCTCTATTTCGCAAATAGCTCCCGAGGCGTTGACTAACTCTGTTTTTGTACTGTCACGAAATTAAGTTTGTAACAAAATTGAACTCGATAATGGAACATGTTTATGTTTAAAACTTTAGCTCATTATATTTAATATAAACTTTCTTTGATTTGTGCCCGATCGATTGCTTGGCCAAGGTTAACAAGAAGAGAGAAAGAAAAAAGATAGACACGTCTAATGCCCCGAAGGGATTTTACTACTACGTATAATATAATTATTCTCTGAGAATATTCCAGGAATAAATAATTTAAAATATTTTGTTACGCTCAAATACGGTACGTTTATAACCCAGCTTTCAGTACAAAACGACTTCATGAATCATAATTACTGGAAGATTTAATTATTTTGTACATTTTACTGTACGCTCGAAAGGGAAAATTTAGATTTCGACAGTTATTACTTTGAAAATTTACCCGCTTGAAGCTCGTTTATTTTGTAAAATTTACTGCAGTTTATTTTAACTGGAGAGCGGGATTTCGACATTCTGACGATTCCAATGTTAAAATTGTTTTAATAAAGTTTGAATGTACGCGTAAATTAAGAATCCGACAAAGGTAGACTAAAATTTTATGAAAGCTATATTTTTTGTTACGGGCCTCTTAAAATTGTGAATATTCTTAATTAACGTGACCTAAGAGTTGTCAAAATTGACATTATTATGTAGTATATAAAGCACTTGGAATAGTTAAAAGCATAAAAGTAGAAAATGAAATGTTTTATTTATGAAATAAATTGACATTCATTACACGGGAGATATTGTTTAAACCAAATAAAACTTGAATAGGAACTCTAAATGAACCTTTTTATTGCAAATAAAATATGAGGCAAAGAATTACTGTGGGTTTAACGTGAAAGTGTTGATACGCCCACGCGGAGTTAAAACAATGCTAAATGTTCCCCAACATTTAATACGCTTTATCGAGAAACGTATATTTCGTCGAAAAAGGAAATTTTATATCGAACTTGGGATGAAATAGATTATGAATTATGTATGAGGGGTAAAACGAAACATGATTTATATATCTTGGTTTATTTGCTTTATTTTTACGTCATTATGAACGATATTGTTCCAATGCAAGAGGGAAATCTTGAATGAAATCTTGTATCTAAGTTTAGTTCTTTGTTTAACTTTCTTATCGGTTTGTGATTGTAAGAATTTTCTCATGTAAGCATTAATTTATATTTTGTATTGTTACCTCTTGATGGAACTGCATCTTGATTGATTAGTAATTACTGAAGATGGTGTTCGAAACCGGTCTAGTTTATAATAAATAATCGATATAGTGTATAAAATAAACGAATGTGGAACTAGTGAAGTGTTTAATTAATATACTAATCAATCATGTAAGCATTGACAGGAACTTTGAATACTGAAGAGCTTCGTCATATTTTATGGACAGTTGAAATATGACATATGTAATAACCTGTGTGAGCATATCGGGACTAAGAGGGATTAGGGATATTTTTTTGTTTTCGTTAATTCTGTCATATAATATTCATGTCCAGAAATCATTGAATAGTTTGTGCATACAAGCGTCGTGTCAAAGCAACCTGTTTATGTAAGCGTCTTGTTGTTTGTTGTTTTTTATATTAATTGATTTTAGATTTAACTTCTAACAAAAACTTTGTGCCTAATCACTTAGTTTCCTCATACTAATAAATTGATTCGTATCGATGAAGATAAAATAAATGATTGAAAAGCTCCATCAAGACATTGTCACATTACAAGTAAATTCGAAACGAGAACAACGGTTTGCGGAACAAAAGCGCGACCTCCGTCCGGGTGACCTACAACTGCAGGTGCCAGAGTGTGGCGCGGTCCAAGTATAAGCTGGGGTTTTCGATTAGGCAAGTTTACCTGTTTGCAGGTGAAATATGTGGGTGTAAATCCAGCAAACTGGGTAAAATTATTGATAGAAGGAATTGTAGTATAGGGAAGGCACCAAATTAGCGCTAAATCGTATCCTATTCATCATTTATCGTATCGTAAAATCGACCTTACAACTTCAGAATGAAAACGCGATTTTCGTTGCTCAGGTTACCTACAATTGCAGGTGCTAAATAGCGCGGTCCAAGTATAACCTGAGGTTTAGATTAGGGAAGTTTACCTGTTTGCAAGTGAAATATGGGGGTGTAAAAATTGTTCATAGAAGGCGCTGTAGTGCTAAATCCAAATACTTTATAGTATCGTCAATCGACCCTATAACTACAAGATGAAAACGCGATCCTCGCTCAGGTTACCTACGATTGCAGGTGCCAGCTGGCCCGGTCCAAGTATGAGCGTGGGCTCTTAGATTAGTCTAGAAGATCAACGGCTTGCAAGTGGAAATGTGGAAATCTAGCGAGTTTGTGAAAATTATTGGTAGGAGAAATTATTGTAGTATAGATGCAGGAGATTAGTACTCAATCCAAAAACTTAATCATATAATAAGTAGTTGACAAGAGAGAAGCACGACCTCCGTCCGTAGGACCTACCTAGTTCAGGTACCATTGGTTTGTACGGATCAAGTTCATGTGTTCTTTAGATTTTTTTAGAAGTTGAGATCCATACCAGGTGAGTTATCTTGCGAGTTGGTAAGAATTGTTCGTTCGAGGTTTTAGAATATGAAGAGGCAGGAGATTAGCGCTGAACACCAAAATTTCAGCTAGCCATTGTCATCACTTATTATATAAGCAAATTCGAGCGACTCAGTCCGGGTGACCTACAACTGCAGGTGCCAGCGTGTGTCGCGGTCCAAGTTGATATAAGCGTGGGTTCTTTATATTAGTTTGGAAGTTTTAGCTGGTCGCAAGGTGAAATATGTGGGTGTAAATCCAGCAAGTTCGTAAGAATTGTTGAATATAAAAGGCGAGTAGAAGTCAGTAAGTAATGCCTTATGTTTTGCGGTTCCAGTCTACTCTACGCTGTATTTTTTAATTAAACTTTATCTATCGCCTTTATTATTGTTTTCTTGACGATAATAGACGTTTCTGTAGTTAGTAATCGTAATGGTCCATTTTATTGATTCGTGAAAGAATTAATATAGTAAGTACCTTCGCGCCATTGAACAATTGAAACTCAAACACTCCGATAAAATCCTCTGTAAGTGAACCATAATTCCTGTAAGAGCATGTTGTTGTTTTTTGTTTTATCTCGAAGATGGGCGTCACTATATAGGACTATCAAATGTTATTCAAACGTTGTCTACATAAGTTTATTTTGAATATACTTTCACTGAGAAATTCCATTCATCGCAGAGACATATTAAACAGTATCATATGTATGTCATATTGTCAACCACATCGATATTGTTTCATTTTCTATGATGACAAATAGATATGTTTGTCGTGATTGACACATTGAATGTGAGTGTAATTATAGTCGATATTTCAATGCAGTAGTTTTCCGCGTGCATGGAAATATCGCATATTTAAATACTTATCAAACTACATGTCATTTATCTATTAACTGTGTCAAGTATTTGTCGAAAATCGTCAAATATAAATTAAATTATCAACGGGATTTTTGGAAAGTAATAATAAATATAAAAACTTACCTGAATATAAATAAGAGAAAATCAACCAAAATGGGTGGGCTTTTTGTCAGTGAGTAGAAACACAAACTTACCTCTTTTGTAAAAGTTAGATTATGTTCATATCGCTCGATGCAGTCTCCTGGTCCAAAGCAAGCGAAGTTTTAACTACTCCGTGTTTGGATTCGTTAATTGTTAGGCGAGGGGCGCACTCTGTAATATTCTATGAACACACTTTTTTGTTGGTGGTATTTCGTTAGACTGTTGGTTGTTGTGTTTGTCCTTATTTTCGTAATTATCCAAACCCGTTGAAGTTAGAATTTTTAAATGAATATTATTTTAAACCTGTATCAATAAAACAAAACTAACTGTGATCTAAAGTGGATAATATATTGATTTGGCAAATAAAACTTGTGTTTTAGCGATATGAGAGATAAGTAAAATTTACCTGTAGGTAAAATTTATATATACAGTTTAATGAAATATTCTACTAATAAAAAATTTCACCATGTTGTTAACAAAGTAATATAAATCTAAAGTTGGAAGTATTCACTTGACTATTAGCATATTACAATTGCACCAATTTACGAGTGTAACAACAGTTCCACATGATAGATTGGTTGCGGTTGGCCGCGCGCCAGCTTTTGGGTAATCTTTTGGAGATATGTTCAATCACGCGTAAGATTTTAAGGGTTTAAACGCGACTGACAAAATATGAACAATGTTTTTGGCATTCAGTTTGGAACCAATTTAAGAACTGACAGAAATGATAACACTTGTAGTTGGATACTACAACTACTGAACTGTGTACTGAACTATCGTCTATTTGAAGGTGCTTATGTCTAATGCTCTTACTGTCACTTTCATGATAATTGAAGTGACAGACCTTAATTTGAGGATCTCTGAAAATTAAGGTACGAATTTAGCATAGTGGCATGAATTCTGAAGGATGTAGGGTATTTACTAACTACTTAACAGATTAGATTTGTCGTCACAAACTTACCAAATGTTAAATCTCAAAAAAGTAAAAATAACGGTAAATTACATTTTTACACGCCGTACAAAAGGCAATGTGGTAACAGGGCCCAACCCATGATCTTTGCACCCTCGAGATGTAAAAACCAAAATGTTTCACAAAGCCAAATTTCAACACGTAATACGTGAGTCCAATTACATCTTTTCTTTTTTACTCGAATCTTAATCTCACATCGACGATAACCAAACCTAAGCCCAGTTCGCAACAATAGACGAAATTGTCGGCCGATAACGCCCGAAAAAAGAATTGTTAAGATAAAAGGACAATCGTGTTCCACGCCTCCACGAGGAACATTTATTAGTGCGGGGCGCCGGGCTTTGTTCATAAAAGTGGTGCGTACGATGATAAGTCGACGGTGTTAGTGCGGGAGAGTTATGGCGACCCGGCGTCTATGGACCAGTGTTATTCTGTGGGCAGTGTCGATTATTATGACGTATGGTTGGGGATTTTTATCGATGTAATGTGTTGTAAAGACTTATGTTACAATCGTATAAAACGTTGAAAAGAAAAAATTGTTTGATTTCAAAAAATTGCAATGCATTTAAAGTTAATGAGTAATTTCTTTGTTTAAACTGAACTGAGATACCTATCTTATGTATAAAAACAGCTCTATAAGAAATATTAATACTAAACTTAATTTACATCCATCTGTAGAATATACCTATCGGGTTTATAATACCTTACTGACAGATTTTAAAAGAAATTAGGTCTAGAATACAACTCTATAATACATCACGCAATGTCATATAATGTCTATATTAATATTATATCTTAATTATATAAATTAATTAACGAGGCAATCTTAACTCCAAATCGTGTTATAAGCCTGTCAGAACCAGTTAGAGCTTCCATTATTGAAATAGTAATTTCCTTTCTTATTCGCAAATAATAAGTTCCTAGAACTGTTTGAAGTTGTTACAGACTTAATTTTTCATTTCATCCACAAACTACGAGATGATTTTAAATATTGCTTTCTTCAAGAGCTGTAAAGTACAATGTTGCTAGGTTATTGACACTTGTAGTATACTCCAATGATTGGAAGCAATATCGTAGTACTATGAAACTCATACATTACATTGATATTCTTATTGAATGATGTTTTGAAATTTATTCAAATACGAGAAAGATAACCAATATTTCGTTTTTCGCTAGTAAATGAATGTTTAGGTTTTTGTTTAAGGTCGTATGTTTGTCCAACATTGCACATGATTAGTTTAATTGCGAAGTGCAACTGACCTTACGCTATTTCTGGCGAGGGCGCTTCCCTTACGTGACGAGACGTTAGACGTTACTCTCAAGTTGTGGAGAGCTTTCGGAGTGGAGCGTGAGAAAGACTGTGGGTGCATGGGCAATGTGTTATTTGAAAGACGCCATTGTGAACAGCTGCGTAAAAAGAGGATTAACTGTTTATCTACACGGATGTTAAAAAGAGGAAAAATTAAATTTTTTGTTTGTTTGTTTTTTTGAATTGAATAGGTTATGAAACTATCGGACCGATTTGAAAAAAAAAATACTATTGGAATTTATCCCTGATGAACATAGGCTATATTAAAGGCGTTATAACATTATGTTACGAGAACGAAGCGGAATCGTTTTATGAGCACCATGTTGTCTTTATTTGAAATTGAATTTCCTTTAATAGGAACGGAAAGTAAATTCTTAAAAGAAGTTGTATTCACCCTCAAAACATCAAAGTAATTATTTCTAAAACTTTTTTGTGTTTGCTAGTCTGAATAGGCATGATTTTTTAAATTTATTTTTAGCTCGTAAAGAAAATCTACTATACTATAATTATATTAATTAATTTACAACCTGAATATAAGTTCTCAAAATTATTTCTATTTAACCTTGACCCATCCCACAGCTGCACCTACGTATTTCTAAAAATTCGGTGTCTATGCTCGTCTGAATAGGAACGCTTTTTAGCATTTAGCACATAAATAGGAACTAGTTATGAAGGTTTACTTTTATTTATCAAGTTTTTGTTTGAATATGCTACTCTAAGAGACACCGCGCGTTTGAAATCCGTTGAAAATGTTTCAGAAAGCTTCTAGCTACAAACAAATACTCTTAGTCGGAATATGACCATAATTCACAACTAAGGAGGTACTCCCCGTCGGAAAGTCAATAGGATATTGTGGGAAGTTTCTCTGTCATTTTATTCTTTGCGTTGTTTGATATATTTTGAAATATTGTATCCATATTTCATCCGCGAAGTTCTCTTTGTTTACGTATTCTGTCAAGTTCTCCGGTGTGTATTGCAACATCCTTAGAAACGCGTCGACTGTGCATTTCTTAAAGTCGTATAACTATATTCACGGTGATATTGCTTTCTTGGTGATATAATAATTTAGTTTTGAACTCCAAAGTTGTAGTTTTAATTTAATAAGCTTGTTATGAAAGAACAAGTTCTGATAACACAATTTCTAATGAGTCAAATATATTGTGTTAGGGATTTTTAGTTCTAGTATAAAGAAAACAAAGTCTCTTTAAATCTTTCGACGTAGAAAACTACGTGGAAGTATTCCTCTAAAGAGAAGTATATCAAAGACTGAAGTAACTATTCCTTTAAACTCAAGATTAGCAACCAAGTTCTGGTACAAAAAGTATTACTCAATGGTAATACTGCGAAATGAACGAGGAATCTTGAGCCCGGCAAATCCTTTCAGAGAAAAGTTCACTATTACTACGACATCGTGAACTTTTACTATTTCCAGAACCTATTTCTTCGATATTTATTTTATTCGTTCTTTGCTGTCTTTAATTAAGAGATGTTGTTGTATGATATTGAAACCAATTGGATTTATCAATGAAAATGATACATTGTCTAGTGATGAACTGATACTTACATACATACTGTTATCATAGTAGTAAAACATTAAAATAATATTAATCATCGTTACGTTAAACACGTCCAGCATTTGAAATTTTAAATACTATATCGGCGCTACTATTATATGATGAACATTATAATTTTCTACTGTCTGGGTGTTCATTTATCTATAATATGTATGTATTTACAAAAATAAGTATGTTTAAGTATGTCTATCTAGGTTCCACAACACAAGCTTTGCTTAGTTTGGGACTAGATGACGTTGTGTCAAATGTCCAGATATATTCATATTTATTTATATACATCAATAGGTATATCTTTAACACGTATTTATTTGCAGGATCCGGCAAATCGTACACGATGATGGGCGCGCCGGGCGCCGACGAGGGCGGCATCATCCCGCGGCTGTGCGACGCGCTGTTCGAAAGGATAGCGGTGCAACAGTCACCCCCGGCGCTCACATACAAGGTGAGCTATTGTACCTGTGTACCTGTGTACCTGTGTGTGTGTTTTGTTCTGGAATGTTCTGTGAGCCTTTGTTGTTTGTGGCTTTTGGGAGACGTGAAAGACTTGGGAAAGACTAAAGATGTGCATTTTTATTTCGTATTGTTTGATCTTGAAGGAGCCGTATTTTGGAGCGTTGGAGTTACAATAATTGTGTTGTGTTGTTTTGTTGCTATGTCCTATTTGGGGTTTTGGAAATTATTTGAATTGAAATGGAAAATTAAAAATGAATTTGAAATCCTTGTCTGAAACCGGTTGACTTACTACTTACACAAAAGATTTATGTTTCTTTAAAGTTTTTATAAAAAATCACAGATTTACATGTCAAATATAGACCAATATTGAGAAATACCATTCTATCTCGTCAAAACCAACTTTGCTAATCTGTTTTATAATCTTGCAGGCATGGAAAATTTTTTCGTCACGTTTTCAAATGTGCGTAAGATGTTATCATTAATGAAAGTAGAGTACGCTTTCTTTATTACATATTGTTATACATAAATTGCGATTTAACCGGGAAATTTTGAACTTCGTATAAAAACAAAAAAAAAGCGTGGGATGGTTCGTTAAGCGAGCCAATTAAAGAAATTACCTACATTTCCCTGAAAAAGATTAAAGGGGCTTTATATACTCCATTGACACTAGATGTAAAATATCTAGAAAGGACTAAACTCACTAGAATTTTTAAACTTAATTATTTGCCAACTATCTTTTACCTGCGGTCTCGGTCGTAGAATGCTTCCCAATTTATTTATTTATCGTTGTAGTATGGCCAAATTACACAAAATCATATTAATTAGTTCAAGCCAAGAGTCTATACAATATGTGGATTTTCCACTTTAAAATCTTTGTAGAAACTGATTTTAATACGCACTATACTTTACTGATATCTACACTAAAATTAAAGAGAGGAAAACTTTGTTTGGTTGTAATGAATAGGTTCAAAAACTACTGGAACGATTATAAAAATTCTTTCACTATTCGAAAGCGGATAATATACCACGACTAACATAAGTTATATTTTATAGGCTATATATAAAAAATTATGCAACGAGAGCGAGCCGCGCGGATTAGCTAGTTCTAAATAAATGTTGAATTTCAAAGTACAATGATTACATTTTTATCCCAGGTGGAAGTGTCGTACATGGAGATATACAACGAGCGCGTGCACGACCTCCTGGACCCGGAGACCACGCGGCGGTCGCTGAGGGTCCGCGAGCACGCGGTGCTCGGGCCCTACGTGGACGGCCTCTCGCAGCTGGCCGTATCGTCTTACCAGGTGAGAGCGGATACAAAATCTATGTAGTAATACGTGATGCAACTTTGGACCACGTTTTACGAAAATTGCGCGGACGCAGGAGTATACAAATTGGCACTTAAAGTTTATGTGTAGGAGAAGTGCAGAATGCTAATATTTTTCAATAAACATTACATCAATAAACATTGTAATTTGCTACTGTTTGGGTGATTTGAACTTATCTATAGTATGTATGCATTTACTAAAAAGTATGTCTATCAGTTATTTAGTTTCCATAGTAAAAGTTTTACTTAGGATCGGACTAGATGGCGTAGTGTTCCAAGTATAAAAATATGAAGTGCGAGATATCCTTTCGCCCTTGCGTGCGTCTAATAGAGCAGTCTATAACAAACGCTTTACAAAGATCCTGGAAATGACGGCACAAAGCCTAGTAAGGGTGTGAGCATGTCCATACGGTTCACTATGATAGGTCTGCGTTTGCATGTTTACGTTTAGGGATAATATGATTTCATTAAACTTCCAATAGCACGGAATACCACGTTTGATCGGGAAAATCCTGTTATCATGTTGATTATGGTCGAATAATAAGATCTGTGATTTTATTCTTTTTAGTGAATTCATTATTATAGAATGTATAAAAAATTGTCATCATATTTGAAGTGTGTCGTCATTTATGCTTTATAAAATAAACCTGAATACTTCGTCCCGAATACCGAAAACGGTTGAATGACGTGAATAAAGTGAAATTAATTCTTAAAACTCGCGTTTCAGTATTTTATGGAAAGGTAATTTAATTTGGTCCAAATTCGTGTTCCAATGAAAGAAAATCTCAATGGTATTCTCGTT
This sequence comes from Phoebis sennae, assembly GCA_001586405.1. Lineage (NCBI taxonomy): Eukaryota > Metazoa > Arthropoda > Insecta > Lepidoptera > Pieridae > Phoebis > Phoebis sennae. Next base: position 59,047 of record LQNK01000864.1, read on the forward strand.
GCGGTTGAATAGTACGTTTTAAATGTAGTTTTGAAATTCAAACTTCATTTGACTTTGACCTTTATGCAACTACTCGGAGCACGGGCAGGCATATCTTCACATCTCTTTGTAAGAAAGGTCAGACGTCTTGCCGATAACTATCTAAGATCTTCGTGTAAAAGAAAGGTATAAAGTGGTTTTACAGGTGTAAGGGTATAAATTAGTTCAGGGTGAAAATACTTCTTTTACTTTGTTTCGGGCTTAACTTGAAAGCGTATCTTTTTATCGAGATCTTACGAAAATACTTTTGATTGTAATTCGAAGCATTAACTTAAATACTATACATACAATTTAGTATAAACAATAATGTATTTTATTAAACTCTGTCTAAAATATTATCTTTGCTTTAAATAATTTATTCGCCGTACAGAAAGCTCAATAAAAAGCCTGATTCCGTATCGTAATTAAAGCACCGACGCCTTCATAAAAACGAAATGATACATCCTGGAAAGTTATAGCCTGATAGCCGCGAAATAAACGCGCGTAAATACTAGGATAGTACGAGATATCTGTTAATTTTGTAAAATCTCCATAAGCGCCCATTAAATATTAGGAACGGCGGGAATTACGTCGATCGTGGCTTCAAAGATTGTCCGTTCCGACGGTTTCATTACGCCGAGTCGTGCTCCGAGGCTTAACGGTATCCATTATTTTGTCTTGATTGCTGTTAATACTCGTTCCCGCTCAAACGTTTAATTTTCCTAGTCTTTCGAGATCTCGGCGAATATCGGCGGTTATCTGCGAAATTCAATCTAACTTTGCTCGCGTTTGGCTCGTATTTCATGACAAGGTTGAAACAGTTGTTTGGTTGTTTTAAAACGTCTGTCTTGAGGTAACATAACTCAAGTGGTTCATAGAAATTGTCTTTCTATAATGAAAACGACGAAGCCGTCTGAGAAGAGTATTTTGGTTTTACTTTTAAATTAGTTATTTAAGTTTAAGGCAACGAAGATAACTTTTACAGAAGTTTCAAAACAAAGTAAATTAGAAATATCTATTTGGAATAGTTGCTTAATATATACATGTACATATTTTACAAATGTAATGTTGTACCAAATACAATATTACGTCATTGTTTCGTATTAAAATGTATATATAATTAGATTGAGCAAATATAATTAGTAAAGCTCATCAAATCATATTTTGATCAATATTTAATCAGGAAATAGTATGTCCATACATCCGATTCGATATAAAATTGAATTGTGCAAAAGGCAAACATCCTGGTGGCATAATTGATTTCACTACATTTTGATATAATCTGATGGCAAACAGACTGCGTATTTCAAAGGTCCAATGAATTTTCATTGTGTTTGTTGAAGCGTAATGCAAAATGAATATCAGAATTGTGAATTGTATTATTTCCAACCACTTTCATTTGTGAGAGATTATCGTTTCAATTTATTATCTTATTATCATTTACGGAGAAAATTCTCATGTTTTTAAACGGAAATCGAATTTATTCAAAATAGATTAAAACATTTGCGTCATATGGAATTTCATTGACGGTAAACAATTTCGGTGTAAGCATTGTATTATTGGCTATTTAAAGGATTGCAATAAATTGTGTCTATAATGTACATGGATCAATAAGTAAGTTTAGTTTTAAGCTACTAGTCTTGTGATTTTCCTCCTTCCCTCTCAAATCACAAATAAGAATATAAACTTATAAACCTACTTTTTATCTATGAAAATAATACACCCTGTTCTTACGTCAAAGTTAATATTGTTGACATTAATATAACAAAAATGGCAAAGCATTGCATTAACTAATTTCATTAATTTAACTGCCTTTATAATTACTGTGTAAGAAATAGTATATCCTTTTGTTAAAAATCCATGTGTTCATCCGAAATGAGTCCCTACTATCGCACTATTAATTTAACGAAACATTCCTATTTTTGCCGTCCCTGAAGTAAAACTTTCGTTACGTTAAATTAATTCCCTTAATCACTTCTCAAAACTAAAAATATAGTCGTAGTAAAGAAAGAATATACAGCATGTGTTATCCAAAATGAACCATGAGCTGAGATGAAGTAACACAGCGAGATACTATATTATACAACTATCGCACTCGATTACTAAGTCAGGGCTACGCGATGGAATACATAATGCGCTCGCCGGAATGATGGATTACAACCGAACTTACATTTTATATCACGCTCGCATTGCGACTTTGTGCTGTTCCATTTATGCTGGGAATTTCCAGCGTCATTAGTAATTCCTTGTGTTAGGGTGTCCTTCAGATTTTCGGGCGTTGTACCCAATTTTGTCGGTGACTAGCCAGATATGGAGTAAAGGTAGAGCAATGTTAAATAACTTAAAAATCTATGACTCTCATGGGTTGGTTTATGAAAATTAAATTTTTGTGTCCACATATCGAAACGAATAAAAAGATTTATCATTTTTTTAATCCATGGCTAATGCTGATAATTTTTCGTTTTAAAATTTGAAATTACCTTGTTCCTTTGCGTTTCTTGGGTTTATAGCTAAAAGGAGGTTACCGATTGAAGATTTGCCTGCTTCTGTGATCTATTATTGAATATTGATAATCAATTTCAATAAAATATGAAATATTACATTGATAGTTCATTTAAATGCATTGTAAATTACAAAATCGCCATTTATCATGTAGCAATGTAGCTGTAACAATATTATTAATGCTGAAAGCCGATCATATTACACCAGATGTTCTGTCTGCGAATTTAGGCCTTCAAATAAGACTACGGAAACTAGATCATTATTTGGACAGCTGAACCCTTTACAGACAATTTATCAGCTCTGAGGAATTACATGTAAACTGAATAATGTCTGGGACATAGGTAACAGTCCTCCAGTCCTATATACCCAGCGAATCAAGTATTATACGTATAATAAACAAGAAAGGAAGACGAGCTTTGCATTTTTGTAGCTATTTTTTTAATGATCTAGATGCCTCTTAAAATAAATTGCAGACAACGACGCAATTTCTACAGGACAGAGCTTTAAACAAGGCAAATTCGCGCTGACGGAAAGTTAACAATTAACAAGAATAAAAATCGTTTATATCAAGATTTTTTATCAATAAATAAAGAATAGGCTTAATTTAGAACGCCATAACTTGCCTTATACAGTCGTGTTACGAGAATAACTTTGTATGGAAGGACGAGGGTCAATAATGGAGCCTCAAACAAACCTAAGTAAATAGAGCTTAATTTACCAACTTTATTGTGCGTGTTTCAAACGGCATTTAATGTGTTTGAAATTTTTACATTCGAGTCCGAAGTTGCTCGGTAAAGAGATTAGACGTTTGAATTATGTCAAGTGTTGTGCAAAGGTCTTTAGAAAAGCGTTTTATTTTTGCTACATAAAATTGTGATAAAAAGTTTCTGGATTTTATGAGGAAAAGCTTAGTATGCCGTCGGTCCTTACTTGTCCAATTAGGGGATGTCAATTTCTCTTCATTAATTTAACTAGCAATGACATGATATTGAACTCTAAGTTCTTTGAATAATAAACTACTGTATTTACTCGTGGGAATTATAATCCTAAGGTTTCTCTTATAAGCAATAATTGTGACTGTTTAATGAAACTTAGATTGTGTGAGTTACTATAGAGTTTTCTTTTAGTAACAGTAAGAAAGCACTGATCAAAATGTCGTGTAAATCTTTGTTACTTTGAATTTAAATACATAATATAAGGTGTGGCATGACGGAGCCGATAAACAATATCAGATAGGTGTTGGTATCAACAAGTGCGAAACAAGGGCTCAGCTCAGTAGTATCGTGTATCGATTATTCAATGGGCACTCTGGTTCACAGGCCGCGGCCGTGACCCGCCTTTGTGCTCCGAACTGGGTTAAAGATGGAACGAGGATGCAATTACGACGTTTTATTTGTCAAACTACTACCGTGTGTGTTTGATGTTTATCGGTGTTGTGTACGATGTTTTCTTTCTGAGAAACAATTCCAGGAGCTCTAGTATTCTAGTTCAATATGTAAAAAATAAAAATGTTTATTGTTTTCTTTATAGGTTTTAAATCATTTTGAGGTAAATGCCTTCAGTTAAGTGATAAAGTTCACTTGTGTTTGCGACGTTTCTCTAACAATTATTCCAACAAAAGCGTGGCGATAATATTTAAAAGAAAAGCTCAAATTATATTCTTATGTAAATGAGTTAACATAAAAACATATTTATATATCGAGTGTACCTGCGACTGATTTAGAGACCGATTCTCTTAAGATAATTAGTTTTGTTTATAATTACTTAAGTTAGATGTTACTATTGACAGCACATAATAATATAAATACATAATGTGTGTGGATTTCTTTCACTTTATATCTGTTGAGCTTTTATTCATATGTTTAAATCTCAAAGGAACTTCAATTAAGTTGCTCAGCACACTGCTATCAAAATACGTGCAAATAGTAAGGAATATTGTGAGCTACATGTGTGTAGCTATAAACTAGTTTCCTCACAGTAGCAGCAAGTTTGCATCCCTAGAATGTAATTTAATTTTGGCCTACGTTAGGCGTGTTTTCACCGCACCAGACCGTTACAAGTTCCGACTTCTGACAAGAGGTGTTCCGCCTCAAGATGTGGAAATTGGCCGGGATATTACCGTTACCAGCTCTCCTACATTGGCTACTTAAAACTTGCGATATTGCGTAACTTTCCACAGCCAAGTTACAATGATGTTTCTTATTCGAGGAAAATAAACAGTTAAAATGTAATTTATTGTTTCGAAAGTGTGCTATTTTTGGAATTGTATAACAAGCCACTTTGGTGTAAGATGAATGTTTTGTTTCATTATTGCACTCCATTCATAATTGAGGGTCTTTCATTTTTAGTATAGGATCTAAAATTATATGATTGATATTGATTGATAGGACAACTTAATTAGTGTACGACTGAATTTAAGACCATCCAGTACACGCACTGGAGACTCTTCCTACCAAGGTTTCCTTAGACTAAATCCAGTTATCGTATTAACGTAACGTTTTCTTCGCAGGACATCGACAACCTCATGACTGAAGGCAACAAATCTCGAACCGTCGCAGCCACAAACATGAACAGCGAATCGTCCCGGTCGCACGCAGTATTCAGCGTGGTGCTCACGCAGACCCTGTGTGACGCCGCGACCGGGGTGACCGGGGAGAAGGTGGCGAGACTGTCGCTGGTGGACTTGGCTGGCTCTGAGAGGGCGGTGAAGACGGGCGCAGTGGGCGATCGGTTGAAGGAAGGCTCTAATATTAATAAGTACGTTGTTTTGCTTACGTCAAAGTTTCTTAGGAAATTATCCCTATGTTTCGTGGTTGTTAGCACATTGATCATGTATAAGAGGTTTATTTTAAAATTTAGGAACTTGAACTTAGTAAGAGAGTACCATGTCAACCATTGTATGAGCGATGAAATTACAATAATTATCTGTTTAATTATTATTTAGCACTTGAATTAGAACAATTGATTGAGTATGCCCAACTTGCTTTCTTTTCGAATAACATTTATGTTGGTAACAAAAGATATGTTTAAAAATATCTATGAATTTAACGTTTCACCCGTTTAGGTCACTAACAACACTCGGCCTAGTGATATCAAAACTGGCGGACCAGTCGTCGGGCAAGAACAACAAGGACAAGTTCGTGCCGTACCGAGACTCGGTGCTCACGTGGTTGCTGAAGGACAACCTCGGTGGCAACAGTAAGACTGTCATGGTAAGATATACCTTTCAATTAAAATTGCATTTAAACATTTGAAAGAACCTTAAGGTACTAAGATCTAGTAAAATAGAAGAGCATTTATTTAACTGTGTTTCAGTACTTTGATAAGACACTAGATCGGCTGGCGTGTTGGATCTTAAGAATTCTTCGAAATAACATAAATAATCGACGATAATTTACAGTATTCAAAATGTCCCAATATCTCAAGAATTATTTGGGGATAGAAACGTAAATTAATTATATTAAAAGTATAACAAAATTGTACACGCAGGTGGCCACAATATCACCAGCGGCAGACAACTACGAAGAAACACTGTCGACGTTGCGATACGCGGACCGAGCGAAGCGAATCGTGAACCACGCTGTTGTCAACGAGGATCCCAACGCGAGGATCATTCGCGAACTGCGGCAAGAGGTTGAAGCGCTCAAGGAAATGCTTAAACATGCCACGGTAAGTCCTCTAATACCAAAGTCTGTTATACCACCAGTATTGGTTAATTACGAAGAGAAGTAAGCGTCCATAATTTACGAGATGAGGCATGAAGTAAAGTTGCTTAAGAACATGCTAAAACATGCCACGGTAAGTTCTTTACTACAAAGAAAACAAAAATGCTTTTCCTACGGAGGAGCTTGATAATACCTTAATTTTAAAGTCGAAGACAAGGATAAGATGTTCCAAGGAAAACGGTAATTGTGAGAAAAATAGTTCAAAGAGAGGTCTAATTCTCTTGTGCTATTTTCAATATTGTTCAATTAATCAACTAATGATTTAGAAACCAAAGTTCTCTTAGGTCAAAACCTATCAAGGGCTGCACGTAGGGCTACTATGGGCTACGGGCTACATCATCGTAAACAAAACAAGCAGAAGACCTTTATCCATGCTATGGCAAATCGCGTTGTAGTTACTAAAGTTTAGGAACGCTTATGTATGTTTAGGATAATATTATGCTTTAAGCAAAATTAATATTTTATTATGGCACGACACTATACCAAGTTTATATTTATTGGAGGAGACCTTATCGAAGACACCGAAAAGAGACTCCTCCCTGAATCATAACAAGACACACGGAGCGGTAAGTTGTGTTCGCTACGGTTGTGTGCTACGATATAAGCTACGATTTTTTCAACTGTAAAAAGTTTCTAATTAAGGATTCTTAAGACACTCTTTTAAAATCAAGTACACGTTTGGATTTCGATACTGGATCATATGCTATAAACGACATGAATGTTTTCGTAGATACTAACTAGTTTAAACTTCTATAATATCACCTCTTTACGGTACGGTACTCTACGGCTATGGTACGACAGGTATCCGCTACAATAATATCATTTCATCCGCTACGTTAATGCTCACTTGCTACGACATTGTACCCGCTACGCCGGTAACAAGCGATTGTACACAAAGGACCCATCCATTAGTACAAACGAAATTGTTATCATTATAAATAATTGAAGTTAAATTTTTACATCAAATTTGGCAAAGAATATTGTTTTCTTACGATAATAAAATAAGTTTACATCCTTAAAAGTAAAGTTTACGCAAAAAACTTTTCCATTTTACGTTCTTTATACACTTTTATGTAGAAACTTCTGAGCATTCATAAAGTATTTACTGAGATGCCGGAGAGGTATAAAAATAAGGTATGACATAGCCGAGATCTCGACGATATCTTGAGCCCTTGATAAAAGAGGTCACGTATCACGACGCTGGGTTGAGGGGAATCTAGTCTAGATACAGATATTGAACTAGGATAAAATATACATGAAGCTCATGAATATGCATTTGTAGCTTGTTGAGTGGGCCGTGATGAAAATGTTTTGTGTTGTTTATTAGAGTTTTGGAACGGGGCTTGTATAAGTTAGTGTTGTTTAAAGTTTTGGAAGTTAATAACTGTTTATAGAGTTTATTGTTTTAGGCTATTTAAGGTACATTAACATTGCACAGGAAAATATACGAATATATTAAATAAATACATACATCAATTTTCCATGTTAAGGTAGAGTAAATAGGGTCTAAAGTACATGAGCGACAAGTTATATGTATTTTCTTCATATTTTATGAATAATAATATGGTAGAAAAAGAAAACACATTTTTTGTTTTTGTTGAAATTTTTATAATATCTCAATTTAAATTAGAGTTAAGAGATACAAATAAGCAATAAATTTGTAGTGACTTTATACAGATTACATGAAATATAATAAATAATTCTTAGGCAATAAAATATAAACATACTTGTGCAGGGTTCACCGGTGGGCGAGGATGTCCACGAGAAATTGGCTCAGAGCGAACACCTCATGAAGGAAATGTCACGGACTTGGGAAGAAAAACTCGAGGAAACCGGTGAGTATTAAGAGTATATTTTACCGATTTTCAAATCAGCAAAGCGTTTTTTTTTTATATAACAGCGGACGAACGAGCTGGTAGGTCACATAATGTAATTTACTATATGAATGTAATTGTTTTATATATGAGTTCATGGTACCTCAATAAATAAATAAATTATTATAATGGTAAGTGATCATAGCCGCCCATCAGCATTCGAAACGCCCGAGGTACTGCGGATGTGTTGAGGGAGGCTTTCAAGAGGGAGTAGGATCTTCTGTTCAAAACCTCTGGTGTTAATTTGATTACTTTATATTTCTTAAAGTAATTTCACAATGAAAGATAGTAGTTTTAAAGGGTAAATAATATCTTTGTAAAAAGAAAACAAACCATACATTAAGATTACTAATTCAAGTTTATGTTCCGGCCTAATTTTCCCCAATCATTTGTATCAATTATTCCATTAACATTAAATTCTAAGCACTGTGTTAATTTTGCAGGTCGAATACAAAGCGAACGGCAGCATGCTTTGGAAAAGATGGGCATCAGTGTGCAAGCGAGCGGGATTAAAGTGGAGAAGAACAAGTTTTACCTGGTCAATCTTAACGCCGATCCGTCGCTGAACGAACTCTTGGTCTATTACTTGAAGGTGAGTTTGAAGTAACAATATTCGTTCACAAATACTGAGACATTAAATTGGTATAATGTTACTTATTCATTAACCACCGAATTTTACTTACGCAGAATTGTAAATTAATGAGGTTTTCCTGGCATACCTAAGCGGTTTATTTATATTAATTACATTATATAAAAGGCACAGTACAGAGCGGAGTTTCGGGTTAGTTACAAAATATTTAGGGCTTACATAATTGTATAACGCTACTAGCTGTGCTTCGCAGTTTCATGGGCGTATATAACCCTTCCCTGTGAGATTTCCAGGATTAAATTTATTCTACGTCCTTTCTCGGGCTTCAAACAATCTCTTTACAAAATTTCATCCAAATCGTTTCTTTCGTATTTATAATAGTAAGCAAGTAAGGATTTCTATTTATTATACACTCAAATAAGGAACCCGGATAAGATTACTTTTCCAGTGGGATATGTTGTTACGTGTGTTTCAATGTATCACTATCACTACATAGTATAAAACAAAGTCGCTTTTTCTGTCATGTGTCATGTTGTATGTCCCTATGAACGCTCAAATCTTTAAAACTACGCAACGGATTTTGATGCGGTTTTTTTTAATAGATAGAGTAACTCATGAGGAAGGTTTTTATCAGCATTGCACCCGTGCGAAGCCGGGGCGGGTCGCTAGTTTAGAATATAAGTTAAAGAGTGCTTTCCGCCAATAATTTTATAATTTTAGTGTTCTCATGTGAAATATATTTTTTGTATTCTTTTTGGGAAATAAAGTCTTTAACCTTAATAAGGAATATTTGAATAAAGATGTTTTCTTTTATTCCAGGACCGGACATTGGTAGGCGCGGACCGTTCCGCGGACATTCAGCTCTCGGGCCTGGGCATACAGCCGCAGCACTGCATGCTGCAAGTGGAGGGCGGGGGGCTCCACATGCAGCCGTTGAACGGGGCGAGGTGCTTCGTGAACGGCGCGCCCGTGCTGGACGGCGTGCGCTTGGGGCACGCCGATCGTATACTGTGGGGCAATCATCACTTCTTCAGAGTGAACTGCCCCAAGGATACAAGCGAACCAGGTACACAAAATCAAAATAATTAATTTCTCTTACAAAGATGTTTGTATAGGTGACAATTTGTATAGTTTTAGTCGATATAACGTGTATTTGTTTTTCCAACGTCTCTTAAAAGAGGACGCGCTTCATTTTTACCCGTTAAAGGGTATTTTATTTCTAAGTTTTAGCCAATCATTGTAATTTCGCGAGACAGCCTTGTAATAATAGTAGACATAATCTGCTTAAAAAAAACTAATTACACAAAATGAACTAAACGCCATCATTAATCTACTGTACGTTAAATTATTATTATATTTAAATTATTAATATGATGTTTTTCTTCTTACAATCCTCTTATACCTCTTATACCAGTATTTCTCATGTTTTGTTGTCATTTCAGCCACAGCGTCCGAGCCGCAGACTCCTGCGCAGCCGATCGACTACAACTTCGCGCGCGACGAGATCATGCTCAACGAGCTCAGCAACGACCCCATACAGACCGCCATCTCGCGCCTCGAGAGGCAGCACGAGGAGGATAAACAGGGTGACGATTTATAACAATCTCTTAGTATAATAATAATGCCTCCCCGACTGATAACGGTCATGGAGGCCAATCTCAAGAGATCAGCCTGGTATGCAGGAGATAGTGTAGTGCACAAGTATATGTGCAAATACAGATGGGATGGCAGACCACCAAGACCGGGGTAGATCAGGCGTAGGACCGACGGCTTTTCGTGCTCCCTGAGGCACGGCTGTTACATCATCGCCATCGCCCACACTTAGTGCTGCTATTCAGAATGATAGAAAAAGATTTTTGATAGAAAAATCTCAATAACATTCGAACACGAGACCCCTCGATCAGTAGTCAAAGATACAACCACTAGACTAACGAGGCAGTTAGTATAACCAACCCTCAGTATAACAACAGGGATCCTACTGTAATAATGTATTCTCAGAAATTCCTTAAAGTAAAATCACAAACCGAAAAATATCTCCCAAAAAGAAATGTGATTAATCAATTATATTGATATCGTTAAACGAGATAGAAAATTTCCTTTTTGCGTTTTGCGTTGCAATTTGTAATATAACGGACTGTTTTATTTTATTTCAGTCGCCTTGGAGAAACAAAGACAAGAATACGAGCGTCAGTTTCAACAGTTGCGGAATATATTGTCGCCGTCGACCCCCTATCCACCATATTCTTACGATCCTCTCAAGTTAGGTAAGCAGAACATTTTGTCTATATTTTAGTAAATTAGTAAATTAATATAACAATTTGTCCTAGTTTTGATTTATAATTTTCCAGTTTTCCGTTTTAAAGAATAGAAAAATCTTTTTTAGATTTTAATTATTTAAATAAAAAAAAATGATTATTATGCGTAATTGGGTATACACCGTTTCATATTAAAATAGTCAAATAGCATTATACCTTTTTAAGCAAACAAAACGCATATTTACTCGCATTTCCACATATTCCGACTAATCCTCAAATTTTTCATCAATTTCTCATTTAACATCCTTGTAACCACAAGTCTTACAAATAAATAAAAATACATGATATAAATTGTTCTGTGTCCTCGCAGGCAAAATGACTGCGTGCACGCCGACGACGGCGGCGCGCGTGGAGCGCTGGGCGGCGGAGCGCGACGACACGTTCAAGCGCTCCATCGGGCGGCTGAAGGCGGACATCCTGCGCGCCAACGCGCTCGTGCAGGAGGCCAACTTCCTCGCCGAGGAGATGCGCCGCAACACGCGCTTCAGCGTCACGCTGCAGATCCCGCCGCAGAACCTCAGCCCCAACCGCAAGGTGACCATTCAATAACAATATAGCGCGACGACACGTTCAAGCGCTCCATCGGGCGGCTGAAGGCGGACATCCTGCATGTATTCCCATTCCACTCCTCTCCCAATTTCCCACCATTAATCCTCACCTTATCCCCTCCCCTTCCTTCAAGCTAGCAAGGCATCTGCAATACTTTGATGTTGTAAATGTTCATAGGCTGTCATCAGTCACTTAACATCAGGTGAACCGCATACTTCTCTTGCCTGGTCTTACATAAAAAAAATCACTCATAATAAATTGATTTCCAGCGTGGTGCCTTCGTATCGGAGCCGGCCATAATGGTGAAGCGGCCATCGCGCGGCGCCCAGGTGTGGTCCATGGAGAAGCTGGAGAACAAGCTCGTGGACATGCGGGACATGTACGACGAGTGGCGCCACCGCCAGCACTCGGACGATGAGGATATCGTAAGTGCCTGTAGATCTATTTATTGGTAAATACGTCACTTTTCAGTGACTGTGTTGAGATTGACCACGTTGGCCGAAATCGGTCAGGGGAGCTATTAATTAACTTTTCAGTAATTTGCTCTTGCACATTTAGAAAATACCCTTGGAAAAGCAACACAATAGAAGTTACACTCTTGAAATTTCAGAACTTGTGACTATGTAAGTGGAAGCAGTGGACGAAATTTGAGGAAATAATAACTAACTATTACATAATCATAACTAACTTTAAGCAATACGGATTCTTTAACAAGTCTATGCAATCGAATAAATAATATAAATGTATAAAATATACTTTAGTACTAATATAATTAATTTTGATATTCGGTATGTTTATCACTGTAGTGGCTATAATGCGAGATTTTACAATTTGTAAATTGCAAACTATTTAGAAGCACCATTCAGTATATAAAAGTATGTGCAAAAGCGTATAAAAGCTAGCAAAAAAACACATTAAATAGCCATTATCGAAAGCACATACAAAAGCCATTATTAATTTCAGGACGCAGCTCCAATAGACGTGGACACACCAACGGTGCGTTTAGCGTAGTTTTGGCTTATTATGATTTTTATTTACATTTTTTTTTCAGCTTTTTTTTGGCATGCTTCGTGTCGTTTGATAGAAATTTCATTTAGTGCATATTTTATGTATATTTATAATATTATGTTAGTTTTTATATTTTTTAATGACAATTTTGTTTTTGTATTAAAGATATTATAGTGCTGAGCTTAAAATACTGTTCAATATAAAAATACGCTTTAAAGGAATTCTAGTATAGAAGTGTATACTTATTCTTTTCCCAAACTGTAAGTTAAAAGTTACATAACAATTCACAGGAGCAAGAGGAGAAAGCGCTGGATCCATTCTACGAATCGCAAGAGAACCACAATCTGATCGGTGTCGCCAACGTGTTCTTGGAGGCTCTGTTCCATGACGTCACGCTGGATTACCACACGCCCATTATAAGTCAACAGGGAGAAGTTGCTGGAAGGTTGCAGGTGAGGAAATAGAAGATATTAAAAATATATAGAATAAAGTTAAAAGTGCAATTAATTAATCTGTATCTACACTGATATTATAAATAGCAAAACTTTGTTTCTTTATTTGTTTGTTCAAAACTACTGCACCGATTTTTTAAATTCTTTCAACATTCGAAAGTTACATTATCCACAAAGGCTATATTTTATAGGCTATTTATATAACATTATGCTACGGGAGCGAAGCCGCGCGGACTAGCTAGTAGTATATAAAGAGTAAACAATGATTTTGAAAAAAAAAATAAACATTTTGTCTCATGGTAGTATCTTTGTTTATAAAAATAAACCTTATTTGACTCTTGCATTTATTCAAAATAGTTCAAGTTTATTTTATTGTAGGAAAAGTATTGTAAATATAATTAACAATTTTTCAGGTGGAGATAAGTAGAGTTTCGGGTCAGTTCCCACAGGACCGCATTTGTGAAGCGGCTTCCGACAGCTCTGGTGACATGAGAGACGATGACGAGCCTATCGATCCCGCAACGCAACAAGTAAGCCTTTTGTTATCATATAAGTACATAACCAAATGAAAAGTATTTATACAGTTTTATATATTCGGCTTGTATGAAACTCTTTGAAACACAGAGAACAGTTGAGAACAGTTGGGAACTGTAAATAAAAACTTCGAAATAATGAAAATTTATTTATATATTCTATTTTATTTCCTTGAAACATACAGAGACATTAAAAAAATCTTAATTACTAAATATACCTGATGATGTCCCCTTACATTGTTCCATAGCATATAATAAATTATTTGTAACGATAAGGCATTACTTTCTCCCTTTACTTCAATATATTTAAGTAACGCTTAGAGCAAGCATTAATTTGTCAGAGAACAGCTTAAATTTCTTTACTCGTTACTTTAATATTATTTTTTTATTTCAGGTGACAATCCGCGTAGTAATCAAGCAAGCGAGCGGCCTACCACCGTCCCTGTCGAACTTCGTATTCTGCCAGTACTCAGTGTGGGGAGGGGGGGAGCCCGTGGTGGTGGCGCCGCAAGTATCTGCTGATACTCCGCCCCCCACTGCGCCTGCGCCGGCCTCACCCCGACACCATTTGCTTACGTTCCGCTTTGACCATCGACGCGATTTTACGGTGCCGCTCACTGAGGAGTTCATAGAGCATTGTGCAGGTGAGTGTCAATGGTTTGATTCGGCAGATAAGTAAACTGTAAAAAAAATGAAATCTGTGGCTACATAGAATGTATGTGTATTTAAAGTGATTAAGGTCCATATACGAAGTGTATCTTTATCAATTTTTAAAATGTTAATGCTCAAATACTGAGAAACCACTGCCAATGCCACTATCACTTTAATAAAGGGAAAACAAAGAGAATGGTTTAGATAGTGACATATTTTACTATGATCGTAATAGTTTGTCCTGATTAGTCTATTAAATTAAGTGTACGTATGCACACATTGTGAATGGGTGTACCTATAAAACTTCACACAAGCGGAAGCTTGCATAATAATATTATACTGTCAACGATTGCAAATAATAGTGGGGCGCGCCTTCGTGGATGAATTTATCTATATTTAGTTATGTCTAAAAGTAACGCATCAATTGGGTATTGGATGTAAGAAGGATTTTGGTACCTTTTAAGATAAAATTCGATAACTTGTTTATAATAATTAGCTAATCTAAGCTCATTTTATCGTTGCAGAGGGTGCGCTGTCAATCGAAGTGTGGGGCCACCGTTCGGCCGGTTTCAGCCGCACGGTCGGCAACTGGGAGGTGGAGGCGCAGCAGCTGGCCAAGGCCAGGTCGCTGGCGGACCGCTGGGCCGAGCTCACCAGGAAGATCGAGCTGTGGGTGGAGATACACGAGCTGAACGATCAGGGGGAGTACGCGCCGGTCGAAGTAAGCCCTGCTTAATTATTGTGATGATGATACCCTGCCCGTAATCGGCTACAGTGACTGTTTCAGACACTTAAAAAACTATTTTTTTATATTATGAATATTATTATATCTTTTTTTTTAATTATTGTAGGCAAGTAGTAAATACACACTGAATTTTCAATGCACATGCAAGATCTAGTCAAAGTCGCGTAGCTAAATGTTTACATCAAATTTATATTGATATTTAAGAATGTGAGGTAGGAAAGCTTATCGTCTGAAAGGGCTCTTTCAGGCATTCTTTGAAGAACTTCTTAATAGCGACTACACAATAGAAGAGTGCGCTCAAAATCAGACATCCTCAAGTATCATCAATCCCGTTTCTACTGCTAAATTGTATTTTTAGTCCCCATAATCCAAAGTAACATATGATTTTTTATTTTAGGTGGTTCAACGTGCAGACATCCCAACGGGCGGGGTGTACCAGTTGCGTCAGGGCCAGCAGCGAAGAGTTGCTGTACGGGTTCGACCGGCGGCCAACTCTGGCACGCTGCCGATCATCTGCCAGCATATTGTGAGCGTTGAAGTGGGGTCGGTTACTGTCAGGTGAGATTTCTTCTGCCATTCACTGTACACTAATGCTTAGTGCCTTTAAAAATGAGTCGTTTTACTTATGGATAGTGCAATATCCTAATAGGTGTTAGTCTAAAGTGTATCTATGTTAAATGTGCCGTTAATATAAGTACCAATACTCGGTTCCGATTGGTCGATTATAAACGCTCGTTAATGAAAGCGATTCGTATCTGTTGTACCATGAGGAACCGGGCCTAAGGCGTCCATTAGAGTCGACGTGGCTTAGTGTAGATTGGTTGTATAACTTAATTTGAATTATTAGTACGGAGAACCCTAAAACGCCACTCTTATTAATGTATCCACATATTTTAAACTTCACTGTCACACATGGTTTGTAATGAATAAATTATTCTTGAAATGAAATCAAATCAGAATATGCTTTATAGCACACACTATAAGAATAATAAAAGTTAACAATGTATTATTTGAGAATGCACTATGTAATTTAGTTCTTAATCATCACGTTATGAATTCATCTCAATTTAAATATAGGTCACGGCTGCAAAAGCCACTGGACTCGTATCAGGAGGAGGACCTGGCCGTACTGCGCGAGCGCTGGAGCGAGGCGCTCGCCAGGCGGAGACAACATTTACACGCACAACTACAGGTATATAGCCTTATTTATTTCTTATTTTGTAGCTTTGAATATAGGATCTTTATATCTTCTAGCACAATGTTGTATAAAATATAACCTATGTTAGTCGTGGATAATGTGGCTTTCGAATTTCGAATGGTGGAAGAATTTTTAAAATCGGCCCAGTACTTTTTGAGCCTATTCATTACAATCAACCAACTAAACAGACAAACAAATAAATAAACAAAGTTTTCCTCATTATAATATTAGTGTAGCAGAACAAAATATGTAGTTGAGATTTTTGTTCGTATTTATTTATTAGTTTTCATTTGTTTATTACAAAATAATCATATCCATTTATTCGATGTAATTAGCGTTTATATTGATTTTCACATACCTATACGGTATTAATTTTTTGATTATTGTTTTTTGTAGAAACTTGTGAATATGTCGCCGTCTCTGAAGAGTGAACGAGATATGGAGAGGGAGCAGTCGCTTGTTGAACAATGGGTGTCGCTCACTGAAGAAAGGAATGCGGTAAGTAATGTGTTTATTATTTAAAATTACATTGTATTTTTCAGTTAGGATGAATTTAATGAATTTTAATAAAATAATAATGGAGGTTATTTTTTTAATCAAAAAATGTTTATTCATTATATCAATTACTTTACAGTTTCTTTAGTTCTTTGAGAAATCCTTTTAAGTATAAAATACTTGTGTTAGAATATCTCGCTCTTCCGTCGTATGCGTGAAATTAATTGTTACATAAATAGAATTGTTCCCCTACAGACAATAAAAATGAAATGTTTAAAGAGAAAAATTAACGATAAAGGACAGAACAGTAATTTATTAATTTATACTTTTGTCTGTTTATTCGTTGAAATATTGTCAGTTTCTACTAGGTATTACATTTTAAGGCACCGACACAAATGTGAACAACTGTTGATGTAATTATGCCTAAATAATGTGAATTAATCCTTAGGTGTTTTATATTAAATTGTCGTATTTATTCAGGTATTGGTGCCAAGTCCTGGAAGTCCGATCCCAGGAGCGCCGGCCGCGTGGAACCCTCCGCCCGGTATGGAGCAGCATATACCTGTGCTGTTCTTGGATCTCAATGGTTTGTAATGATTATTCTATTAGTGTCTACAATCTGCAGGTATCATTTGTTTATAATAATTTTATTATTGTTCTGTTTTTTTTTCTGCGAGTGTGAAAATAGAAGGGGTCTTAGAAGAAATATAAATGACAAGAACAAATAAATTTTGTAACATACTATCTCATATGATAACTCACCGGATGCAGAGTATTAAAGTTTCTATATAGGGTGTTGAATGTTGATATTTGTTTACAAAAAATATGTTTAACAATTGTTTAGACTACCGCACCCGTAGACTAGGCTTAACTTAGCTTGAGACTAGTAAACGTTATGTTAAATCAATGGTATTATATAACTATAGATATATCACAAGTACTCTAATTTTGATTGCTTGGTTAAACTAAAAAGCTATACAATGCTTTCGTATGTATTTATAAAATGCACGAAATAAAAATTAAGCATAAAATATAGCATATGACATAATATTTTCAAATAAATTCATTATAATTTTTAATGCCATGATTTCAATGTTTGTCAACTATGAAGTGATTATCAAAAGATGACGGGTCGCATTTTCACGGTGTTTTTTTATGAATCTAACATACCTATTCATTATAATTTATAATTGTGTTATTTTACTTATTTGTTCCACAGCGGACGACCTGACCACGCACGGCTCGGGCGAGGAGGTGTCCGTAGCTGGGCTGCACTCGATCCTGCCCAAGGAGCACGGCAACAAGTTCTACGAGCTGCAGCTGGTGCACCACCACCACAAGGACGTCAGCGCCGCCGCCGCCTGGGACTCCTCCATACACGACTCGCAGTACCTCAACCGCGTCACGGAGGGTGAGCGACAATAACAATACTAAAAATACTACCCGCCTCATAAACCATTATTGGTCCTTCGAGCTTGCTTTAGTTATATTAGTTATATTTATGCCTACGAGCGTGATTTGTCCTGATAATTGCGACGTGATGTTCCAAATACGCGTGGTCTTTAGATATTTCTATAAGTACGGCTTTGAGCCCGATATTCATAGTACCTGTGCTATAAACCATTATTAAATCTTGACTATGCTATTCTTATATTTATGCCTATGAGCGTGATCTCATCTGAAATTGTGACGTGATATCCCAAAAATGCGTGGTCTGAAGACACTTCTATTCTTGCTGTATATATGAAAAAATAGTTGGTTTTTAGTTCAATATTCACAAACTCACGTTGCAGCAAACGAACGTGTGTATCTGATCCTTAAGACGACTGTACGTCTATCGCACCCCGCGCCCATGGAACTGATCCTGCGCAAGCGTCTCGCGCTCAACATCTACAAACGGCAGAGTTTCACCGATCGGATACGGAAGAAGATTGTTAGGTGAGTTGCCATGACATGATAATAAAGATTATCCTTTATTAAAAAAACTAACGTCCCCTTTTCTTCAATAATTAATTATATAGTCTTATAATTGTAAGTAATTATTTATTAATGAAAATAGCATTTAGTGCCCCCTTTCTAGATTTCCTTTGAAACCGCTAGCGCTAGCAAAATTGACTTATGATTTATCGATCCGGTCTTAGCATGTTTAAATGTTTTAATTTAAAAGGTTTAAATTTCACAACTAACTCAGAAACATAATATAATATTGATTTTGTTTCTTTTATTTTGGACGATTTGTCTTTTTAATTACTGTTATTTTACAACTCCGGATAGCTATCAACTAGGTGCATTATTCGTAAAAATAGCGTATATTCCAGAACGGACCAGCTCGCGCAGACCGGGGTGACGTACGAGGTAGTGTCGAACATCCCCAAAGCGTCCGAGGAGTTGGAGGAGAGGGAGAGCCTCGCGCAGATCGCAGCCACGGGAGAGGACTCCAGCTTTGCTGATGGAGAGACTTATATAGGTAATTATTATTTTTTCTTACATCCTTTCCCCCATATAATATTTACTACTTTAACTGGTGTATGTGTTGTGTGGTGAAAAATAAAATGCAGAATTTTTTGTGAGTGTGGATTTTGGGAGTGGGAGGGATAAGTTTGCTTGAGAACTATATTTTTTGTAACATGAAATAGTAGTTATCTTTTCTTTCTATCTATTCTTAAGGGGCTTTTACTAATAAATATACCAATAGTATTTATCAATTTAAACATAATTTTATTTTAAAAAAGCAAATTTTGTATTTTTTTTAATAATTTTAAATAAACTGATTTGTCCAAAGTCAAAGCTTCAATTAAAACAATTTCTAATCAATAACAAATAACAACTTTCAGAAAAATACACGCGCGGTGTAAGCGCAGTCGAGAGCATCCTAACCCTGGACCGTCTGCGGCAAAGCGTCGCGGTCAAGGAGCTGGAGCAAGCACGCGGCCAGCCCGTCACGTCACACATGCGGAAAACGGCCTCCGTGCCCAACTTCTCGCAGGTAAACGAATGTGCACTCTATTCACTTGCAATAAGACACGTTTCAGTACGTAGTGTGTGAACACAGCACTGATGACGCGAGGGTTTATTCATGATCAAATTTGTATGTTCTTTTGAAGTTAATATTAAATAAGTTGTTTAGTGCTAACATCTATGGTTTATAAATTGGATTTATTATAGTGAATGTTTTGGACCAAAAAATAAAAGAAATAGATCATTAATAAATTCTCATCAATAAAAAAAGATCAACAATCGTAGGATTCTTACGCGGATTTTTTTATTCTCACTTTACACGCTTAGTCGAAAACGAACAGTAGTCAAATGCAGGCGCAAACACACTCTACATGAATAATTGAGAAATAATAAGATATTTTTGTTGCATCTTACGTTTATTATTACTACATTATAAGACTAACTTTATTTCGTTCTAATTGGTATTAATTCTTATTGAAAATGCTAAAAAAAAAATTTTTTTGATATACAGGACATTTTTACACTACAATGCTTCATAAATCGGATGTACACGGAGTAAGAGGCGTGCAAACGTTTAGATGCAACAATAATACAAGTGAATGTGATATTTTCAGGGTGCTTTCTCACGACGCGACGCGTTTCAAACGTTATGCAACGCGACTCGATATGTCGTTGATTTCGTATCGTCATTGCAAGGGCAGGAATACGATGCTCTCGTACAGGATGACGCGTCGTCGCGTTGCGTGGTGAGAAAATATCCTAAATTATGTTGCGTCTGCTTACCGAAAAGATACGAAGTTATAGAAAATACCGTTTTCATACATCGGCGTTCGAGGCTTTGTTAAAATGCTATTAACTTGAGCTGTCCGCTGGTGTTCTTTGTCGTTACTAACATATTAACATGTACAATATAGTGTCGACGTTATGTGAAATGTTATAATGAAATTGGACAAATTGACGATGAAATTCTAATTGGACGAATTGTTTAATGTGCTCAGCTTTTCATGTGATTGTTTCCACGAGCGAAACGCAATACGATGCGGAAAATGACGGTCATATTAAAGGAAATACATATTGGTTTTATGTAAATTATGGGTTTCTATAGTGCATTTAATGTATTAAATTTCGTGTTTAGTTAAATTCTTATTGAAAATTTCACTTATTGATCGAGTTTGAATTTTTTTTAATATAAATATTCAAATTTCTGATGCTTATAATGAAAGCAATAATGTGCTATAGAATCTCATAATAATATAAAAATTATGTACATTATAATACAGTATTCAGTAAACAGATCAACTAGTGGACACATAAATCGTTCCATTTAATTAAAAAAAAATCAAACGAGTTTCAACCTAACCCCATTGGAATAAAGTCCAAATAGAAGTTGCATCTGTTTATGAATGCTACACGAATGGTAGCATCGCTCGTGTACACAATCACTAATGATGTGTGTTGTCGCTACGCACGGTGCAGCTGTCGCAGGCGCTCGAGCACGCCGCCAAGAACGGGAACAACGTGAGTCCGCATGGCCCTTACACTCGCATACTATCTGTTGCATTTCATTTTTGTTTCTCGCTGCTCTCGTGGTGTTGACGACACTGTATATAACGCACGGATCATATGTTGAAGAAGATAACGCCTATTTGTATAGGGGAAAAAATTAGGGGATATAAATAAATAAATAAATAAATAAATAAATAAATAAAGTTTTAGTTGTAGAAACTACAGCCTGTTTTAGTTTAAAACTATATTATAGACTTAGCTCTGTTGTGAGGTATTGATATGTGTGATATGTGTAATATTTCCAAATAAACCGTTATTACCATAGGAGCATATTAAAGAACTTGCCTAGTGTCAAGGCTAATGTAGGAACTTAGCTCTTAGTGAGACATTTAGTGTTATCTTGTTCAATGTATGGTCTGTGATTCAAACGTTATGAAGACGGTGTAAATGTTCCAGTTATAAGTTGACAATTATTGGTAGATAAAGTTGATTCATGGAAAATGTATGTTGTTCTAAGTTAAAAGTATAGTTTTGATTCGATATATATTATCGATTATAGAGTTATCCTTCAATGTTAGAATGAAATTGTGTAAAAAAATTGTGCTGATATTATTTGCGTCGCTGTAAGTCTTCGTGATCGCTGTAGGACTGGGCATGTTTCATGTTTTATGTTCCCTTCATCTATATTATTTGGCTAGCTTATAAGCTATTTAGTTTAGTTGTTACTTATCTGTATAATATGTCTAGCTAAGGGAGTACAGTCAAAAAGTTTAGCTATGAGGGATTAGCTGGCCTTCCAATTTAAGACTTCTTTAATTCACTCTTTCGTTCACTAAACGGTGAAATGTAGCACAAAGTCACAAACCACAAAATACGTGAACTTTGCTCAATTCTGGTGATGCTATCAATATTATTTTGATTTAGAAACTTACAGATATTATATGGAAAAATATATAGAATTTCTGGAATAAGTTGTTGAAAAGTAAATGAATGATAAAAAAGTAACATTCATTTTTTAACGACATTGGCAAGCTCTTGATGAATGTTCCTTGTTAAAAATTATGGGAAAAAGTGTATCATATGATTTGGAATGTTATAGATCATGCGCCTGGACTCGTCGTTCGAATCGTTGGCCGGTCTATCCTCGGGCCGGTCGGGGAGCGTGGCCGATCTCGCCGACGAAACACCGCGCCGCATCCGACACTCGTACGCTGCGCCCGCGCATAACGACCCCGATCTCACCACGCCCACTAAACCGTTTGGCCTCGGTATGTACTACCACACAATCAATTGTCTTTGTCATTTTTTAATATAAAATATAAATTGTGATGTTTAAATGTGTTCTTAATTTTCATATATAAAAATGTGTACTTTTTTAACAGGATTATGCGTATATTTCACTGAAATGAAACTTCCTTCCGCTATTTCTCTTGTCACAACACATCCCCATTTTTATAGATCACCCCTAACGACCCCTCACTATACGACAATTTTTGTTTAAAATACTACTTCTACTTCATACAAAGGAATTTAGTTTTAGTGCATAGTGTAGATTTAGGTTTTAGGTATTTTTTTACTAAAGTTGTATATAATTGCACGAAAGTAGGTTTTAGCATAGTTCCGTATGAATAAAACTATTTGACACTTTCATAAATAAAATGAAAACCTAATGAACACTCCAAACTAGTTATGTTATTTTTATTTTTTACTCTTCACAATTATATACCACCATACATTCACAACGATTTTATTTCGTCTAGCTTTGTGGCAATGCTATGCTCCTAAATACTGTTACTCTTCTCTCTGTCTCTACCAAAATTCTGTTTTTCTTATTTATGAATTGACTCGAGTGGATTTCACTCGTTTTTAGTTTTAAACCGACACGCCTTTTTAGTAATTGATTGGTTATGACTGAATTATACTTTATTTTGCACTTAACTAACTCAGTCGGTACTCCAAATATTAAGAAGGCTGTTCAAAATTTTTCAAGATGTGATCCCGGCTTAACTAACATTTGTTTTTTTATATCTTGACCCCTTGCAACCTTCAGGCTCGTTCTTATCAGGTAATCAGGTGACAATAAATGGTATTGACTGGGAATGACGCAGTATGGCAAAACTATTAGACGAATGCAATGTTAACATTGGAAATAGTTGTGTTGTGGTACCCTTATATTATCAAAATTTATAGTCATTCTTGGGTAATTGGCTGTAAAATTTATGGGCAATGATTTGTCTAAATTATGAACATTTTTATCAAATTGATTGCGGTTTATCAATGTATATTAATATATTGAGGCTGTGAAATCGTAATGGATTCGCTTCCGGCATCCAGCAAGCTTCTGTCGTTGTGTTATGTTTGTTTGCGTGTCTCTTTTATTTGCATGAAACGGGCATGACCTGATTTTTATTTCCTTCTCCCCCCACCTTTATTTTACCGCTATCGATACAAAATATCACGCTTTCAAAGAAATTTAAGATCAACGCTTTTATTTAAAAGAAAATAAATAACAATGTTAATAATACAGCCATATTGTAAACGTTGTACGGTGTTGTAAGGAGACAAATAAAAAAACTTGAAAAACAGTCGTATCGTAGAACGTATTAGTAGATATTGTTATGATATTCGTAAGATTATGTAGGTGTGTGTGTTAGGAACGAGATGCATGTATCAAGTAGAAATTACTTGAAGTAAACAATATAATATAGAGATATGAACGCATGGAATTAGAAAGTGTTGTTTTTGTAGCGTCCAGAGACAATAAATTATTTATGTATAGATAATATTCTGGACCAGTATATATTTCTTTCTACGTTAATTCGTTATTATATATGGAATCTAGTTCACTTGAATTAATTTCGTAACTGCAATGGAAAATATCAGATTAGATTCATATATTTTTTTTGTCTAAGTCTAATTAAAAGATTGTCTTGAGTTTTCCACTAACCTCCACATTAAATTGTGTGCGTATCTTTAGGGTATAGTTTCGTCGATTTTTCAATTATTTTTTTGGTTGAAGTGTAATAATCTTGTTAACATTATGATGACACATGTACTAACATTTCTATTTCAGCTCGACCAACGTTCCTTAATTTGAATTTGAACCTGAACTCACTACGACTGCAGACGCCGAATAAGTGTACGTGCAGACATTTAAGTCGTAGAATCATTAGATTGGCTTGTTTCGAAACTTTTTCGTTGACTCATACACACTTGGTTCTTTATGTTTTGTGTTATTGCGTATTGGTGCTTGTTTGGTACATTCGACGTAGGTAACACAATGTTACACGTATTCGGACATGTTGGAATATCATTTTAAACTTTATTTTATTTTACATTGTAAGCTTAGAGCCTCATTAGGAGTCTTATCAAACGGAATTGGCATGATTTTCATACATTTCAGCATGAATTGGCAATATCGCATTTCAAAATTCTCTTCTCTTTCTTGGTCGCAAAATTATTTAAGATACTTATTATACTTATTGTAGATATTATTAGTTAGCGGTACAAACGTTACTATTGTTTGGTTTCGTTCTATATTTTTCAGTGTTTTACAGCTGTAGGTCAGATCATTTGTAGATACGCTCGTTTTATTTGGCTAAGTTATTCATGACTACTATATATTTTGCTGATAAATACAATAACATTAACTTCGATACTTTATTAATTTAATAAATCGGTACTTACAGCGTCTCCAGCTAGTGGGAAATTGGGTTTGCGTATGACAACACTTCACGAAGAGCCGGGCAGGCGAAACGATGAAGATTCGCATTCCGAACCG
This sequence comes from Phoebis sennae, assembly GCA_001586405.1. NCBI lineage: Eukaryota > Metazoa > Arthropoda > Insecta > Lepidoptera > Pieridae > Phoebis > Phoebis sennae. Next base: position 83,946 of record LQNK01000864.1, read on the forward strand.
GAGTCTGCTCCTACTGATGAGCTAACCACACCTCGTTCACATGTAAGTTATAAAGCAATATTTCTTTTCTTCTATTCAGTCAGTGCCTAGAAAAATTGTGTGATGAAAATTATTTTTTCTTATATTACAATTTCGTTTTTCAGCGCACTCGATCACGTGCTACCACTCGTGGTTTCTTGCCCACGTCTAAAACATTAGACTCATTGCACGAACTTGCTTGTGAACGAATTCCGAATAAGAATTCACCGTCGATATCTTCTAGCGGATATGGTAAGAAAATTACAACATAATAAAAATATTTTTATACTTGCAATGTAATATTGTTCCTGTTATATTAAATCATTAAATGATGTATATGTCTAGGCTCACAAGCGGTATCATCGACCAACCTCACCAACGACGACACGCTGTCCATCCGCAGTATGTCCGTTGACGACACGCCAGATTTCGACAAAGTCATGGATTACACGCACATCAGCCGAACGAAAACGTCCATGGCCGGCCTCAGGAACGAAATCAGCGAACTCAGAAGCGACATAACGGACTTGAAAAACGAAATAGTCGAGTCCAAGAACGAGCTAGAAGATGTCGCCTTTGAGAAGACTAAAACGCCGGTTCTAACGCCCGGATCGAGGAACAGGATAAATCCTTTCTTGAGGGATTGCGAGGAAGCCATGAAGGAAGAGAAGGAGTCGCAGATTTTGGACCCGCTCGGTGCCATACCGGTGGAGACGCATGCAGTTGTATCTAGTCAAACTATAAATAAAACCGAGCTACAGCTCAATGGTGAATCAGCGCATGACACTTCATTTGGTAAGTATATGATGTTTTATTGGAGTTCAGATTTTTTTATCTACTTTGGGTAAATTTATATGTATTTTAGTTGTGGGCAAAATGTCTAATTTACAAAGTTGTTTTCATATCAAGAATTTTTTTGAACTTTAAATATATGTGTGTGTGAACCCCGCAGAACTAAATTTAATTTAAAAAATATTTAAGTTAAATTGGTGTATGATGGTAGCAACAATGTGTATAAACAGTTGAACATTAAGTACCGTCATAATAAACGTAATATAAATAAGCATGCGATTTATCAGGTGAAGCGGAAATAGAATCAGTGAGTTCAGAGCAGTCGAGTCACGGCACACGAAGCCGTGAGGCGTCCTCTGTCGGTGAGAGCGACTCGCCCGGACCTGACCCAGTCGTCAATACCTCCCTCCCTGCTGGAAAGGTAAACCTGATTTGTTTAAATGATTTTAAAAATATAAGTGTAACAAAAATATTCTTTGAATAAGGAGGAGCTGGTTTGATTGAAGAATTTAATTAAATAAACATTAACCTCATATTTTAAAAATGTAAGTGTAAACATGTGTTTTGCATGGTGCTATGTTTTGAAAAACAATAAAACGATTTTATGATCCAAATAAGCAAGATTAATAAAAATGGCGTGTGTAAAAAGTAATTATTTACACAATTCGCTGTGCCTCTGCAATTGTTCAGTTTACAATAAATAAATAAGTGCACAAAAATGTAGTATGACTTTTAACAGACAGTGTATTTAGTAATATACATTGACCTAACCTGAAACTTTATTTGACATGAATTGTTATGTACTAAAGTTGTGTGTCACTCTTCAGGTGGTGCGTCGCCGCGCGGGTACAGCCCGCAACGCGGCGCGCGCGTCGTACCCGGCCGCGCGCAAGATGTCCGCCGACCACGTGACCGCGCGCGCCCTCAGGGACACGCCTGCCTCCTCCACTGAGCGGATCTTGCATGGTGAGACTTCACTCGTTTCGTGCTATTCTCAAATTTTATAACGCATTATTTTGTGTATTAAAAGTAGTCGTAGTAGTGGATATATAAAAAGTAGTTACGATAGAATATTGTCCTTTTGAAAAGTGTTGTTTGTAAAATTTTTCACACCAGATAAAAAATGCCACAAGTCATAACAAACTATAAAGTAAATTTTTTACAAAATTATTATGTATTGAAAATCAAAATGTCATGGAAAGGCAACTTTCATAAAGTTAATTTATTTATTTTTCCAAATAGAATTTTTTAAATGAAACTAAATCAAAATACGTTGAATTTTAAGAGTTTTGATTTTTACTTCACGTTTTATATTACATCTCAAAGCGAACTAAAAATCCTCTCATTCCTATTTTCTCTCGACATTTTTTCCATATTTGAAATGTTGAAAGTTTTGCATTGAAAATTTTGTATCAAGTTGTAATTTCAAGTTTGTATTAATGTCCTGATATTTTATTTAAAAATGTAATCCATACATTATTTCGCAGACGAGTCGTCAGAGAGCGAGCGGTCGCACACGCTGCCGGAGTGGATGAGCGTGGGCGAGAGCGTGCAGCTGCGGCTCAGCAGCAGCACCGGCGTGGTGGCCTACATCGGGCCCACGCACTTCGCGCCCGGCACCTGGGTCGGCGTGGAGCTGGACGCGCCCACCGGTCAGTGACGTCACTTTATGACAGGCTAGCGTGCGCTGCATCTGCGTTTGGCGCGGTGGACAAATATTGCGGGCGATCTCTTTAAAATGATTATGTAAAAATTGAATTTTATAGTGATAGTCATTAGTCAATTGTACATATGAATTTATAAAAAAGTATTTTTAAGTATCAATGGTCTGGTTTCGTTTCCATTTTTTACAGCTTAGTTTTCGTTGAGTCTAAGCGGTGCTGTAACAAATACAAGTCCTCTTATACTTAATTTTTTTTCGTTAATTAGTTTTTAGGAGTCCTTACATCAAATAAAATCGGAATTTGAATATTATAAAAATAGGATTTTGAATGTATGTTAGAGCTTGTTTATTGATTTTTTTTTGTATATTTTCAGGAAAGAACGACGGCTCAGTGGGCGGCACACGGTACTTCGAGTGTCGGGCACGGCACGGCATCTTCGTGCGCGGCGACAAGCTGGCGCACGACCGCCGCGGCCGCTCCGCGCGCGCCTTCCGCAGCGCCGAGCTCTCCGGCAAGGGTCAGTGCATACACAATGTATTGTATACTGTATAACAGCGGCACGGCATCTTCGTGCGCGGCGACAAGCTGGCGCACGACCGCCGCGGCCGCTCATAATAAAGTATTTCCAAATTCAAAAAGAGGTGAGAGTGTGAGTGGAGTGAGTGGAGCGCGTCTTTGTGGATGAATTTATTTATTAATTTTTTGACGTCACAATTCCTAAATAGCGATGTTGAAATGTTTTTGCCACTAATACTATTACCTTATGAATTGTGATATTATGTTAACAACATCGAAATTATTACTACTACTACTACTACTACTCCCATGGCACTGAAACCCCGAAGTGGGTCTTGGCCTCCGAGACGAGAACTCTCCATCTTGCCCGGTCCTGAGCGGTCTCTTGCCAGTTATTACTGGGCCGAAGCACGCGCAGGTCCGCTTCTATTCTGTCGCGCCAGTGATATTTGGGGCGACCTACCGGGCGTCGGCCCGATGGTCGACCCAGATATGCTCTCTTCAGTCTCGAAATTATTAAGTAATTTAAAAATATATTAATCTGAAACTGATGTCCACAGGTGAAGGCCTACACAACCTGCACAGGTCGCGGAGTCGCGGCGACAGTATAAACGCGGTGGGCACCAAGACCAGGAGCAAATAGACAAACCTCCGATCCCCTTTCTGTTGCACGCAGTAACGCTATGGTGCTTTGTTGTGTATGTTCCGTTCGCGTAAGCAATAATATACCCCCTTCTGTTTCACATTCCGCGTTCACGTTTCAAGGCCGGTGTTAAGGTGTACCCACACAGAGCTAAAGTTCCAAACAGTCTTTAGATCTGTTTGGATGCACCGAAAGAAAACTCTTTTCTCACGTTGGTTCCTACGTGTAACCGGCGGTCGATGAAATTCACACGTTTTCTACGCAGCTGTTCGATTTATTAGCGAAATATTTTATTTTTTATTTTTTATGGATTATGTACGTTCGTTTCGTTTCTACCATTGAAACGCGTTTGTAAATATATTTGACATTCGATCGATTTATTTTATCATTATTATTTTAATGTAAATACGTGGGTGTTTGAGTGTGTTTTATTGATAATTTAATGATTTAGAGACCAATGAATTGTTTGTGATCGACGAGGGGGCGGATTGTTTGTATAGAATTTTTTACTGTATAGTTTGTGGTAGACGTTATCGTAAATTATTTATGTATTAGCTCATTGACTTGACGCTTGTTAAGGCACATATACACTACACGTTTTGGCCGATCACAGAGAGTGTAATAAAGACATGTTAACGCGTAATGTTTATGACATATCTGCTGAATTATCACCACGCTTGACAAAGTTCCTATGGTTTTGACGAAAATTACGTTACGTTCGTATGTGGATGGGACTTATTAGGCATTTTAATGCATTTAAATAACCTTCGATTTGCTCACGTTGTGTTTCGGACACGATTGCCACTCCATTGTGATAATTTCTTGCCACGTTCTTAAATTCTTTTTTAACGAAACTTTTTCGGAAATGTTTTTTCCCGTTAATTTGAAACTTAAACGAAATCGTCCAATGTCACATCTACGTCCTTATAAAGACTTGTACTTAGTACACTATCGAGCCATCGCCACGGACTCAATATAGCCAAAATATATCTCTCCATCTCCCGGTGCAAGTGACGAGCGACGGTTTATTGCGAATTTTTTGAATGTTATTTAACATTTGATATATCTAATGAATATACGCTGATACAGATGTTTTGCGTGTTTACGCTTCGATACTCTATAGTTTGGACGCGCTCGCTCGCCGCTTGCATCACGCCTATATCGATTAGGATTGTGTAGGTAAATTTTTGAGAATGTAAAAATTTAATGTTTGTAGACGTGTTTCAACGCGCTGTATATTGAATTCATGTGTTAAAATTTAGTCCTCAGATCATTATATCCATCCACGGTAACAATAATCGAATCTGTATAATGTTTTCTTTCATTATCGTGTGGTAGCCATTCGAGGTAGCTTAGGTTCGGGTGAAGGTCGGGCGATATAGCGAGAGTAGTGAAAGTATAATCAAATGTATTAGGGTATGTCCACATCGAGTCGCTTCGCGTCCGAAGCGGTCTAGAGTTAGATCACCTTATTGTATATTCCATCCTCTTAGTGATGTAATTGTTAAGTACACTTTATTGAGTACACAAATAGTGTTAATACGCCTCGTTATTTACTAGTGTTTTTAAAATTTCACTTTCAGCAAACATAGCCAGTCACTTGCCTACATTCCTCTACACGAAGTTGTAATATATGATGAAATTAAGTAATAAATTAGAAAAACGAAAAAAAATATTCGCCTAAAACATGCACCGGAGACTACAATGCCATTTTTCGTAGTATGTAAACCTTGACTGACGTCATATTTTTTCACAGACAATTTTCACGGAAAGCTTACTAGACTGTTGTACTTAAACATTCCATTTTCAACATTTATTATCGGATTACACTAGTATTTATAAGTTAGATTTTTATAGACAGAGTGCGAATGATTTTGCATTTTTTACCGTAACCAGGCCTCAACTAGGACAGCTCAATGTGTAGTCGAGTGTAAAGAAAATGTTGAGTAAAGTCTTTTCAAATATTGTAGGATGTGTCTTTGAAATTCTCGATGTGCTTCTGTCCAGTAGTTGTGGTAGGACTCGGGCAATGAGGGGTATTTGTACTACTCTATGACCCATCTTTATACACCTGACTCTAATTAAGCGCCATTCAAGCATATATCAAAAGGCATAAGGACTATTTTCGATTGATACAAAATATTTAGATGTCCTATGAAATAAAGATGGGTCATGTAAGTATAAGGTGACGCTGAGATTACAATTAAAGCATTCGGAGTGTGCACTAGGGCTCCTAGGTTTAGCCTAATAGTGACCTTGACGTCTCTTAGGTCCTAATTTATTTTAATTAGAACTAAGCTGACAATGTGCTGTGCTTTCGTTTTAAATTATAGTTAAATTGAATTATTTTTGTTTATAGTGTAATTTGTATTTATTGCAGTCAATTCATTGCATCGATATGAGCTTATAAATTTGTTGTATTATTTTCGTATGTAATTTTTTTAGTGTAGCTATGACGTTATGTATTGTGTTGCCAGTTTTGAAAATTGTGTAAAATAATGATTATTGATCACAAATGAAATGTATTTCGATTTCTTTTTATGTGATAAGCGATAGATTAGGCAGCTACTTGGTAGCATAGATGGTTGCGTACTATTCATTATTGTAAACAAATAAAGAGATTTTTAATATTTAAATACAGATAGTTCACTTCTAGTGGAAATATTTTTGCCAAGTAGCAAATTCGAGTCAACCATCGCTGTCATTATCAATAAATGTATTATAAAATTATTATTTTGATTTTTATTTGTTCTCCCATACTTACTGTAGTGCATGTGTTACAAAATAGACATTATCTAGATTAGGAAAAAAATGACTAGAATTTTATCTAAAATTTTAGTTTGAATTGATCATCATTGAAGTATTTAATGCTATAGTTTATAACATTACTAGTAGTATTCAAAACATTAGGCAATAAATTAAAAAAATTATAACTAATCACCTGCGGATCATTATGAGAAAAGTGGTGAATTTAAGAAGCATAGCCCACAACATATGCAGTGCCTTTGTAAAAATAAATTTCGTCTTAGATTCTAACACCAATCATAAAATTCAAGGCATCAAAACTGTATTCAAGAAAGGGCCATTCATTTTTGGTTCTTATATAAATTGAAAATAGACCATAAAGTATAAGGATGCTATAGTTATTAATATTAATAATTATATTATCATCAGTTTTATAGCTATGTTTACCACATATTTGTATAATTTAGGACCATTGGGACAGGACGCATTTTGATCTAATTTCGTTACATAAAACTTTACAATATATCATATAATTCTATGAATGGGGTATGTAAAAGAAGTAAAGCCTATAAAACGTACATTTCTTTACATTGTAAGTAAAATCAACACGCGAAGGTTGTTGTGTAATATTTTCAAGTGAAGAACTGTTGGCGGAAATGCAGTAATCGGCTTAATTTTACAATCAATCAAATCGCTGGAACATTTAATGACAGGACAAATAATTTGATACGAAGGAATCATTAAAATTAACAATCAATTATACATATTTACTTCAAGGCCGATATTGTAAGGAAAACCTTATTATATTTTATTAACTGCATATTTTATGAATTAAGGAACTGAAGACAAAAAATCTTTGGATAATGCAACAAAGAAAGTGCTTTATAAATAGACCTAATTCATAGGTTTTCCTAATATAATAGTATATTCACTGCTGAAATGACCTTTGTGTAAAAATTTACGAGCCGTGCGTGCGGCTTAACACAAATAAGTGTTTGAAATAGATCGCGTCTCGTAGTACGGAAATCACACCGGTGTGTTGACCTATCGGGTCGCCAGTGCGGGCAACACATTTGTGTTTTGTCAAAAAGAGTAAATATAAAAACTATGATATTTTTCTTTGTCCAATTTTAATTTTCGTTAAAGTGATATTTTTACGATTGTAGGTAATAATTTTCGCTAGCTATATTATAGAACAATGACTTACTTACGAAAGACCTTAGTATATCAAGAATATATTTCATCGTGTTTTCGTGCTTTATTCAAAACTGCTGCCATGAAGCAACGACAATTTCTTTAAAACTTCTTTTAGAAAGATCTACTCATTGTCAAATTTAAGTTAACAAAAGGGTAGTCATTTCTTAAGGATGGCTTCAGAACACTCATATAACTAGGACAATCCAGGGAATCTGAAAACCCACAAATAAATACCTTTTATTGTTACATCAAAAATAAACAATTCCATTTAAAGTAAACAAGGATAGTGCTATTAGTCAAACACATTGATCTAAGCTATGCATACATGTTATAAGAAATATAATATATTCTATACTTTTACAGAAAGAAAGAAAAATCTTTATTCATTATAGGTACATTTATGGCTTAAAACAACCTTATATTACTTATTTTAAGACCGATTATGATAACTCAAGCACAAGTGGACAAGTTTTTAATAACTTGCCACGCTGATTTTCAGTGATGGCCTATTCACCTCACAGATGTGTGTGTGTATTACAAAGGTTTAATCGCTCTCAGCTTATGGCATAAAGTTATGGAGGTAACGAGCGACAGTTGACCTTATTCGCGACGTCGCGAGTGTCATCTCAGCGGGCGCTGGGCGGCGCGCTGGCCGCCTGGCACCCGCTCATACCCGGGAACGTACCGTCGACAAAAATACATATTTTGAGAGTATAATATTAGTAGAAGTTTACGAACCGTAAAATGTTTTAAAGCAAATATTTTTAAGTTATATTATTATTTTTTGACAAAGAATGCAAAGCGATACCTATTTGGTTGTCCGTGAAACTGAATTAACTCAAGCAAAAAAAGGTTTAATTTTTGTTTTTTTGTTTATTTGCTATTAGATTGTACTTATGCGCCTTTGTCTCGTTACATTCCTCCAAATAAAATTAAAACGTTAAAACTAAAAATATATCTTATAAAAATATATAAAAATAGTTAGTTTTTTGTGCACCCTACTGAATGTTCTATTTTTGTAAAGCAGTCAAAGGCTCGTTACAAAGGAGACATCGTTCCATAATGGCCTGCTATTCGATTTGCGTGACTTGCCGTTTGCCTGCCTTTTGTCTCTTCCAAAGCTTCAAGAAGCGTACCAGCGACAGGACGCTTGCAGGCTTTACAAATATAACTGATCGTAGGAAATCTTGGTACTGTTTGCACCATGACTATGTAATATACAGAATTAACAATGGACCAGCCGGGCCCATCGACGTCCAATCAAGATCCTCGTTTCGACTTCATTGGTTCATACGCTGTTAAATCTCTGAAGTTGAAACCAGAAAAATGGATGCGTGTTCTCAGCATCGAAGAACACCGATCGACGTTGAAAGACTTCGTCGACAAACCCTTGCCCTTGTTGCTGGTGGTCGTATTGACCCACGCAGCACAATTGGTACCAGTTATAACATTTCCTTGCTATTTGAAAAATAAGGCAGTTTATTTCGTTAAAAAACGCCCCGCACCTATTCCAAAAGAACGATGCGCTGAAATGGTTGTTTTTGGTAAGTATGATCTCTTTTTAAAGCGCACACTTGAAATGGAAAATATTCGATACCATCTTGAGTTTGTTTCCACGTTTGGTATAAATAAAGTCAGATTAACTTCATTTAATGGTTCTAAGTCTAAAATAAAATATGGTCCTCACGCTCATATTTGGTGAGTTAACCGAGCTTTCAGAATTTTCCGGTATTGTCATATTATTTATAGTTCCATAATTTAATAGGATAAATTATTATAGATACAGTATATTAGCTGATAAATATAAGTTGTTGTTTTACGAATAATATTTTCTCTGTATCCTTAGTAAGGATATACCAAACCCCTTAAATACCAATATGGCTTAAGATTTTAACTACCTCAACGTGTTACCTCAAAATATAGAATAAGAGATAACGATTTTTGCAGGTGATTTAGCACCGCGATTAATCGATGAATTAGCAGCGCTAGTAGATGAAGTATTCGTCCCGTTGTTATCCAATCCTTCGAACCATGAAGGCTGGCCGTTAGTCGTGTCTCAGGATATTCTGAAGCAGATTCATAATCTTAAAAGCACAGTCTACGAGGTGATTTAACATAACAATTAACATTCCAAGTTTGCCGTCTTTTTTTAAACAACTATATTAGATAAATTATATTTACGAATTATAAATTGATTACGCTGAACCCTACTACTGTATTTGTTTAACTTTGGACATATTTCTATTTAACTAACAAATATTCAAAAATTATTCCTCTCACAAGGTAAAAGGAAAAGTCAGCGGGCAAACCGTTCTCCCAATGCCAGTGGGAGTGGAGCTTGTCCACGATGCAGAAAAAGAGTTGTTAAAGGGAGCAGAGGTGGATTTATATCTAAAGAGTGCAATAGAAGGTGTCGTGATAAAATGGGCTCAGCAGATAAATGACGTGATGATGGAAGATTCTGCACAAGCCTTTGAGAATGGACAAAATCCTCAACCTAATGTCGGTTAGGACCTTTAGAAATTTATTTATTTTTATTTAAATTGTTTCGTCATTTTGGTAGTTGATTATAAATTTCGATGTCATTCCTTAGAGCTGGCTTTTTGGAGATCAAGACTAAGTAATTTGAATTATATTTACGACCAGCTTCGGATGGAGAGAGTGCGTTGCATGGCTGTTATTCTGGAGAAAACTACTTCTGCGTATTATCCTTGTTTTAGCCGCTTATTCAAAAATATTGTGTCAGGTATGGTGCAATAAAACTGCGTCTAAATAAATATTCTATTGTTCACGATTTCAAATCGAATGCCTTAATTTTTTTTGATCATTATAGCATTAGCTGAAGCACGAGAAATAGACATGTACTTAAGGACTCTAGAAAAACATTTCCAAGCTCTTGAAGATACAGACTTCACGGAGTGCCAACCACTTTTTAGGCCTTTGTTTCACGTGATATGTATGGTATGGCGAGATTCCAAGTATTATTGCAGTTCGTCTAAACTAATGGTTCTGATCAAACAAATTTGCAATCTGTTGATTTTTCAGGTTGGTAAATTAAAGCTTAGCTCTAGTAATTTCAAAAAAATATTTTTGATGAAAATGTTTGTTCTTTTTAGGCAAAAAAATGTTTAGATCCGAGCACTTTATTTCACAGTGATATTGATGAAGCGAGGCAAAGAATTCAAGTGACGATCAACATATTAAAAAACTTTCGACAAACTTTTGATTATTTTAAAGAGAATCTGCCCAAATACTTTGAAAACAGAACTTTATTATTGTGGACATTTCACCCTAATGTAGTGTTCGAGAGAATGAATAGATTTCTAGACAGGCTGAATACAATTCAGTGGTTTTTCAAAACTGTACTGGAATTCCAAAAATTGGAAAAGATAGAAATCGGTGGCATGAAGGGAAGAGTATTAGGAGGACAAATAAGAGAAATATCATCTGAATTCGAGTCTTACTTTCATAGCTTTGCATCTAAATCTTATGATGTGCTTGATCCGGATGATGAAACCTTTAATGAAGATTTTAAAGAATTTCAAGACAACATCATAGATTTAGATTTGAAGTTGTCCACAGTATTGGTCGAATCGTTTGATAATTGCTCCACATTGGAAGCGATTTTTAAGGTTTGTTATATGAAACACACACAAGGATATTATTTCGTTAACACATGTTGTTGAACTAATTTTAAAAATTTCAGCTGATTGATATTGTGGGCTCCGTATTAGACCGACCGCTCATAAAAAATGAATTCACTGCGAAGTACGTCGAAATTATAGTTATGCTTGAGCAAGAAATTGCTATTTGTGAAGTAAGTCAAATTGAAAGTAATACACACAATATAATAAACATGAATGGAGCTAGTGAAAAAATATATTTTTTATTAACAGGACTTGTTCAATGAGCAAAGTAACCGTCTGCAAAAGTACGGTCACATGGAGGTAGATGCGTATTTCCCGCCGGTCGCTGGAGGTCTTCTCTACATGTCGATGCTAGCTGCAAGGATCACCAAGCCTATAGCTAGCTTTCGCAATTTGCCGCACCCGTAAGTAAACTGGGTGGGGCAAATTGCGAAAGCTGATTATTCGGCTTTAATCTTCTGAATTTATTCTGAAATTAATTAGTATTGAGGTTTTAGTTTTAATTAATTTTAAATTGCTATTGGACAGTATAATATGATAAATATTTACCCAATATAAAGCGCTAACTTAAGAATTCAATACACTTATACAGGATTAAAGGGTGCGACGATGCCATTAAACTATTTGCAAGATACGATGAACTTATTGAAAATATCAACCAATTTAAGAGGAAATATTTTAATGATTGGACAGCTACTGTACCTGCACTCATAGAAGAAAAAACAAATAACCCTATAATTACAAGACAGGGATCAGATCTTATATTAAATTTTAGCCCAGAGGTAACTATTAACTGACTTATAGTATAACAATGGTATTATTTTATCGAATGTGAAATACTTATTTCGCTTACAGCTAATGGAATTAATAAAAGAAGTACATCATTTAAGAAATAAACCAGAGTTTGAAAAAGATTTGCCGAAAGAGAGCTTAGAACTTTTCAATAAACAAGAAACATATCGTCAATACAGAATTAATTTGGGTATTACAATCGATTGGTATAACCAGATTCATAAGAATAGTCAAAAAGTGGAGTTTGATTTAGTGGAAGACGAAATAAAAGCTATTGACCAAAGGATTGAAATGGCTCAACATCAACTCAATTGGAATTCTAATGGTAAGTTACAGCCTGGGGATAGCAACATAATAAAACGCATATAAAGACGAAAATGTCAATTCTAATAAATTTTTCAGATTTATGGAATTATTTACAAGAACTTCATAAATTAGTTGGGAGTCTTTACGACCGCATGTCTAAAATACAAGATAATCTTAAAGAAATCAAGGAGGTAATGAAAACCTGGTCGTCTCAACCTTTGTTTGAGAGGAAAGAAGGCAAAAAGGCAAGTGAAGAGATTTTTGAAGAAAAAATATATAGTGATCTGAAACATATGCGAGTATAATTTAATTTATTTTTTATAGGATACTTTGATGAACTTAGAAGACCGTAAGGAACAGTCAAATAGAAGATATAGTGATATCCAAAACACAGCTGATCGTATAAGAACACTTTTAGATGAGAATATGCAGCTATTCAGTATGCAAAACAATCAGGATAGCGAAATTTGGCTGGCATATGTTGCTTTTATTGACAACTTAATCGAGGAATCTTTGTTTAAATCTATAGCTTGCAGGTAATTTTTCTCACAAATGAAGATACCGGTTATGCAATGTGTGCAAAAGTAATATACAAATATAACTTTAATTTTAGCATGGGATATATTTCGGAGCACATGAATCCAAAAAATAAATTGGCTCCATTGTTTGAGGCTCAATTAGAACTTTTAGAACCAGACATGGTATTCAGCCCTAGTTTGGATGCAAATAATGAAAAAGGTTTTACAGCTATGATAAATAATCTCATTGAAGATATTCTGAAGATGTCTACCTTAATAGACAGAATAGACATCACGAAAACGGAATCTTACCACGAACAAATTGTAAATCATGCCGATGTTTTAGAAATGAAGGAAGAAATTTTTGATGGAATTGAAAGGGTAGGTGAATAATAGAATAAAAGTAGGATGTTCTTTTTTTGTAACCTTTATAATCATAATTTTCATTTTTAGGTTATTGAGGAGGCGAATGAGTTTTGCAAGACTTTTGAAAATTATTCATATTTGTGGTTAGAAGAAAGAGATGCCATAATGGAGATATTTCTTGAATACGGTCGAATATTGTCCCCGGATGAAATCGATAAAATTGGTTCAGAAGACAAAGATGTTCAGGCACCAGTACCGTGTCCTCCAAAAATGGAGGCTTTTAGGGAGCAAATAGATCACTATGAGAATCTTTATATGGATATTGAAGATATGGAATCGTACAAAGTATTTAACTCATGGTTTCAGGTATTGTCCCCATTTTTATTACTTTTTTACGTAAAGTTTAAAATACTGTAACTAAAAATATTTTTTTCTAGGTGGATATAAGACCTTTTCGTCAAGCACTATTAAATACCGTTAGAAAATGGGGTAATATGTATAAGGAGCATTTGGTTGAAAATGTTACCTCCAGTTTAAGTGATTTGGGCAATTTTATTCGCGAAGCCGATGAAGGTATACCTATAGCTATGAGTATTTAAATTTACTGGATTAACTAATAATAACGAGTAATAGTAATCTTTATAATACTAATCAATGTGCGTAGGCTTGCTTCAACCCGTACCTGAAGGTGACTACGAAGCCCTCGTTACAGTCATGGGTTATCTGATGAATGTGAAAGACAGAGCATTAACAACTGACGATATGTTCCAACCACTAACTGAAACAATTGAATTGCTCAAATTCTATGATATGGACATACCAGAAGAAGTAAATGTGTTATTGCAGGTACGTAAGGTTTTCACTTTTCAACCATTCTTAAAAACAATTCGTATGACTCTATTAAAATGCTTACTATCTTTCTTTGAAGGAATTACCGGAGCAATGGCAAGCAACTAAGAAATTGGCTCTTACTGTCAAACAGCAAGTTGCACCGCTTCAAGCAGCTGAAGTTGCGTGCATTAGAAAAAAGATTACGATTTTCGACCTTCATGTAACCTATTATCGAGAAGTCTTCAAGAAATACGACGTATGTTTCAACATTTTCATTTGAAGTTGTTATACAAATTTTATCATTGTGATAAATTTAACGTTTTATTCTTATAGTTCTTTAAATATGAATGCGACGACCCATATGCAGTAATGTCGAGAGTAGACAAGGAAATGTTGCATTTGGAAGATGAAATGAAAAGCATACAAGAGTCAGGATCGCTATTTGAAGTTAATGTACCAGAATTTAAATTATTGAAACAATGTAGGAAAGAGTTGCGAATGCTTAAGGTATTTCTACTGTTGTTTTCAATATCTTTAATGAAATAATAAATGTTACAAGTTCTTTATTTAAACAAACAGCAACTGTGGGACTATGTCTATATTGTACGAACGAGTATTGAAGATTGGAAAACGACGCCTTGGCGAAAAATAGATGTGGAAAATATGGATATTGAGTGTAAGAAATTTGCCAAGGAAATAAGATTGTTAGACAAAGAAATGAGGAGGTAGGTCACATACAAAGTTAATTTGGAAATGCAATTTGATTTTTTTATTCTTATTAAATTTTAAAATTAATTTGTCAGCTGGGACACTTATATAAATTTGGAGGCAACTGTTAAAAATATGCTTACATCTTTGAGAGCAGTAGGAGAACTTCAAAACCCAGCTATCAGAGAAAGACATTGGGATCAACTTATGAGAACAACGAAGGTAACAAATATATGGCGTCAATGTATGGGATATTGTAAATATCATATATTACATACCTATATACAAATTTGTAAATAATATTTATTGTATATTTGCACTAAAATTTTTTCAACTTATGATCGCCGTGGGAATGATTGAGTATGAAAATTATAAATTTTGCATGTTTTGTTCGATGTTCTTTATGCGGCATGATCGTTATGCGTTATGGAAATGCTTTCAATGAATGCAATGCTCGTTCGTTCTTGTAAATATTGTAATGCAAGAGCATTTTGATGTGTGATATGGATTGTTTTGAGAATGTAAATATGTTTGTGCTTCACAGAGCTTAGCTGCATTGCCACCTGAACTCACTGTAAGTATATACAAATGTGATTCTCCGTTGTAAATATTGTTATTTTCCTGTAAATTTCATTAAACACGTGTCTTTGCTTATGTGTGCGCACATAAATTTAAGTGTGAATAACTTTAGTGTAAACACGTAGATATCATAGATTAATACATACTGAATGTATTTTAAATAATAAATAAAATTTAGGTAAGAATAGTCATGGACACGAATACTACTTTAGCTGATCTATTGGCCCTTAATCTTCATGAATTTGAAGAAGAAGTTAAAAATATCGTTGACAAAGCCGTCAAGGAGATGTCTATGGAGAAAATACTTAAAGATCTAAATACTACATGGAGTCAAATGGAGTTTGAACAAGAAGTCCACGCTAGAACTGGATGTATTTTATTGAGAGCAAGTGAAGAGCTAATAGAAACTCTGGAAGAAAATCAGGTCACTTAGCCGATACAATAAATATATCACTTATTGATAAAATTGAACACATTCATTAAATATTTTTTCTTTTCATCGGCAGGTTCAATTACAAAACTTAATAACGTCAAAATTTATTGCCCACTTCTTAGAAGAAGTTTCAGGTTGGCAACAAAAATTGTCAATCGCCGATCAAGTGATCACGGTATGGTTTGAAGTACAAAGAACTTGGACTCACCTGGAAAGTATTTTTATGAGTTCTGAAGACATAAGGAAACAATTGCCTGAAGACTCCGAAAGATTTGATAGAATTGATGCAGAATTTAAGGTTGAATTACGAACCATATCTGATTCTTGGTGTATTATACAGATAAATAAAACTAACGTTTAAATATCCTTTCAGATTTTATCAAAAGATATGTCCAAGACTCCAAATGTAGTTAAAGGTACAAACAAAGAAGGCTTAGTTGCGATTCTAGATAGCTTACAGAAAGATCTGATTATATGTGAAAAAGCGCTAGCAGAATATCTAGAAACGAAGAGATTAGCATTTCCAAGATTTTATTTCGTATCATCTGCAGATCTTCTCGACATCTTATCCAACGGAAATCAAGCTGAATTAGTAATAAGGTTTGTTGAAATATAAATAATTAAATTATATTTACTCATTTCATTAGATTTTATGTTGTATCTTTGACGTCAACAAAATTCAATTTTTCAGGCATTTAACAAAATTATTCGATTCAATTGCAAAGCTTCAATTTGGAGAAAATGATAAACCAGATGAGAAGATGGCAGCAGGAATGATAGCTAAGGATGGTGAATATGTGCCTTTTCCCGGAATATGCGATTGTAGCGGAGCCGTAAGTTTAAGCCGTACGCCGTAACTATACAACAAAATAAAATAAGACTATGATGATTGAAAATATTTTTTTTCAGGTTGAGATATGGTTAAACCGACTACAAGATATAATGAGATCTTCAATACGACAATATTTCAGTGAAGCTATTGTCTCTTATGAAGAAAAACCACGAGAGCAATGGCTATTTGATTACATGGCACAGGCATCTTTATGTTGTTCTCAAATTTGGTGGACTACTGAAGTGAATTTGGCATTTGCTAGGCTAGAAGAAGGTTATGATAATGCCCTAAAAGATTATTATAAAAAACAACTGTCACAATTGAGTACGTTGATTACTTTACTGATTGGCGAGTTGAGTAAACAGGATCGTCAGAAGATTATGACTATTTGTACTATAGATGTGCATTCCAGAGATGTTGTGAGTAAGTTAATCCAAGGTAAAGTAGAAGCGGGTTCGGCATTTCAATGGCAATCACAATTACGACACAGGTGACTTTTCATTTTCTTTGACTTAAAATAATATAACTCTTTATGAAAGTACGTCAATATTTATTAATAATTGCAGATGGGATGATAAAGAACTGCATTGTTTCGCTAATATTTGTGACGCACAATTTAAGTACAGTTATGAATACTTAGGAAATACACCAAGATTGGTGATCACACCACTAACCGATCGATGCTACATAACATTGACTCAGTCCTTGCATCTAATAATGGGAGGTGGCCCGGCGGGCCCAGCTGGTACTGGGAAAACTGAAACTACAAAGGACTTGGGGCGAGCTCTCGGCATAATGGTTTATGTCTTCAATTGTTCTGAGCAAATGGACTACCAAGTTAGTAAAATTTATTATTATACTTTCTATTTTAATGGTACTTATTTTTGAAATGATACTGACTATTCATTGTTTAATAATTATATTTTTTTCAGTCTTGTGGAAACATTTATAAGGGGTTGGCCCAAACAGGCGCTTGGGGTTGTTTTGATGAATTCAACAGAATCTCAGTTGAAGTATTATCTGTAGTAGCTGTTCAAGTGAAATCTGTCCAAGATGCTATAAGGTATGTAATTAAATTCTTAGAATTATAGCTATGAAACGTCCAGTGCTAATAAATTGAACTAATTTCTTTTTTGCAGAGACAAAAAAGAAAAATTCAACTTTATGGGCGAGATTATTGTTCTAGTCCCAACAGTAGGTATTTTTATCACCATGAATCCAGGTTATGCAGGCAGGACGGAGTTGCCGGAAAATTTAAAAGCCTTATTTAGACCTTGCGCCATGGTTGTCCCTGACTTTGAATTAATCTGTGAAATTATGTTAGTTGCTGAAGGTTTTCAAGATGCTAAAATTTTAGCTAGAAAATTCATTACTCTTTATACACTTTGTAAAGAACTGCTTTCTAAACAAGACCATTATGATTGGGGTTTAAGAGCAATTAAATCCGTTTTGGTCGTGGCCGGTTCATTAAAGGTAAATTATTTATTCATATCTTACTTCAAATGGTGTTATGTTCGATAATTATCATTAAAATTTAATTTTTTTAGAGAGGAGATCCTGGTAGACCAGAAGAAGAAGTCTTAATGAGAACACTAAGAGATTTTAATATTCCAAAAATAGTAACTGATGATATGCCTGTCTTTATGGGTTTAATAGGTGATCTATTCCCCGCGCTTGAAGTGCCAAGGAAAAGGGATTTGGAATTTGAAAGAACGGTTAAACAAGCAGCAATGGATTTATTCCTTCAACCAGAAGATAATTTCATTCTCAAAGTGGTTCAATTAGAAGAATTACTAGAAGTACGACATTCTGTATTCATTGTCGGTAATGCTGGCACTGGCAAGACCCAAGTATGGAAAACGCTCTTTAAGACCTACCAAAACCTTAAAAAGAAACCAATTTATAATGATCTGAATCCAAAAGCCGTCACAAATGATGAGCTCTTTGGTATAATTAACCCTGCTACAAGAGAATGGAAAGATGGTTTATTTTCTGTCATAATGAGAGATCAAGCTAATATTGTGGGCGAGAATCCAAAATGGATCCTATTGGATGGTGATATAGATCCAATGTGGATCGAATCGTTGAATACTGTGATGGATGATAATAAAATTCTTACTTTAGCCAGTAATGAGAGAATTGCATTAACACCAAGTATGAGGCTTATGTTTGAAATATCTAATCTACGTACAGCAACCCCAGCTACAGTATCAAGAGCCGGTATTTTATATATTAATCCTCAAGATTTAGGGTGGAATCCGTAAGTCTTCACTTTTTAACAATTACCTCGTGTTTTATAGTAAAGTCAAGTACATAGATAATTTTTTTAGGTACGTCACAAGCTGGATAGAAACAAGAAAGATTCCTGCCGAGAAATCCAATCTTGTGATTCTTTTTGATAAATATATTCCACCATGCTTAGAAACTGTACGGAACAGGTTCAAAAAAATTACTCCTATTGCTGATATGGCTCACATACAGATGTTGTGTCATTTACTAAATTGTCTTTTAGTACCGGAGAATACTCCGCCAGATTGCTCGAAAGATTGGCACGATGTTTTCTTTGTTTTTGCTTGTGTTTGGGCTTTTGGTTCTGCAATGTTTCAGGATACTAATATTGATTATAGAGTTGGTAAGCCATTACATAATTATTTCTATTTTAAATTAACAAATTATCGTTTCTATATGAAACTTACCATGATATTGTATTTGTCATTTCAGAATTTTCGAAATGGTGGTTAAATGAATTTAAGACTGTCAAATTTCCTCCTGGTGGCACGGTATTTGATTATTATATTGATCCTGAAACAAAACAGTTTACTCCATGGACAGAGAAAATAACGAAGTTTGAATTAGATTCCGATATACCATTACAGGTAGGATTTGATTAACGATGGGTAATCATATTTATATTAAACGCATCAAGTCTGTTTAAAAATATGTTGAAAAATTTTCAGGCCGTGTTAGTTCCAACCGCAGAGACCATAAGAGTACGATTTTTCTTAGATTTATTGATGAAAAACAAACATCCAGTTATGTTAGTTGGGGGAGCTGGTTGTGGAAAAACTGTTCTGGTGAATGAAAAATTACAAAGGTTAATTTTAATTTGGTTTTGAAATTGTTATATTCTGTGATGGTTCTTTTCTTTTAAAATTGTGTGTCGTGTTTTCTTATCAGTCTTCCAGAAAATTACGCAATTCAGTCGATACCCTTCAACTTCTATACAACGTCAGAGATGTTGCAGAAGATTTTAGAAAAACCGCTGGAAAAGAAAGCGGGTCGCAATTACGGGCCTCCTGGCAGTAAAACGCTCATATACTTCATAGACGATATGAACATGCCTGAGGTCGATGCATATGGTACAGTGCAGCCGCACACGATTATTCGACAACACCTAGATTACAACCATTGGTATGATCGGACTAAATTAACCCTTAAGGATATTCATAACACGCAATACGTATCCTGTATGAATCCGACTTCGGGCAGCTTTACAATAAATCCAAGGCTGCAGAGACATTTTTGCGTGTTTGCGATAAGTTTTCCTAATACGGAAGCTTTGAACAATATTTACCATTCGATTCTGAGTCAGCACCTTGCTAATCCTGAATTAAGGATCAGTGGTCAAATAGCTAAACTTTCAAGTAAGTATTTGCGATAAAAAATATCATTAAATCAATGAATATTACAAACTCTTCGTAATTCTGAAACGGAAATAAATCTCTTTTCTGTTTTTAGCAAACGTGGTGAGCGCAACTATCGCGCTCCATAATAAAGTATCCCAAGTGTTTTTACCGACTGCCATCAAATTTCATTACATTTTCAATCTACGAGATTTGTCTAATGTTTTCCAGGTAAAAACATTCCTACTAAATTATAACTTAAGTTAAATCGATAATAATGTAAATAACGAATTTGCAGGGTTTCCTATTCAGTACAAACGAATGTTTAGTAAATCCTTCAGACATAATTAGACTGTGGTTGCATGAAACTCATAGAGTGTATGGAGACAAGCTAACAGAAGACAAAGATATTGATGCTTTTTTGAAAATGCAAATCGATTTGTGTAAAAAGAACTTTGAAGTAAGTATCACGATTAACAATAAAATTGTTTAATAATGAGACTAACACACGACATTCACCAGGTAAATAAATTATAGGTAGATAAATAAACCAAAATAAAATTTATTTTAAGGATATAGATGAAGGTGTAGTCTTCGAGCGTCCCAACATTTACTGCCACTTTGCTGGTGGTATCGGAGAACCCAAGTACATGCCCATAGCGACGTGGACTCAACTCAATAAGCTGCTAACTGAAGCACTGTCTAGTTATAATGATCTAATTGCCGCTATGAATTTAGTCCTCTTTGAAGATGCTATGATGCATATTTGCAGGTAAGCTATGAACTTATTAGAAAACAATTTTTTTCTCATTAATTAACAAAAATCACATTAAATAAAAATGCTTTTTGACGGACTTTAAACGCGGTTTATTATTTGGAGTTACTGTAAGCGTATTGCAAGTGTGACCACGCTGTAAATGTGTTGTAACGTGTTCGAAACTTGAAACAATTGTGTTGAATAATAATCTTAAAATAAACACAAGAAAATACAAAAAATCGCATTATTAATATTATGGATATGATCTAATGATGTGTGATATGTATATATTTATAAATGTTTATTAAATAATTTATTTTTATATCTATTATTTCATTAAAATCGTTCCTTCTTATTATTATTGTTTTAGAATAAGCCGCATATTAGAAAGCCCCAGAGGAAGTGCGTTATTAGTAGGCGTGGGTGGCTCCGGAAAACAGTCGCTGTCGAGACTTGCCGCTTTCATTGCGAGCTTGGAAGTTTTCCAGATACAATTGAAGAAAGGCTATGGAGTATCGGATCTCAAGGTAATGAAAATGAAAACGAATAATTTTAATTCTTATGTAAAAGATTATTAAGATTCGGTGTTTAAATTTTTCAATAAGTTCAGTTACAGATCATAAAAATACAAGAAAAATTTGGTCAAATTATTTCTAAGTCTTAATAATATTGTTACAGCACGAACTGTCAGGCTTGTATATAAAAACTGGTTTGAAAAATGTTGGAATAATGTTCCTCATGACTGATGCTCAAGTTGCTAATGAACAGTTTCTGGTGCTAATCAATGATCTACTAGCATCAGGGGAGGTTGGTGATCTGTTCCCTGATGATGAGATCGAGAATATTATAGCTGGTGTGAGGAATGAGGTAAGAAAATTATTTTGGAATCGAATTTTAGAGATGTTATAATAGTATTTAATGATAACAATTGATGTTTATTTGTACAAATATTTGTATTCACGGTATTTATTATTTCAATTATGAAACACGCCTTAATCAATTTTTATTCAGGTCAAAGGTGCAGGATTGCCAGATACACGGGAAATCTGTTGGAAATTTTTCATAGACAGAGTAAGAAAGCAATTGAAAGTCGTCCTTTGTTTCTCACCTGTCGGCTCTACGCTTCGTGTTAGATCTAGAAAATTCCCAGCTCTTATCAATTGTACGTCAATTAATTGGTTCCATGAATGGCCGCAAGAGGCTCTTGTTTCTGTCTCTATGCGATTTTTGGAAGAGTTGCATGTTCTTCCTGTAAGTATTATTAACTTTCATCATAAAGCAATTACGACTACGTTTCATCATTGTTGTAGCTAGTGTTACTTGATTGATATCATAATTGCAGATAACACTCCGTGATTCCGTATCGAGATTCATGGCATACGTCCACACTTCGGTGAATACGATATCTAAAGCATACTTGGCTAATGAGAGAAGATATAATTACACCACGCCCAAGAGCTATCTCGAACAAATTAGTTTGTATTCGAAATTGGTTAACCAAAAGACGGATGAACTTCGCGCTAAAATTTCCAGGTATCTTTTGTTCATCATAAAATAAACTTTAATAAACGACTTCAAAATAATTGGAATAAAAAATTATGTATTTTTTCTTCATAGATTAGAAAATGGTCTAGAAAAACTACGTGGGACAGCATCACAAGTCGACGCTTTAAAAGCTAAGTTGGCTATACAAGAAATAGAACTGCAACAAAAGAATGAAGCTGCTGATAAGCTCATAGAAATGGTTGGGGTGGAAACCGCTAAAGTACAGAGTGAAAAAGCACTTGGTATGGTTATCTATAATGTGTCTTATGTAGCTGTTAATATCAAATGTATATTATTATTTATGTGTGATTGGATTCTTTTAGCCGATGAGGAGGAAGAAAAGGTTGCGGTAATAGCGGAAGAGGTAGCCAAGAAACAAAAAGACTGTGAAGAAGATCTTATAAAAGCTGAGCCGGCTCTTGTAGCGGCACAAGAAGCTTTAAACACGTTAAACAAAGCCAACCTTACTGAATTGAAGTCATTTGGTTCACCGCCCGGTGCCGTGACAAACGTCACTGCAGCAGTGATGGTACTATTGGCTCCAGGTGGAAAAATACCTAAAGATAGAAGTTGGAAATCAGCTAAGGTAATTAATAATATAAAAAACATATCATATTGACTTTTTACATACACGTCTAATTTTTTCGTATAAAATTTAAGATGATGATGGCTAAAGTGGATATGTTTTTGGAATCTTTAATACATTATGATAAAGAAAATATTCATCCAGATGTTATAAAAGCTATTCAACCGTACTTAAAAGACTCCGAATTTGAACCTGGTAAGTTTTTCTACAAATATTTTTTCGTTATAATATAACGTCTTCAAATATATTCATGCTATACTTATTTCTATTCTTATCTAGAGTTTGTAAGATCAAAATCTGCTGCTGCAGCAGGATTATGCGCTTGGGTCATTAATATTATTAAATTTTACGAAGTATTTTGTGATGTTGAACCCAAGAGAAAGGCTCTAGCAGCAGCCAATGCAGAATTAGCAGCAGCTACAGAAAAACTTAAATCTATTAAATCGAAAGTGGCTGTAAGTACTAATGATTCTATTCTAAGGTATTTTAAGTGGTTAAAAACTAAGGTGTATTTATTGAATTAATATTTTAGTCCCTTGAAGAACAATTAGCAACGTTGACAGCAGACTTCGAGAAAGCGACGGCTGAGAAATTAAAATGTCAACAAGAAGCTGATGCTACAAATAGAACTATACAATTAGCCAATCGTCTTGTAAACGGTCTGGCAAGTGAAAACGTTAGATGGGCTGAGGCGGTATCTAAGTAAATAAGAAATTATTATTGTAGTTTTGCTTTTTTTTAATACTAAACATTGTCATTATTTCCCGTCATATTAACAACTTCACTTTAAAATAGGTATTTTAGACATAGATTTTGTTAAAAAAACGGATTGATTATTAATATTTTTTTACAGTTTCATGCAACAGAGTACAACTCTACCAGGAGATGTGTTACTAGTTTGCGCGTTCATCTCTTATGTGGGTTGCTTCACTAAACTCTACAGATTAGACTTGTTACATAAAAATTGGCAACCCTTTTTGAAAACATTAGAGGTAATATTTGACTATAAAGCTTTTGTTATAAAATGTAAATGATCTTGTCACTATAAAATACTTAATGTCACTGTTGTTTTTAGCCTCCAATACCAATAACAGAGGGTCTCGATCCTCTAACTATGCTGACGGATGATACCACAATAGCCATGTGGCAGAATGAAGGCCTACCTTCCGATAGAATGAGCACTGAAAACGCAACCATACTATCCAATTCAGATCGTTGGCCATTAATGATTGACCCTCAGGTAAAATAGCAATTAAATATTTGTAAAACAAATTATGTATGGGTAATGAATTGAACAAGTAAAATTTTGTTTTCAGTTGCAAGGAATTAAATGGATAAAACAGAAGTATGGGGATATTTTACGAGTTATCCGTCTAGGTCAGAAGGGATATTTAGATACTATAGAAAAGGCTATAATTAAAGGCGAAACGGTGTTATTGGAAAATATAGGAGAAACCGTTGATCCTGTATTAGACCCTCTGTTGGGAAGGAATTTAATCAAAAAAGGAAGGTAATAAGAAAAGAAATACAATCGCGAATTATTATCACAACAACCAATTAGTCTTGGTAGTTGCGATCAGTGAAGTAAACGTTTTTAAATATGTCTTTTTTGTTTCCAGAGCAATAAAGATAGGTGATAAAGAAGTGGAATATAGTTCGAACTTCAGATTGATCTTGCATACAAAACTTGCGAATCCCCATTACAAGCCAGAAATGCAGGCTCAAACAACTTTAGTGAACTTTACAGTAACCAGAGACGGTTTGGAAGACCAACTTCTAGCTGAAGTTGTAAAAGCTGAAAGACCAGATCTAGAGGAATTAAAAGCAGAATTAACCAAACAACAAAATGAATTTAAAATACAGTTAAAGGAGCTAGAAGACGATCTTTTATCAAGGCTTTCCTCGGCAGGAGAGAATATCCTTGGGGATACAGCGTTGATAGAAAATTTGGAAACCACAAAGAAAACCGCGGCAGATATCGAGAAAAAGGTTAATTTATTTAAAAATATTAGTTGCGTGACGTTATATAATTCTCATAATATATTACGAAAATGAAAATTGTAACTATAAAGTTAAAAACACCAAGGAAAAAATGTTAACTTTGTGAGGAAACAGCTTATATTTAAATGATAAGGTCACCCTTTGTACTTATTTCTTACAAGCTGTAATTACTTTCAATATTGTTGTATGATGTTTCATATACTTAATGATTGATTGACTGTTATAATTATATGTGTTATTAAGTATTGATTGCTTTAGGTGTCGGAAGCTAAAGTGACGTCACACCAAATTGATCAAGCGAGAGAATTCTACCGTCCTGCCGCAGCTAGGGCATCACTTTTATACTTTATTCTGAACGACCTTAATACTATAAATCCAATCTACCAATTCTCTTTAAAGGTATGTATTTGTTTATGCTATTTTTATATTGTAGCGATTCGTTTCTATGAACATCATGTTAAATATTCTTTTTGGTTGTAGGCTTTTAGTGTGGTATTTCAAAAGGCCATATCTAGAGCGGAACCATGCGAGGAAGTAAGTCAAAGAATTAAGAATTTAATTGACTGCATTACGTACTCTGTGTTTCAATATACATCAAGAGGGCTATTTGAGTGCGATAAGCTCATTTTTGCGTCACAAATGACGTTCCAGGTAAACAACACTTCGTGAATATAGTATCACCTTTTGAGATTGCAATCTGACATATGTTTTCTCTTACCAGGTTTTACTGATGAGTGAAGAAATATCACCGGCAGAGTTGGATTTCTTTCTACGTTTTCCGATCAAGCCTCATGTGACTAGTCCCGTAGATTTTCTTTCTAACCAAAGTTGGGGTGGCATTTGCTCTCTGGCTAGCAAAGACGAGTTTCGCAACCTTGACAGAGATATTGAAACGTCACCGAAGAGATGGAAGAAGATTGTTGAAATGGAGTGTCCTGAAAGGGAGAAATTTCCACAAGTAATTAAACATTTACTTTTAATTAATTTTACGGAGGTTTGAAATGCAATCTTAAGCATATATTTTTTTCCTTTCAGGAGTGGAAAAACAAAACTGCTCTTCAAAGGTTGTGCATGTTAAGAGCGTTAAGACCTGATAGAATGACGTATGCTGTAGCGTAAGTACTGTTCAATAATTCTATAAAACCCCTTGGATAGGGTTTTTTATAGGACAGTTTGCATTCATGGTAAATCATTTCAGGACATACATCGAGGAAAAGATGGGATCGAAGTATGTTGAGAATAGAACTGTTGAATTCAGTAAATCATTTGAAGAAACAAGTCCAACCACTCCCATATTCTTTATTCTATCGCCTGGAGTGAATCCACTGAAAGACGTGGAAGCTTTAGGCAAGGCAATGGGTTTTACGTCGGATAACGGGAACTTCCACAATGTGTCTTTGGGACAGGGGCAGGAGATAGTTGCCGAACAGGCTATGGATGAGTCTTTTAAGAAAGGACATTGGGTTGTGCTACAGGTATTGTTAGACATGTTTATTTCTATATGGATCTATCCGATATAATAATAATATATAAAATATTATGATGTTTGATAGACAGATATTTGCCCACATAAACGTAATATTATGTAGGAATGTGATCTAAGATGTGACACATCTTAACTTACCATATATGATTTAAGGCAATATCAAGATACTTATTGATGTCCGTAACATTAATGTGGAATATAAAATTCCCCAAAACAAAGTGTATAAACTTATATTGAATTATTAAAAAAATATATGATATTCTTTGAATGGATAACCTTCTTGGTTAATGAATTTTGATCATACTAGTTTGTTCATTTCTTTACCTCATTTCAGAATATTCACTTAGTAAAAAAATGGTTGCCCAGTCTCGAGAAGAAAATGGAGAGTTTTGCTCAAGGGTGCCACCAGGATTTCCGTTTGTTTATGTCTGCGGAACCGGCCGCGACGCCGACAGCTCATATCATTCCTCAGGGAATTTTGGAATCAAGTATTAAAATTACAAATGAACCTCCTACTGGCATGCAGGTACCATTGCTTTTAATTGTCAAAGATTCCCTGTTGAAATATTGTTTCCTTAATGTAATGTAATGGGGCATATTAAAATTTGATTTTTAGGAAAAAATCTAGCTATTAAGTGCTCTTGAATTCCCATCCCGTAACTGTATAACTAAATATGAGTGAAAAATAACTAAAAGAAAATTATATTAGACACGTAAAGTTGCAAGTAAAATTAAATACAATCTGTTTACATATCATAATAATAATATTATTGTTATGTAATAAATAATGAAACATGATTGATGGGGACTTTACACGGATTCCGTACTATGTGATTAGTGGCTGTCGCTTACAATTATATCGCGTGTAAACATGTTGAATAATTTCTTAATACCTGTCGGTATGAGTTAATTTATTTATTGAATAATTTTCTAGGTTATCTAACATCAATATGTCTAATAAAGATCTTAATTTTTTATTTATTTTCGTTCTATGATAACGTATTTTTTGTTTTGTATCTTCTAGGCAAATCTTCATAAAGCATTGGACAATTTTAACCAAGAAACGTTAGAAATGTGTGGGAAAGAAGCAGAGTTTAAAGCGATACTGTTTTCGTTATGTTATTTCCATGCAGTGGTGGCGGAGAGGCGAAAGTTCGGTCCTCAAGGATGGAATAAAATTTATCCGTTTAATGTTGGTAAGTGTATATCCGAATAACACATTTTTTTATAAATAGATGCAATATCTTTTTCATATACATCAGTCATTCATTTAAATCTGATTTAAATTTGATTTGAATGTGGTTATTATATATTTTTAAGAGTTAAAGAAATTGCAAAAATAATACCTACTTAATTAAATTTTAACATAACATATTTTTTGTAAATGGATAAAACTATAATATGGGTTGATCAAGTAAATTTAAATCTTTTTTATTTACATCTATTATTCATTTAAATCTGTTTAAAATTTAATTAAAATGTGCTTATTATATATTTTTAAGAGTTAAAGAAATTGCACAGGCAACACCTAACCTAATAAAACTTTTAACATATTTTCATATCTATATTTTCATTATCAGGTGATCTAACGATAAGCGTCTTCGTGCTATACAATTATTTGGAAGCAAACTCCAAAGTACCCTGGGAAGACCTAAGATATCTCTTCGGGGAGATCATGTACGGTGGACACATCACCGACGACTGGGATCGGAGGCTCTGCAATGCGTATTTGGAGGAACTGATGCAACCTGATTTGGTAACCTCAATATTTACTTCACACTGCTTGATTTTCTGTTGCAACCATCAGTTAATCCTAAATCGCGTTAATGAATAGAAATTATTTAGAGATATTTCTAGAGATAATAATTAAAAACATGTAGTTTAACAGACAATACGCGGTTTTAATATTCTTACCTTATACATTTTATCTGTGATTTCGAACCTATATTTTATCTTATGATAATTATGAAATGTGCCAATTAATTTAAAACTATACTCTTTAGAATATAGAATACTGTAAACTATTATTTTAATTCTCGATTTGTCCCTTTTAAAGGTCGATGGAGAGCTTCAACTGGCCCCTGGTTTCCCTGCCCCCCCAAACACAGATTATGCAGGGTACCACCAATACATAGAAGACGCTATGCCTCCCGAGTCACCGTACCTGTATGGTCTACATCCGAACGCTGAAATTGGCTTCTTGACAACCACATCTGAAAATTTGTTCCGGACGATATTTGAAATGCAACCTCGTGATGCGCAAGCTTCAGGGGCTACTACTGTTACAAGAGAAGATAAGGTTTGATGATATTTGTTTACTAAGTTTATATTATATTACACTTACATATTATTTGTTGAAAATAAGTGTTAATCGACAAGCTGTGCTGTATTTCAATTACATTTCGATCTGCATATCGTGACTTCAACTGGCGCGTGATTCATGAACTTTTTTAATCGTGTCATCACTACATAGTATAAAACAAAGTCGCTTTTTCTGTCATGTGTCATGTTGTATGTCCCTATGAACGCTCAAATCTTTAAAACTACGCAACGGATTTTGATGCGGTTTTTTTTAATAGATAGAGTAACTCATGAGGAAGGTTTTTATGTATAATATCATCCATTAAACCCGTGCGAAGCCGGGGCGGGTCGCTAGTATATTATATAACATTTACTAACAATCTTTCGTTACAAAATTTCAATTAAGTCGTAGGTTATGTTGAGCCGAAATTGAAATTCTATCCATATGATATGAAATCATGACCAAAACTGTCACCCTGAATTGACGTTATTATATATCCTGTATATCCCTTGATTTGCTTACTAAAGTCTGACAAATATATCTATACACTTACTTTGATATCAATATCCTATTGACGGATAGCCTTTGCTATGAATTTTGTCAATCTTACGTCATATAATCTGATATAACAATCTATCTATAATCTTTGATACATTATTGAAAACGGCCGTAAAACTATTGCTTTGATTTTTAAGGTGAAACAAATGCTCGATGAGATAATGGAGAAATTGCCGGAAGAGTTCAACATGGTCGAAATAATGGGCAAAGTTGAGGAGAGAACGCCGTATGTGATCGTGGCTTTCCAGGAGTGTGAGCGAATGAACCACTTGACGGGAGAGATGAAAAGGTCACTGAGGGAATTGGATTTGGGTCTTAAGGTATTACTTCAAATAAATTGCATTTAGATTGGTTTTGATTTCATGTCATATTGGATAAACCTA
This sequence comes from Phoebis sennae, assembly GCA_001586405.1. Taxonomy (NCBI): domain Eukaryota; kingdom Metazoa; phylum Arthropoda; class Insecta; order Lepidoptera; family Pieridae; genus Phoebis; species Phoebis sennae. The sequence continues at coordinate 113,774 of LQNK01000864.1, forward strand.
ACTGTTCTTATTCTTTGCAGGGTGAACTAACTATTACATCAGATATGGAAGAACTCGAAAATGCATTATTTTTGGATCAAGTAAGAGATACAGCGATTGTTAATCATTATCATATAAGTAAACTGTGAAAATTAACATAATATAATTTAGTTTTAATATAAAAAATCAAGAAAAGAGGTTAATGTTTCAATATTTCAGGTACCTACAATTTGGGCAAATCGAGCGTATCCTTCACTGCTGGGTTTATCCGCTTGGTTTGTTGACTTGCTGCTGCGTTTGCGTGAATTAGAAACTTGGGCCACTGACTTCGTCGTTAGTATATTTAAATAACATTGATGTACTTGTTATGATATTTGTATGACTGCGCGTTGGACGTTAATACATAGAGGTCCTGGGTTCGATCTCCACAGCATGCTGACTTGCCTTTAAATAAAAAATTGACAAGTAAAACGGATTTAAAATCTGGCCCATGCCCCAACAGGGGACGCGCGACTTGACTTTTATATTTGTGTATATTATATATGTTACTCTCCTTTCGTGTTTCTTAAAATTCCTTTATACTCAGATTTTTAATGCCACTTTCTATTACAGTTGCCAACATCAGTCTGGTTGGGTGGTTTCTTCAACCCACAGAGCTTATTAACCGCAATCATGCAAAGCACGGCGCGCCGCTACGAACTGCCTCTTGACAAGATGTGTTTGCAGTGTGACGTCACCAAGAAGATGAAGGAGGACTTTACGTTAGTACAGATCTTCGATATCCAATTAATATGAGCCTGGGCTTCTTCAACACACAGAGTTTATCAACTACAAACGTGCAGAGCACAGCACGCCGCTACAAGCTGCCCCTTAGCAAAATGTGCCGGCAGTGCGACGTTACCAAGAAGATAAAGGAGGATGTCACTTTGGTTCTGAGCGTTTAATCTTCTGCTTATATCCAACTGGTTAAGCGGCTTCATTAGCCCATAGAGCTTCTTAGTAGCCATCATACGAAACATCTAGATAGGTGGCCTATTTATCCATAGAGCAGCTGAATCTACTTTTGTAACCGACTTTCAAAAAAAGGAGGAGGTTATCAATTCGAACGTTTTTTTTTCTTTATTACACATTATACAAAAGTAAAAATTTTATTAATTGCTTTTCAAGTGTCATTCTTATAATTTTTAAAAATTCTTTGTCTCTTTGGATGTATATTTAGCAAGTATAACTAAAGCTTTCGTTTCAAAATTAAAATCTCTGCTTTATTTTAGTATCGCCGATTCTCGGTCCGCACCACGAGATGGCGCCTACGTCCACGGGCTGCTGATGGAAGGAGCGCGCTGGGACATGCAAGCCGGGATCATTATGGACTCTCGACTGAAGGACCTCTTCCCGCCCATGCCTGTTATCAACGTCAGGGTAAATTATTTAATTTAAAGTAAATTGTAAAAATTGTCCAATTTAAACAAGTGCTGTACAATCCTATAAGTGTAAGTGTAAGACGAGTTCAACATACATAGGATGTAAGATGTAATTTTTCATTAATGTATTAGTGAATACGTCGTTGGAGTGTCTTATAAAATAAATCTATACTAATATTATAAAGCTGAAGAGTTTGTTTGTTTGAATGCGATAATCTCAGGAACTACTGGTCCGATTAGATTTTTTTTATAGTGTTAGATAGCCCATTTATTGAGGAAGGCTACAAGCTATATATCATCCCGATATTCCTAAGGGCGCAGCTAGTAAATAATAATAATAAAGTAAAAGTACGGAACAAATTCCCATTCTGTATCTTCAAACGTCCCTGCGTCATTTTTACAAAGTTTTATCACGACAATCTATTGATAGTTTAATTTGAACTATGTTTTTTCAGGCTATAACGCAAGACAAGCAAGACCTCCGCAACATGTACGAATGTCCCGTGTACAAGACCCGCACACGAGGACCCACGTACGTTTGGACTTTCAACTTGAAGACTAAAGATAAGCCTGCCAAGTGGACCCTCGCCGGCGTGGCTTTATTACTGCAGATATAGACACAATGCACATATTGCATACAAATTGTCATATTATGTTTCGTAAATATCCTGATTTTATGAAAAAGTGATTAAATCACGTTATATAAATCAAGTACAATAAAATATTCTTTCATAAAATATGTTTCATTTTATGGACAGCAACATTTTGTAATGAGATAATTTTATACGAAATATAAATAATATCAGACTACATCCGTCAATTTACACACATGAAAAGTTTCGTAAGAAAAGGATTATTTTTTAACTATGGTGATAATTGATCTTACTATTTTTTTAATATACTTAAGAGTTTTTGTTTAATTTGCTGGCAACTCTTGTAACATTCCGTTAAATAGTAGGAAGTACATATCATCAGATTTGGTCTCACAGCACTATGAATACTTAACTTACAAACTTTTAATATCAATATTATTTAAACCTAAAATAATGTGTTAAAATATAAAATATTTAATTATGACACAAAATGTATAATATCATTTAAAATACATCAACACGTAGCGGCGTCATTAAAGGTTTTTAAAAAATCTATAACAAATTG
>LQNK01000864.1:120510-145811 GCA_001586405.1 Phoebis sennae
AGGATTTAGAAGCAAGGTATTTTTGTATCTAGTCTTCCAATTACGTTAAGCTAGTTTAGCGTGTGTTAACTTTCTATTTTTAGAGAAAAAACAACAGTGACAGAGGGTTCATGTAAACCTAATTAATTTTATTCCTGTCTTAGTTAGTGGGCGGTAGGCACAGTGGTTAGATGCTAAGAGTCTTGTTAGATCGTAGGTGGTACATTAAGGCTAAAAAAGTTAACGCTGTTCCAGAGAAAAGAAAGTATTAGGTCCTTACGTATGAATTAGCGTTTTATATGGAAAATGTAAAACGAAGGCAGTTTGTACTATTATAAGCGATACGTTCTTGCCATTTTACGGGTAGCTAATTTATTCCTTTAGTGAAAAAAACACGGGAATGAGAATGATTTTTTAAATTTAATTGTACCGTTGAAAATAAAAGAAAAACACTTTTTAAACACGCACATACTTCAAAAGTCTTTGTGGGCCTGCCATGTTGATTTTAATACCCAAAATATATTTATTGTCCGATAATTTAGGTAAAATTGTTTATAACTCACACTAATTCCTTTCGTAAATTCTGATGTTGTTTATAATAGTTCGGCTTCCAGGGTCACCTTTTATTATAAGTTTCACTAAATGAGAAACAGGAATAATATATCCGCGCCGAAATGAGAAATAGATTCGAATTTGGAATCCCAAATTAAAAACCAGATATTTGTAATCGAAGTGGCCAGTTCGAAATTTCGAATAACACTAAATGTAAATTATATTTCTTAATACAGACTATAAATACAATATTACGGGACAGATTAAACGACCGGAAATTTCATGGCTAGGCTTATTAATTATGATTATTAATAAAGAATAAATTAAACGAAATATATTTGGAAAGGTCAAATGAGAAAAATGTTGACACATTACTTTTTAGTTTCACTTCTTGATTTATTCTGCAATGTGATTTAAAAAAAACATTCGAAAACTTTTAAGACAATAATAATATAAAGCATCTTTTACTTCACCTTAAATTTGAAAAATGAACATTAGATTCAACCCAAAAAATTCTTACTATAAAATATATTTATAAGGTACCTATATCGTATAATTAAGGAATTGCCGCGAATTTTTACGAAAAGTACAATAAGATGTTGATGGGAACAAAATAATCAGCATTCGACATTTGACAAAAGGGAAAGTTCCTTAAATCTTCGAATTTAAGAATTATTTCCTCAATCAAAATTAAAAAATGTGATTATGAATGATGTCAGGAGGAAAGCTTATAACCTTGACACTATGTGTGTGTGGGTTGCGTAGTGAGGGCTTGACATACATCTATGTGTTAATGAATAAACAGCTTAATACATTGTAAGGCTTATTCTAACGATTGTAGAAATCCTTAAACAATTTAAAGAAACTATGGACTAAAACAGAATCATGTTATTTATTGAACTTTGAAATCTTTTGCATATGTTCATAAAAAGAAATACCCCGAATTGATAAGATCCTCGTTTTGTTGGTAAAAAAAGACGGTCGCAATGATAACCTCCTCCTTTTTTTGAAAGTCGGTTAATGATATACATTGCCAGACACGAATGATTGGTATATGATAAATAAATAAGTTTTTGTGGGACCCATTTTTTACTGATATCGAAATCCTATCGTAAGTGCAATTAATTATACTGGATCCAGGCTTCAAGATAATCTCGATAATGTCTAGTCAAATTTTAAACAACGCACACTTTTGTAGTTTTTGTATAAATCGTGATAATTCGAAGGTCAAGATGCGCAGATATTTATTGTATCTTGAATACTTCCTGGGTTTTTATGTATCTGATTTTTCTATAACGAGCCGAAGTATTCACGTAAGAAAATCCATCAAGGTTTTGTAACGAAATTAATTGCTTAAACCACTAATCTATCATTCAAAATTAGCAATACAAAAGTAGAAGGAGAACTAATAACTAACAAGCAAATCTTTCCTCTTTATAATATGTACTAGCATAGATAATTCGTTCATTGGTGTGATATGACATATTTACACTGAGAATTATAACATATAGGAAAAGCGATACAATTTTATTCGAAGCGAAACTAATTTTAATAGTCTCAAGTCAAAGTGTTACAAATATGCAAAGGACGAAATTGGCGATAAATCTTATTGATAAAATATCAGCGCTTCGCAATAATTTAATAATTAAATATTTTGTGTACGTGCAATGTCTACTAGTTACCTATAATTCATAATCAACCAATCAAACTATGCTTTAAGCGGACGTATAAAAACTTATCATGAAATAACGTTTACTGAGTAAATAACTAACACACCTATGTTTTATAAAATACTTACAATATTTCGAATATTTTCGTATATATTATTTTTTAGTTTATTTTTAAAGGTATATGCTAATATGAGCAATGTTTATATGTCTATTAGTTTGTCAACATTACAAATAAATGATACACTCTAGTAAAAAAATACTCGAAAAATAAATCGATTTGAAGAACAAAACTACAGTCGAATATGGGAACTAATCCAAATATCGTGATTTGTACATATTTAATTATCATATTGCAAAGAAAATCAACAAAAAGTTTCTCCTACCTACGCGATGATATATAACTAAGTACTTTACAATAATTGTTTCGTTTTTTCATGTGTTTTTCCAAATACCATTCATATGACATTTTATCTTACTAAAATTAACATCTGCAGACTCTGTGGAATATTTTTTTAAACTACATAATAACAGAATAATTATCGCGATTCAAACCTAGGAATAGCGCTAGTTCAACAAAATCGATTTTTAATTTAGGATCGAAGGTTGATTTCCCTAATCTGATACAAATATTTGGTCCAGCTTGTTTTTACAAATACAGTATCTTAACAAATTCTTCAATAAACTAAACAAATTTCAGCTTTAACTCATTGGAATTGGGTCTATTTTTCAATGAATTAATTATAGGTTGTTTGTTTGTACTCATTACCTATTAGAAGAAAAAGATTCGACTGGATTAATGAGGATTCGTTAAGTAGAAAAATTTACATACAACAATGTTAACGAGAATATACCACTAGGGGGTAAAAGAACATTTGCCCGCTAGTACAAAATTGTAGAGAATATAATTTGTAATAAAAAATGTTTTGATAATAATATTTTAGGGAACAATAGTTTTTCAGATAAAAACATATTCTATTTAATCACAAACATATTATATTTAATTTCACACTGAAGCCCCCTTCATATCTAAAAATGTAATTGTGTCCTATAACAAACGCAGATGTTGTTAAAAAATGACACATTTCAACGGATTATGAGTCATACCGAAATAGAAGCATCAAAAGAGACAAATAGGCATAACAAAATTATAGGGCTACCCGTCTACGTAACTATGCTATGTTACGTACACAACTGGAAATGTTGATTAAGCGTGAGACATATTATTATATTAGGCTATTGTTTACACGGTCGCCTCACTCCTCACACTAAACATTAACTCACTCCCCCTAACGAAGGCCCTCCGAATCCGTCGGCCTTAATCCGTATATAATACAGTGAGTACATAAACCGTGAATATGTAACTCGAAAATGTTACATCTTTGTCACATTAAAAGTAAGGTGCGACAAAAATGCAAGCAACGAATTTTGCGAAACGCTAACACTCACTTGTTATTCCTAATGAGGTGATTTGTTCTCCTCACCATTATTTTGTCATATGTATATTACTTCTGGCGAAACCATAATCAACTGCTACAATAAATATTTGGAGAAGTATTTGTGGTGGTCAAAAAGACATTACAACGGCAATCAAATAAATTGTGCGTGTTGTATTCTGAAACAAAAAATTGCATTGGCTATGTATTAAAAAACTTCATATAAAAAGGTTTGAAGAGTATTTTTTTTGTGTTTGGTTTAACGGGAGTACTTTCCATATTAAAAAAATACTATTTAAAGGGTTTTAAACGGGGGTCTTTAAACATTATTTTATTAATATAAATTATCATTAAGAGGGGTGACTGAGATGATACAACTATAATAAACCGCGTTTGAAATCATTTAGAAGTATTTTATTTAATACTGTTTCAAATATTATTAATGTAGGTGATACAGTTTTGTTTTACATTCTTAACCTTAAAAATTCAAGATCTTAATTTCTTCGAGTCTTTCTATAGTAAATGATGTCATTTCTAAGCCCGTTATAAAGTCGTAAATATCAGATTCATTCATTACTCCAGACTGCTGAATGGTATAATTTATAACGTTATAAAGTGGCTCCTAATAGTTACCTTACCGTTACTTCGGCCACGGATGACCACGTGCGAGTTTTTATTGTTACAATACATACATGTTTCATTCATGAGTGTTTGATATCAGTGGTCTGAAGGAGAGTTCCAGTAACCTTCTATCTTAACCAGTATATCCAGTTTATTTTCTGTATATCAAACTAGCTTCTGCCCGCGGCTATTCTCGCATTAAATTTGTATAAAAAGTATTCTATCACACAAAGATCCAAACTTTCACATAAATAAAGACAGACATCTAGTCCCAAACTAAGCAAAGTTTGTACTATGGAAACTAGATAACTGATAGACATACTTAAACATACTTTTGTTTTTTGTAAATACATACATTGAATAGATAAATTAACACCCAGACAGTAGAAAATTACAATGTTCATCACATCATAATTTTCTACTCGTGGGGATCGAACCCACACCCTCCGGCGAAATAGACCATTAATGTATCTACTACGCCAATCGGGTCGTCAGAATAATATTAGTTGGATAGTAAGAAGTAGGAAGTAGGATAGGATTAGGTTGTAAAAAGGTTTAAGCGTCGCAGCCCATTTATAGAACTCTTCATGAATTTGTTTTTCACAATCATCAAAGAATCACGCTTATAAATAAACAAACAAATGTATAGTAGTGAAAGAGACATTAAACCTTCTATATACTTTTTAGCATAATAACACGGGAGCAAATGTTTTGACATGTTATTGCATATGATTGCAAGATAGCTGATGTTAATTATTCATAGATCTCCTAATATACTTGCAAATGGTTTATGTGATAGTTAGAATTATCTGGTAATGAGCTTGATGTTAAGACATTTGTGGCAGCTCAAATTATAGTAGATTAGAATATAATTCCAGACGAAGATTTGTCATTTAGATATATGTATAGAGATTTAGATATGGGTATACATCAAAGGTCTTACCTATAAAATGCAAAAGCTATAGTAATAGTTGAAGTAGAGGGTTTAAAATACCTTCTTAATTGAATGTCAGCCCATTATATTCTAAAGCGTTCAAAATTTTGGAATATTGACCACGCTCCACGCTACCACGCTCGCTGTAAAAAGCTCGAAACGTCGGGTTAAATAATAATGTAAAATGATGTATAATAAACCGCGTTTAAATCCTTTAAAAAGTATTTTATTTAATATACTATTTTATAGAATTGAAACTACAATCACTTGAACAATCATCGTCAGGTAGTCACTACCTGACGATGATTGTTCGAAACCGGTTGTAAATTTAATAAAGTTTATAAATAAAAGTGGAAATAGTGTAAAAAATAGTTTCAATTCTATAAAATAGTATAAAATGCATTTCCATCAAGAAGTGACAATACAGTCTATCGAGTATATTTTATTTAATACTAGCTTTCCGCCCGCGGCTTCGCACGCGTGGGCCACTAATTTCTGTACTTTTTAGAGGCGCACAACAAAAGTTTAAAAAATTACGGTTGAAAGACCGCTTATATGTGCGCATGTCTATAGCTTTTTTATAATTTTCTATGGAAAGAAGTTTGACCAAAATCTTACAGTGCGCGCGCCTCTTCTAAATACAGAAAATTGTAGCCCACGCGAGCGAAGCCGCGGGCGGAGAGTTAGTTATTTTTTGAAGGTTTTAAGGCATTCATTGAGTGTTTTAATGTCTTAATCTATACGTTAAGAGTATAAAAAAGCATGTTCGCAACTCAACCAAAATCTCACATTGTCACGTGGTATAACATTTTCACGACTTTAGAAGCGTATATCTCAAAAAATATTTATTTTAGCAAAAAAACGCATTTAGAAACCTTTATTTCATTTTTTAAGACCTATCGAATGACACCTCATTTAATTATCTATTCGTGAATTTATTTTTATACCCTCCGTTCACATGTATGGAAAGCCACCCCTAAAAATATTTTTTTCAAATAAATTGAAGCCTATAAGTTGAACCTATTATTGGTCTATCAGCATGTGAAATTTTATCAAAATCTGCCCAGTGGTTATGACGTGATTGACGCACATACAAACAGATAAACAGATAAACAGACAAACAGACAAACAGAAAAAAAAATTTAACCATGGTTTTGGTATCTATAGAACATACATATTGCATACCATTTACTCTTTTTGAAAAATATTCAATATACAGAAATGGTTCGGTTACTGTTTTATTATATGTATAGATGGAAAGTACTCGCGTTAAGACAAACACAAGATTATACTAATCTTTTATTTTTGAAATGACCCCGAAAATAAATTTCAGAAATTAATATACATTATTTCTTGCTACAATAACAAAGTATTTACAATATAAACGGAAACTTATGTAAGGTTAATAGTTGATATTATAATGGGAAGATGTAAGAAAGTGGAAGTCGGATGTTTATGATAAATTACACTTATATTATTATCGTCACATCATTTAAAGGAAACTAGGAGGAGTTACTCCATATGGACATGGTACTCAGATTAACCCCTTATTAATAATGTTTTAGATATTAATCATGCATTTCCTAATAGTGAGGTTAAAACCTTAAAAATTCTTAATTTTATAGCCTACTTAAAGCCTACTAAAACGCCACATAGTTAAGATGTATGTTAAACAACTTCAACTTAAATTATTATGATTCTACTAGTACGTTACATTATAAAACAATTCATTATAGTCGTAAGTTTCCACATTGAAATTCTATACATAACCAAAACGACACATGAAGGTATTTGCACCGAAGTCACCACAGTTCATACAAAAAAGGCCGCCAAAAATTTTACGGATAAGTATGAAATATTTACTGATTTGGTCGAAATTTGACAAAAAAATATGCAATATATTTGAACAAAAAAATAAATTTGATTTGATATTTTATTGGTTTGTTTGAATTAAATTGGCTCCGAAACTATTGCACCGATTCGGATGAAATTTTGTACAAAAAATTCTTGAAACTCGAAGGAGGTCATAGAATAATATTTATCCCGAAAATCCTACGGGACAGGAGATTTAAGAGGGTGAAACCTCTCCACTAGTAAAAAATATATTCTGTGCTCGATTTCTATATGTACACATTTATACTGTGCTAAAATACTCATCTAATTGCGTATTTTAGGTGATTTTTAACTTCTCTGTTTAGTACTATGGTTGCCTGGAAGAGATGGTTTTAAAGCCATAAGGCCGCCAATTATACCGTATAGTGTACTATGTAATTACGTGTAAATTTCTTTGGTGTGTGTATAATAAAGAATATTCATTCATTCATTCACCTAAAAGATTTTGCTTTACGTATATAAGAAGAAAATGTAACGCTTATCTATATGTAAATGCTCACAGCTAATTCGTAAGCGTTTACTTAGCACTTTCCATCTCATCTCAATGTAACTTGTAACATATCGTGGGCGGCTTGCGACACGAGGTCAATATAAAATAAAAATATCGTTGGTTAGAACGGTCGTAAATGTAATGTTTTCGGTAATTTATTTGGTAGAATTTTCGAGAATAATTTCTTTTTTTATTTATTAAATAGACACACTATTGATTTATAATTATCATCAATTTATTTAACACTATAAGGAAGAATAGTCTGGATGATAAAGCCTATTAAAGTGTGCAATAATGCAACATAAAAATGAAAAAAAAAACAAAACATTCAGAAATTAACATTGACAATATCGAAAACTTAATAATAACTAACCTAGTTATATAAATCTTTACGTAAAAATACTTAAAATTATGAGATCAATTTCTATAAACCCCTAATAAACGGCAATCTTTTATTATATCAGAAGATGTCAATGGTATTAGGAGATTCTACTAAATTACTGTTCTTTAATTAATAGTAGAGTCGAATATTTTATTTAACATGTTTTTTTTAGTTAATTTATAATTTGTAAATAATAATAAGTTTGCAAAATCATTCCTCTAATGTAATCATTAAATTATTTTTAACTAGATTTGCTTTCGTTGTAAGATGTAATAAATTAAGCGAACACAATTCTTATAAAATCTATTTTCTTAATATGGACTGTACTCTCGTCACTTAACATTTTTGTTCAATGTTTATTTAACACTTGTATCAACAAAGCTGATTCATCTTCAAGTAGGTACTTCGAGGAAGTTTAGACCATATTCCATAAAGGCGTCTTTTAATAAAGGTTATGTTCCAATAGATACTATTTAGAAACATAATGTTTCAGATATAGGTCCACCTTTTAAATTTTACTGCTTTTTTATGTTAAAGCAGGCAAGCGGGGCATGCGGTTCACCTGATGTTAAGTGACTGACCGCAGCCCATGAACATCTACAACATAAATGTCGCAGATGCCTTGCCAGCCTGAAGGAAGGGAAGGCGATAAGAAGAGGATGAATGATAGGAAGTTTGGAGAGGACTAAGAGAACTCAACGGAAAAAAGGGAGGCACAAGGTCTCGGAATCCCTTACAATAACATGGAATATTCTCCCACTTAAGCTAGGCGTCCACCAATCCACAACGTACGCCGCATTTTTTATACTACTGAATTTAAAGACTATTTAATCTAAAAATTCAGTAAAGAGGAAATAGGAACTAATACTAGCCGCGCCCCGCGGTTTCACCCTCGTAACGTCTGATCCCGTGGCAACTCCGGGATTAAAAGTATGTTATTCTGAACCCTTACCTATATGTATACCAAGTTTTATCATAATCGGTTCAGTATTTGTTGCGTCAAAAGGTAACAAACACACATACATCCTCAGTAATGAATCCGATATGTCGACTTGTGTTTTTTCAGCTAAAAACCATTTTATAAAGACACAGCTTATTTTACAGAAATTAAATTTGTATGAGGACTGTAATAAGTTGCTTGTTAGCAGTCCTTATTGCACCAAAATTATATTTGTTGTATATAAGATTGCAAAATATTTTTTTACCTCAATTTTTCTTGACTCCATCTTTAATTGTAGCGTGACTGTACATTTGTGAATCACGGTTTGAAATCATTTAAGAGAGTGAAAGTGAGACGAAAATTATTTTTAAATTGCATGCATAGAACACCTAGTTAATTTTCTTAACAACATAATAATGTACACTTTGAGTCTATGGAAATGGTATATGATACCGACTTAACGCTATCTTAATATGTTTAAGAGATTTATAATTTTATTTTCCTACGGTTATTTATTATTAATATAAAATATATACAGAGCTACACATTGAACACTACACTATCTAGTACCAAACTAAGCAAAAATTATACGAGATGACTGATAGACATACATCAACATACAATGTAAATACAAATGCATTTAAATACATACATACTTTCTACTTGTGGGAATCGAACCCACACCCTCCGGCGCAATAGACCATTGCCATATCCACGGCGCCTATGGGGTCGTCAATCTTCAATTCAAAACAATACTTGTATTAAGAAATGGTTTTTGTTTACAAGATGGCCTGAAATACATTTTTATTGAAATAATGGAGCTATTTATTAAAATATGTCTATAAGACAATACTTTCAATAAGAAATTATAAGTGTAGAATCAATAAAGGTAATTCAAAACAATTCATAAGTTATATAAATGTTAACAGTGACTTAAACTGTTTATTTGTAACTTTAAAAATGTATATCTTAAGTAATATTACGCGATATGAAATGGAGGGAAATCACATTGCTTAGTCGTTCATATAATTTTTCTCACCAAATTAAGGTCAAATCAAACCAATAAATCATCTTTAATGCTCATCATAAGACCCAAAAATTGAGGATTCGTACCGAATAGTATGTCACCCACTTCGCGTAGTGGGCAGACAGGTGCGCAGGCGCAAACTAGATTCATACCCGACGCCGCGCGCACGTACGCGGCTCATCCTCTGTGTGTGAGTGAAAACCGACTTTATAGCTAAGAGCATAAAGTGTACTTTACGAATTTTTGCGACTCTTCGATTTCTGTGATTTTTATTGAGTGTGTGTTTAGTGATTATTCTGTGATTTTTTCTTTTTACGGTGAGTTTATTAACATTTACACGTTTTGATCAAATTATTTACATTTCTTTAGATTATTGTTATTTTTAAATTACATTAATTTATAATATAAAATAAAAGTGTGTATATTCTCGTTCTCTGAAAATATTTTAATTTAAAAAAAGTTTGATAAGGACACATATTTGCTTCGCTGAAAATAATGAGAAAAATCATGAAATTTTTTCTCGAAAATTTAATATAATTTGCACGTAGAGTTATTGTATTCTATCTATAAACATTTAATCTACAAAATTATTACTTAAAACAGTTTATTTATTGGTATTAAGTTAAATAAAGAAATTTGGAAATAGTTTTTTAATATTTTGTAAATATATTTTTTTCACCATGTATTTATTACATTGTATACATATTTTTTTTAGAAAAAGGGCACACGCTATATTTTATCACTCACTTTCCCTCAAACTGTCAAAAACCGGCCCTAAGCATTATAATCTTCGGTGGTTTGAATTTCAAAATGTAGGTTAAATATATTTTATCTTGATAAATAAATTTACATTTTACTTTTGACGCTTTCTCTAATTTAAGAAGTTAATTTGAAAGAGTAAATGATAAACACGATAAGAAATTAAATAATATACATCTTATATTCATTTTATAATAGTTTTAATTTACATGTATTTATTAAAAACTGTAAAAACTTTCAACTCCAAATGGGCCTTTACAATTAATTATTAGGAAAAGTCGCTTTTCACGCAAATAAAAATTATTACTAAGTTTAATGTAAATATTATAAAAAAGAAAAATTTCATGTTTTGTTTTTTTGTTTGAATTGAATAGGCGCCTAAACTACTGGACCTATTTGAAATATTTGACCATTCTTCATAATCTCTTATAAACCGGCTTTATAATATTATGCTTCGAGAGCGAAGCCGGGGGAAACAGCTAGTGTATAATGTAAGAAATACCAGGAAGATCGACACAAGACGCGGAAACCATAACATTTCTCACATAAGCTGAAGATAGACTAACATTTATGTAAATCGTCATTAAGTATGTCATTTACATAGAATCATGAAGATGTACTAATACAGAAATGTTGGTATGTATGGCAAAATAAAAAACTAGACTGTACTGGACTGAATAGAGACCAACACCTGGGCTTGTCACAGAATGGAATAATTTAATATAGGACAGCTTGACACTTTTGCTGTAAGGATTGTAGAAAGGGAAGCTTATAGTATACATCGATATATCATTTTCTTAACCATGGGAACCAATTTCAGAAACTGGTCAACTGCGCTATGTATAAAATATTATAAAGGAGATAAGTTTGTTTAATCGCGTTATACTTTAAAATATAAATTATCTTTGAGACTATACAATGGTTTTGAAAAACATTTTATTTTAGGCAGGTTACTAGATATATTGATTCAACGATAAGTGAGACATTGTTTATTAACTATATTGTTCACGGTTTTACTCACTTTTTTATTGTTAACATCGGATTAAGGCCGACGGTTTCGGACCGTTTCGGAGGTCCTTCTTCAGGGCGAGTGTTATGGTTGCGCGGTCGCAGCCAGCTTCGCACTGCGAGCAGCAGCACGTCGCGCTCGCGCTGAGGGTGCAGGCTCGCGGGCGGGGATTAAAAACGCGGAGATTCTCTCTACTGACACTAAGTGTCAGTAGAGAGAATCCCCGCGTTTTTACCTTACATGCGAGGAGTCACGGATAAGATCGGACACCTCTTACGCCGTAGATTCAGCATCAGGACGATCTTCCGACCGCACACACCAGTGAGACATCTACTACGTTCCCCCAAGGACAAGAACTACTTAGGGACACCTGGTGTGTACGAGATTCCTTGCGATTGTGGCAAAAGCTACATTGGTGAGACGGGACGCAACATCTCGACGAGACTCTCGGAACACATCCGAAGTGTGAAGAACGTGGACTCCAACGCGTCAGCAGTGGCAGAGCATATCACATCATCCAACACTATGCATTTCGTTCGGTTTGATCGGGTAAAAGTCCTGGCTCGTGAAAAGAATTTTGTAGCCAGGAAACTGAGAGAGGCGATCGAGATACAACGACGCCCCAATTACAATAGGGACACGGGCTGGACTCTGCCACCAGCCTGGAAACCTGTGTTGCCGCAACCGCGTATGGACTCCGATACGTGTAGTGCACTCGGACAAGACATTATAAGCAGTTTTTGCACTCAAAATATTTTTAATATAAGTGACGTTCCTGTGCCACCCTCACCGACGCCAGCCGCGCCCCCCGCCCGCGAGCCTGCACCCTCAGCGCGAGCGCGACGTGCTGCTGCTCGCAGTGCGAAGCTGGCTGCGACCGCGCAACCATAACACTCGCCCTGAAGAAGGACCTCCGAAACGGTCCGAAACCGTCGGCCTTAATCCGATGTTAACAATAAAAAAGTGAGTAAAACCGTGAACAATATAGGTTACTAGATAAGTAGGTTGGCTATCAAATATTACACTATGGGCGAAATCGCGGCAGAGCTAGTATGAAATAAAGATGACAGAATCCATATCGCTTCCTAATTCAATCTTTTCTAGTCGATATTTATATGTGTTATAATATCGCTCGCACGGATTCGCACCCGTAGCATTATTTTATATAGTCTATGTTTATAAGGGATATTGAAGGATTCCAAAGATAAAATAATTTTCAAATCAGTAGTTTCGGAGCCTATTTAATTCAAACAAACAAAGCTTGCTTAGTAACACGCAAATATTGAAATGAGGTAGGCTATATTATGTAAACGTTGATATAAGCATTAATTTTATTCATCGTAGTCAGTTAATAGTTCCTCGCTAATCATTGGTTCAAAAGGATATTATTTAAAAGTTTTATACCTTTTTATAAAGATAAGTATTATATCTGTTAGTAATTTACTGATATAAACTTGACCTCTAAACGAAATCCGCTTGATGTCACGGCAAATTATGTAAACCCTATAAAAACTTTTGATATAAAATATATTCGATAAGATATTTATTAGTTTTGACGGGTTAAATCTTCAATGAGTCACGAATTGAGTTTGTTTTGAAGGTCAGAAATAACGAATAAGTATAAAATATTTGCATAATAGGTGATTTATGGGCTCTTGGTGGAAATTCGGACATGGCAGCCTATGTCTGCAGAGACTAGCTAATTGCGAAAGAGAGTGCATGAGTGTTTGCAAAAGGAGATATTATAGTGTATAAGTGTGTTTCAGCATAAGTGCTCTCTATGCTTTTACTCTTATAATCTGAGGGGAGGGAAACCGATGCGACCGGAGAGAGATCAGGCGCAGGACCGACGGCTTTACGTGTTATTCGGGGTTGTTCCAACTCTGCCAATTTCCAGTCTCAAGGCTGTTATCGAGATCTTTTTTCAGAAAATCTCAATATATTCATAACATATTTTCTATGGCACCATTGGGAATTCGAATCCAAGACCCATCGATTTAATGCCATAGTCTGCATGCAATAACCAGTCATATATAATGCTATATATGTGAATGACTATTTTCTACAATACTTTTTATTTTATTGGCTGAAATTCATATACCAAAATTATAATTTTTTATCTTCACCTCATTTTAGTATTTCGTGATACATAGCAGTTCCGATAGAGAATAACAATGTATCTAATCTATATACATATAATAAATGAGTAACCGAACCATTTCTGTACATTGAATATTTTTCAAAAAGAGTGATTGGTATGTAATATGTATGTTCCACAGATACCAAAACCATTCTTAGAATTTTTTTTTTCTGTTTGTCTGTTTGTCTGTTTGTCTGTTTATCTGTTTGTATGTTCGTCAATCACGTAATAACTACTGGGTAGATTTTGATAAAATTTCACATGCTGATAGACCAATATTAGGTTCAACTTATAGGCTACATTTTATTTGAAAAAAATATTTTTAAGGGTGACTCTCCATACATGTAATCGGAGGGTAAAAAAATAAATTCGCTAATACAACATTAAATGAGATATCATTGGATAGGTCTTTGAAAATAAAATAGAGGTTTCTAAATGCGCTTTTTGCTAAAGTAAATATTTTTTGAGATAAACGCTTCTAAAGTGTAATACCACGTGACAATATGAGATTTTGGTTGATTGCGGGCATGCCTTTTTATACTTTAACGTATACGTTAAGAGTATAAAAAGGCATGTCCCCAATATCTATAGGTTAAGACGATAAAAACGATGAATTCTTAAAAACCTGCAAAAAATAACTAACTCTCCGCCCGTGGCTTCGTTCGCGTGGGCTAAAATTTTAGGCGCGCGTACTGTCAGATTTTGGTCAAACCTATTTCTATAGAAAATTATAAAAAAAAACTATAAACATGCGCATATATCAGCGGTCACGCGACCATAATTATTTTACACTTTTGTTATGCGCCTCTAAAAAATACAGAAATTAGTAGCCCACGCGTGCGAAGCCGCGGGCGGAATGCTAGTTTATAATAATTATCTTAGGAAATCCGGTACGAACCGGTTAGTAAGCATTTAATTGAGGTTAATCGTTAGCCCTAAATAAGTTTTCAAAAGTAAAGTAGTTCATAAAAATGAACGAACTACTCGAGAGCAACCATTTTAAGATTTAAAAAAATATGATTTTAGAATATCTTATAACAATTGTTATTAAAATCATCATAATGTGATATAAAGGTTTTTTCTCGATGAAGTCGAGTTCGTTGAAGTCTTATTATTGCATGTGGTCGTAAAAATATGCCGCTCAAATATTGAGTTTCTATAACGTTTCAAATGAACACAAAGTCAGATTTTATGTAAATATAAATTTAATAAATAATTTAATTAAGGCATGTGTCTAATAGTATCGTATTATTATAAGAAATAAAATAATGTTTGTCATAGAGAATGAAGAAAATACATTTTGATAAAAATATTTTTGTATTTCAATTGTATTTGAATATGGAGGCTCTATAACTATAAAAGAACAGTAAAAGTTTCGAACAGTTGGTATTAAAACACATTGTATTTTTTTGAAAAATATACTTTTATTAGGTCGGCACCATTTAGGCATATACAATCCTGTTATTAATAAATTGCAATTTAGTATATATATAAATATATAATAACTTAAAACAAATAAACAATAAATACGGCTATTTAATTATACAGGGTGTCCCGTAATGAGTGAAGCATCTCATGAGGGATGATAGCTGAGCTAATAATCTATCAAAAAAATCCAATATAGGTCATACAAAAATATCACTGTTTTTGAGATATTGAGAATTTTGTAGTTTTTTCAAAAATGATGACCTCGTCTAATGTTTTATATTACTGTGGCCGTAATTCTTATTTGTTTTTCATAATTTTTTTACTAAGTTTTCTTTATGAGTTGCTTTCTTGGATACATGCATTAGATATTCATAGAAATATCAGACAACGGAAGAAAAAAAATCTTTATTTCAAATTTAGTACAGAGTAAAATTTTGAGGTCAGATTTGATAGTCTGTGGCTTAAAAAAAATGTACTACACTGAGACGTTCAGTGAACTTATAAACTTCTGTATTTAATACCGATTTCAAAATGGTATAAAACTTATGGTTTTTCCCAATAGGAAAAAAAATATTGAAATTTGAAATCAATTTGGAACCTATTTTAATGACGTATCATTATCATCCTGGACGTATCCAGGATGATACTTAGTATGAAATGTTATTTTTTTACATGAAAAATAAAATTAAATGTTATTATTGAACAATATTAATAAGAATTCATAATTTGTTATGTGTTGTATTGTGTATAAATGCCTAAACCTTCATGAAATTAAATGTCGACTTTTATCGTCTGCCATTAAAATATTCTCACATTTCTCCAATATTCTCTAATACTTATCTATGAAAATAATATTTTATTAATTTAAAATAAATCTAAAAGTAGAACAATTACTTTTGTGCTAAATTTTAGCTATGGTGGCCAAACTTTTCAGAGACTAACCAACCTCGCGTGAGATTTCCGGGTCCTTAATTTTTGGTCTATTGAACTGATAATAGATGTAGTGGGAGCTGAATTCAAATTTCCAGCTATTTCCATGGTAGAATGAGGCACATCATGTAAAATTAAAGGATTACAACGGTACAGTACAATTACGGTTCTATTTAAAATTTTTGAAAATTTATGCATTGATACAGAATATTTCACATTACAAATTATGTATTTTTAATAATATTGATCGATACTAACATTTAATTTTATTTTTCATATAAAAAAATAACATTTCATACTAAGTATCATCCTGGACGTATCATTAAAATAGGTCCCAAATTGACTTCAAATTTCAATATTTTTTTTCCTATTGGGAAAACCATAAGTTTTATACCATTTTGAAATTGGTATTAAATACAGAAGTTTTTAAGATCACTGACAGTCTCAGTGTAGTACATTTTTTTTAAGCCACAGACTATCAAATCTGACCTCAAAATTTTACTCTATACTAAATTTGAAATAAATATTTTTTTTCTTCCGTTGTCTGATATTTCTATGAATATCTAATACATGTATCCAAGAAAGCAACTCATAAAGAAAACTTAGTAAAAAAATTATGAAAAACAAATAAGAATTACGGCCACAGTAATATAAAACATTAGACGAGGTCATCATTTTTGAAAAAACTACAAAATTCTCAATATCTCAAAAACAGTGATATTTTTGTATGACCTACATTGGGTTTTTTTGATAGATTATTAGCTCAGCTATCATCCCTCAAGAGATGCTTCACTCATTACGGGACACCCTGTATAAGCCTTACTCGATTAATGGTTTATCTAACGCAAATAGATTTTTCAAATTCGACTTGCAGTTCCTGAGATTAGCCCGTTCAACCAAACAAATCTTGCAGCTTTAACGTAATAGCTAAATTGATGAATTAAAGGGATTAGTAAAAGACATTGAATTTATTAATTAGTTAGGCTTTCGTGAATCTTCACAAAACGGCGAGATTTATAATGAATACATTTCTTCCTTAATTCTCTGTAATTAATTATTATTCATATCTGCGTTCTAGACATATTTTTTTATGTTGTCATATTGGATACATATATTTTTATTCAATATGGAGATTATGGAAAATCCATTCTGTGGTTTGGAAGATTAGCTTATATAAACTAATGTAATAAACTAATAGAGGGGCTATGTAAAATTATTTCGCATGTAAAAAAAATGTACTGTAATTCTACACAACTGGCCAATGGAGAATGTTACTAGGTATGCCAAATAGGTTGATGGTTTGTTACAGTATAGCTTGTACCTATACAAATACACTGTTTTTTGTTGCAGTCAAAAATACCAAGTAGTTTTCATTTTATAAGCTTTTAAACTTTCGAGTTCCGCTAAAGTCACGTGACCGCTTGTGACGTCACAAAACAGACGCCGCGCGGGCCGCGCTACTTCGCAGCAACTATAATACTTGTAGGAAGCGCTATAGCGAGCGCATGAGCTGTCGCAAGCACCAATGCGCGCATATACTGAACGCACCTACTCTTTCATAGGACTTTAATGACAGCTACAAACTTAAATTATGACATAGAGAACTTGTTAAGACATGAAATCACAAAATGTTGCCGTCACTAATATAATAAAATAAGTCCAAATTACAGAGACATTGATGCATTATCATTAGTTACGGTTTATTGAAAACCACTATTAAATACCAATGATCCATCAATATCATATTAATATTCAGTGACTACTCATTCAGATAGATTCATCAATTATACGTTACGTATTTTCAGGTGTATTATATTTGCCTAACATTTTAACATTATTACATGCATGACTTGGGAAAATCCTTAGTTCCTTAATAATAAATGGGAAAGAAACTGTATGTCTCTTCTTCACGTCTAAACCATTGAACCAATTTTGATGAAATTTTGTACAGAGATTTTTTGAAACCCAAGAAAGGACATAGGTTTTTTATCCCTAAAATCCCACGGGAATGGAAAACGCAGTAAAATATATTTTTACCTATAAAAACTTTCTATTGTATAGTTTTAAAATAATAAGTGGCCCTATTCCAGTTAGTCCTTATTTTTCCTCTGTATTTCTACGCTCTGGTGCCTTAAATAAATCCGACATAAAATGTAGCACACGATGCAATTTGTCACCTCTTATATAGGATTCTGGTTCAACGCAGATCCAGAAATAGTTACAAGTAGTACTGCTTGGTTTGATTTTTATTTATTATACTGGCTTCTGTCCGCTCCTTCGCTCGTAATAAGGGGTATAGAGATCATGTGATCATGTGATTATGTGAATACAAAATGTAATAAATATCAGTAACACTGGATGAATTTAGATATTTATTTATACAAAGAAACAATTTTCTTTGTTGCGATATAAATAAAAATAAATGAAAGCGGTTATCATCCAGAAGATGACTGCCTTGTTGTTCTAGTGGTTGCATCTTTGATAGGACGGTGAGTTAGGGCTGTTGTTGATTTTTTGTTAGGACTTTAATCCGAGACTCCCAAAGATGCAACCACTAGACTAACGAGCCAGACAACTAGAAACCAACTTAAACCTAACCTAAAAAATATAAGTAAACCTAAAACTAGGTTAACATTTATGTATGTTGTGGACTAAATATCGATTTGAAATATATTGTCATATTTATTGGCATTATAACAATCATAACCACAGAATAGAAAAAACCAGTGGAAATACCCTAGTGCTTATTTAGCATGAGAAATAATTTTGCAAACTCACACAAATTAAATCGTTTTATGCGTACAAAAGAAAGCGACTGGGCCGATGTTGCACGACGCATACTTGATACACGCAGACTAGAGCAGTTAGGCACTTCCACTTGCTTTTTCTATTCCGTGATAATCCATCCATAGTATTTTCAAAATGCGTTTGTCAACTGTCCAATTTTCATAGAAAATAATGTTTTTTATGTAATGTCTTGTGAATTTTTAGGTTAATATGAAGCGTTACGTAAAAAATACAAACTCCCTATGCAGATGATCTATCAATCCCTATCCATTAGTGAGTGTAAGAAGGTTTTACCGCGTGCTAAAGTAAGCCCCAGACGAACGCACTGAAGGCTTTTACGGTGTTTTTTCAGGACTAAGTAAAAAACCTGATACAATATTTTTATTTTAGAGAAAGCTGAATAGGTGATTTGAAAGCAACATAAAAAATAGTAAAAATGGCAATTCCAAGTAATTCATTCATTCTCTCTCACAAAACTCCATATATTAATATTATAAAGAGGAAATATTAGCTTTTTTGTATGTTTGATTGTAAATAGACTTCGAAAGTATTTGAAAAATTATTTTACCATTGGAATCCTACATTATCTCTGATGAACATAGTCTATAATGCTAGGGGAGCGACGCCAATAAGCTATGATTACATTATATTATATAACGTTAAAGTTTTCAAGTCATCTAAATAAAAGTAATGTTTGTGTATTATTATTGGTTTCCATACCGCATTCGTATCCCGTAGACATTATCAAAAACAAAAGGATAGAATGCAAGGCAGTTATTGACAGACCTGATTATAAGATTATATATAAAAAAAACCATACGTCATAATTATGTCACAATAATCTCCTGCATTTACTGAACTTATTTTATCAATTTCAGAAAGGCAATTTATTCTCTTAAGAAAAGAAAGACAGGAGTATAGAGGACCGGATTTCCCGTATTACAGGAAACACCCGCATTTATGTTCAACGTTTCTCAATGCCACATAACAGTTGAAGCCTGATACACTGATAAGCTTTTTAGTTGACAGGCATTCTAATACACGCGTGTTAGAATGCCTGTCAACTAAAAAGCTTCTTCAGAGAAAGAGAAATGTTGAAAGCAAAAATATGTATCTTATATTTGGATGATTATTAACTGAAAAAAAGGCCAAGTGCGAGTCATACTCGTGCACGTACCATCATCTATGAAGAAAATGTAATTTATTGTTCTCTCCTTAATTTACTTTATTTATATTGAAAGGTAATATAGAACTGATTATTCTGTTAAAATTTTAAGCGTCTCTGTGTTACCGTTATTAATATTAAACAAAAAAACACGCTTATTGTAGCTCTAAATATATTTTTTAGTATCTATAACAATAGCGGCAACGGAAATACATTATTATGTGTGGCAATTTCAGCTTTCTAGCTATCGCGGTTTATGAGATATAGACTCTTGATAGACAAACCGACAGACAGACAGCAGAAGCTTGGTAAGTTTTTACCTCTTAGGCTCCAAAATAAAACTTTATTTCAAAATTATACGCGTTTAAATAAAACTCTTGCATTAAACGAAGAAAATAATGTGTGAATGTAATGGTTTGTATGACAGCAAATAGGTCACCATTCAGTTAATAAGCTAAGCAGTAATTAGTTTACTTTTCCACTGAGAAATGTTAAGGCTTTTCGTTTTGAATTGGAAATTTATATCGTCGGCGTACTATGAAAACTTCGTATGTGCATAAATCTAAATTTTGCCGAAAGTGCGAGAAACCGAATGGCAAAATTTGTTGGTGGAAGCCAACTAAACATTCGGTAGAATTTCCATATCAATTTCTATACTTAATGATGCATAAGGTTAATATTCATTACATATCAACAGTTTCTTTTAATTTTCTCACGAAAAACAATTAAAAGGTATTTTTTCAAAATTTGCGACTTATGAGGTTTTCCAAACTCGCCGGTGATATGAATCTAACTTCTATATTTGTGTGTAGAGATTCAGACTAAAAACAGTATTAAAAGGAAAAAAAGAAATATTCCTATGTTTCCTATTCATTATAATCTTTCAAAGGACTAACAGGGTAGTATGAACACAAAATGAATAACTGAATGAATTTTTTTCATAGCGGCGTTATACGGTAATATAATGAGTTCTTTGGATATATGAAAACATTTATGAAGGAAATATTAAATATAAGTTGAAAACGTTGCAACTTAAGCTAAGTTGCAATATTTTCAATGGTAATTGTAGCAAAGGGAAAAATATCGTTAAAGAAGCTTATGATTCATATAATATTGGAGATCATTTCTGCTATGAAAACATGTCCTAACAGAAGTAGATTGTAGATGCGTTTTTACCGCTCAACCACAGCTAACCGCGATGCGTATTGCGGCGCGGTATGCGGCAAGGCAAGCGATGGGTGATGAAAACAAATGTAAGACAATGTATGAAGGTGGCTACAGCTACCGGCGACGCGAATTGCGGCGCAATATGCGGCAAGGCAAGCGATGGGCGATGAAAAAAATGTAAGACAATGTATGAAGGTGCCCAAAGCTACCACCGATGCGATGTGCGAGTTCAACAAATGTACTGGCGAGTATCGAGGCGGTCACAGCTCATCGCGCCGCCCGCCGCGCCTTCAGTCGCATCGCCAGATGCTGTGGCCTAGCGGTTAAATTTATAAAAATGGTATTACAGACAGCTTTAACTGCAGAACCTGCTTATATGCCGAATATAGGATGTCCACGTCATAATTGGGTGCCGGGGATGGACGAACCTCAGAGAAAAAGACCTGGGTGTCAAAATGCGTCAATCATTAGAGTGGTCAATAGAGTTTCAATAGGAGGTAAATGCTTAAACATCTCTCGCATTTCAATTGAATAAATGAATGAAAAATTCTTTATTTCCCTTAATAAGAATACAGGAAGATACACTGAAAAGAACAAAGTACAGTAGTTGTTCTTATCGCTACAAGCGATTTCTTACAGGCAACTGGGGAGTAGAGGAACGATCGCATAGAAAAGAGTAGGCAGTGCACAGCAGAGTGCAAGATTGTGTAAAAATTAAATTGACTCTGATCTTTGATGGGGTATTTATTTGTGTCAAGTGATTTTAGAACTATATTTTCCGATCTGGAAGTAGATTTTCGAAGTAAAAATGAATGTTCAAGAAACAGAAAATAGTTCCCATTTTTCGTTTCGGCATCATTACTCCGCTGAGAAAATCAAAACCCCAGAGCTTAACCTAAGTCGAAGCCACATTAAAAACCAATTACTGTATTAATGACCTCTTTACTAAACTTCATATCAGCCATTTTCATAACGAAATTATACAATGCTGTAATGCGATTTTTGACCAAGTTTACACGTGCATAAAGTTACATTTATTTATGTTACTGCTATTTGTATCTATTATTTTGTTTCCAAGAATTTTTAATTGATATTTTCGAGAAATTATAAAGTAGAGTTGGTTTATTGGACTCGAGAAATAAGAGATTATAGAATCATTGTTTAATACAGTAGGAAATAAATCCCCAGGAATGTATCCCCAGTACTTAAGGCATTGTAAAGCAATACTTTTTTAAACAAACTATACAATTTCACCTTATTGAAAGTATTGCTGATGTTGCAATTAGCGGACAAATTAGCAACATTATCAATGCCTTCTTCTTTTCAGTCCTATGACATCCACTGCTAATTATAGATCTCCAGGACGTCGTATGATGGCGGCCGGCAACCAGTGAATCCCCGGCACTTTGATCAGATTGTCTGTCGGCTTTGCGGTATACTCACTTACATTTCGTATTCTTATACATGTTCTTCATTGGAGAACCTTACATATATTAGCTTTCATTAATCTTTACAGGATTCCCTTACTACTATCATTCCAGATCTCGTACCATAGAAACCTTAAGCATCAAAAAGTAGTTTAGTTAAAATTACTCAGAAAATCAAAGCCCTAGCTTATGCGAAGTCGATGGCACATTAAAAACCAATTACTGTATTAATAATTGACTTTACAAAACTTCATCTCAGCTTTCGATTCATTACCTACAAAATTGTCGACGAAGCAAGCGTGATAGATTGCGTTTCAAAAACACACTCTCATTAGGAAGGTCCTAACCATAATGGATCTTTTTGTAATGGCTATTCGTCTATTAGGCTAGTATTTTCTTATACTCTGATTTGCTAAGGGAAATGGTAAAACGTAGGGGAGTAATGAAGTATGAAATGGGAATATAGAATCTTTTTAAGTAACTACTGCTTTACTTCATAAATTATTATTTGCAAGCCTTTACCCGTGATTTCTCTCGAGTGAACTTTCTGCGTGAATCCCACAATAATAGTATGATGAAAGTGTTAAAAATTACACTAACCTGTATACCATCCAATCTAAGATTAGTTGACATTGTTACGTAGAAATTTTAATGAATAAAACTTGATAAAAAATAATCATAATACATATACAATTAGCTATTCCCCGCGGTTTCAGTTATTCCCCGTTCCGTGGTATTTCCGAGATAAAAACTGTACAAGTTTTTATCCAAATCTTTTCAGTTGTTTAGGCATGAAGAGGAGACAGACATACAGACGGAGTTACTCTCGAATTTATTATATTACTAAGGAAGTGAAGATTATATGCTCCTTAAATAAAAAAAAAACTTAGTTTTTATTTTTATCAAAATTGGCTTCTTGATTATTCTAAGCTTTTTATATTGCTCATAATTTAGGATTCGGGCCTAACTCTACATAAAACAAAAATGTATAACATTTACGATTAACAACACTAAATTGTCTGTTATTAATCTGTTCCAATAGTAAGCAAATCACGAACCATCGATGAAGGCTTTATAACATTTCCTCTATTAACAAAACGAGGGACATGAATCAAGGATATAGCCTCAATTTTTTCATACACTGTGTCATGCAAATTGGCTACAAGGAAGCCGCGCTTTGAAATTCAAATCACAATGCCATAGATACGGTGGGTAAAGCTGGGTACTGACGACGCGTTAATGCGGAAAGATTGCGATTCGAACCCAATAATATGCCCGGATATTTGATAAGAAAAATTATAGAAATAGGAGATTGCCCAGTCCTAAACTATGCAAAGCTTGTAGTATAAGAATTAACGTTACATAAACACAGACAATTTCTCTGGCATTGATTTTCGACTTTCCTACACCTTCTGCCAATTCATAAAAATTTTCAAATACAGAAAACTAAGACATATTGATTTTTGAGTTTTATTACTTCAATCAACTACACAAAAACGTATCGACAAATAAAGGATCACTTGGCTGTCCGTTCATACACAACAAAGCAATCATCCATCAAAACACTTAAGAAAACCAACATCATCCCCTTCTTTTCACCATCATAAGTCACTGTCTCAATAGTCATACGATTTTATATTTAAATACCAGATAAAATGCTATATTTCACTTCTCTCCCACCCTGTTCTACTCCTCAACCAACTTTCCATCATTGATCTTTCCTTATCCACCTTCCTTCAGGCCGGCAAGTCATCTGCGACACTTAGATGTTGTAGGATTTCATGAGCTGCGGTCAGTCACTTAACATCATCAGTAGCATAAAAAAATCAAATGAAAATAATCGTTTGAATCAAGCGCAGTGAAAAGTCAGCCTAATATTCACCACGTATGCCCCAGTAAACACCAGTAAGTTCTCAAAAGGAAAGCCTGGTACGTCCTATTTGCTTTTTGCGAGGATGTTATATTCTCGTGCTCATATTATTATCACACTGAATACCAACGATATTTTATAATTTAAGCACCTAGTGTAAAATAGGGAGGTGTGAAGGTTACACTATTAAAGATAAATATACATGATAGAAAAAAATCATTCCGTGTCAATATATAAAAATAATAATAAAAATAATTTAAAATTACAATGCGACAGATAAAATATTGTGAAAGAAGGTCAATTTGAGTATCAAAATTCTTAAGTTGAATTATCCTAAAAGCAATATGAGTCATGGTTTTATGCATTCAAAATCGTATACGTTTAGTACAATTTAATAATAATTTGGTTATTTGATCATGAAAAAGAATAATTATGTTTTCGTATGCAAACAGAGAGAGAGACTTCCTAATCTCTCTTTCACAATCTTTTTATTCCATCTAGTTAACTCTATTTCCCGCTAACAATACACCCGTCCCTAACTATTGTAGACGCTTATGTAACTCATGATCAAGATTATAATCTACATGTTTTCCTTTTTCGACACAAAAACGAATTTGCGTCAACAAAGCTTTAACATAATTTATTCAGTATGCTTATACACTTTTTTATGCAGAAACAAATATTGAAAAATAAAACAT
>LQNK01000864.1:150065-161895 GCA_001586405.1 Phoebis sennae
CTGTGCCTTCTGTATATATCTATGTGTGAACAATAATAAAATAACTTTTCTTTACAAATTGCCAGTGTTTCATTGTGCCTTTAAAGAAATATTACGTGGACCACTCCACATATTACAGTTTTCTTAAGATATTTTAAAATGCGTTTTGCATATGCCCAAGTTTCATGATTATAACATTTATTAAATTGACTTAAATAACTTACTGAATATGAAATATCAGGTCTAGTTAACACTGCTAGATACATAAGTCCACCAATAAGTTTTTGATAAGGTAATTGACTATCACAAATTTTATTTGACAAATTAATATTTAACTTTGACTCTAATGGTGTATCGACTACTTTACAATCTGTCAGGTTAAATCTACTAAGTAACTGATTTACATAGCTCTCTTGACTTAAAGTGACTGTACCATCAATTTTATTTATATTAACATCCATTCCTAAACAGTTTTTTACCTGTCCTAAATCTTTAAGCTTAAATTTAGAAGCTAATACCTGTTTTAAATTGTTACATTCTATACTATCGTTTGTAAACACAAAAAAATCATCAACATATAATGTTATTACAGTTTTCTTACCATTATTATTTTTAATGTACAAACATGGTTCTAAATTAGAGCGTTTATACCAGGCTCTTGAGGATTGTTTTAAACCATAAATTGCTCTGTTTAATTTAAGTACTTTATTACAATTTTGAGAATTCTTTAAGCCTTCTGGAATATGCATATAAATATTTTCATCAAGTTCCCCATTTAAGAAAGCTGTAGTGACATCAAGGTGCATAACATCAAAATCAAATTTAACAGATAATGCAAACAATAACCTTAACGTTGAGTGTCTGACCACAGGAGAAAAAATTTCACCATAGTCCACATTTTGCTTCTGCATAAAGCCTTTAGCCACTAAGCGAGCACGGTAACGAACACTTTTATCACTGTCCATCTTTTTACGTAATACCCACTTACTTTTCACTACAGTTTCACCATTCTTTGGTAAATCCACTAGATCCCATGCATTATTGTCCTCAAAACATTGAAGTTCTTCTTTTATTGCCCTCAACCATTGTTGCTTTTCTGCCCCTTGTAGTGCTTCTTCTAGAGTCAATCCATTATCATCATTAAACACATCCTCAGGAACACACATATTTGACATCCCATACCTCTCTGGTAATTTTCTGACTCTGGTAGGTCTGTCTTTCAGAATAGGAGAATAATCAGCATCCTCATATTCACTAGGAACATATGTACTATCTGAGCAGTTTGATGTTTCTAATTGTGAATCCTCATTTGATCTAGTTACATTAATTGAAGAGTCCCCCACTGAATTTGAGTTTTCACATTTTTCAGTTATTGGTATACTGACTTCAAGGTTCTTCTCATTTTCCATTACAATTACATCTCTACTGGTGATTATACGCTTTGTTCTTGGATTATATAATCGGTAACCTTTAATGTTATCTGGATATCCTATGAGTATGTGCACTTCAGACTTTTTATCCCATTTCTGGCGCTTCTCCTTAGCCACATGAACCATAACATTGCTACCAAAAATGCGTAAGTGACTTATATCTGGTTTACATCCAGTCCAGACTTCATATGGTGTCTTATCACCAAGTGCGGGAAGAACTGTACGGTTCTGCAAGTAAACAGCAGTATTAGTAGCCTCTGCCCAGAACTCTTTATTCATATTTGCATCAAACAATAAGCACCTGGCCTTTTCTACAACTGTGCGATTGTTACGCTCTGATAAGCCATTTTGTTCTGGAGTATATGGATTACTTTTTTGGTGAATAATACCTTCCTGTTTTAAATATGAATCAAATTCTTTATTGCAATATTCACATCCATTATCACTCCTTAATATTTTAATCTTCTTATTACTTTGAGTCTCAACCTTCATTTTAAATTCTATAAAACATTTTAGGGCTTCACTTTTACATTTGATAAAGTAAATAAACATCATACGACTATAGTCATCAATAAATAAAATAAAGTACCTGGATCCTGCTAAAGATTTACACTCCATAGGTCCACAAATATCCGTGTGAACTAAATGAAGAAGTTCTTTACTTCTCATACCTTCATTTCCAAAGGGTAATCGACACTGTTTTCCCTCACAGCATATCACACATGATGACTTATCTAGTTCAACTTTCTCTTCAAGGTTCATTCCATCAACAGCACTAGACATTTTGTTTAGATACTTGCTGTTGACATGACCCAAACGCCGGTGCCATGTGATACCTGAAACAGCTAAATTGGCCACTGTATTATCCGAAACAATTAATTTATACACTCCATTATTTATCATAGCTCTGGCCACCATTTCATTTTTCTTATTATATACTTCACAACCATTTTCTGTAAACTTTACATTATTTCCTGATCTTATTAACTGGCTCACTGACAACAAATTTGTGGTCAATCCTGGAACACATAATATATTCTTGACTGGAATCTCATACTCACAATCATCAGTTTTTGTTACAATGGTTACATCTCCGGAACATAATACTTTTAATTTTTCGCTGTTAGCAACACATATTTCTTTTACTTTATTATACACAGGATTTTTTATCCAATGTTCGTTGGCAGTTAAATGGATACTTGCCCCAGAATCTATATACCAGTCACACTTGTTGAATTTTCCATTTACAAATACTGCACTAAACGCATTACTTTGTTTACGTTGTTTTGAATTTTCATATGTGATATTAGGACATTGATTTTTATAGTGTCCCATTTGTTTACAACGATAACATTTAATCGTATGACATTTGGTACTACCAACATTGACGTTTTGTTTGTGATTAGTCACAGACAATTTATTAATTTTTCTGTGTTGCCATTTTTGTGCATGTGCATTGCTTGCGAATGCGCCGCTAACTTCACCTGATTGGTTGATGATTTTAACTTCCGTTTCCATGTCCATCAACTTTGTTCTAATGGCGTCGGTCGTAATTGGAATGCCGGAATGTTCGATCGCCATTATCATCGGCATGAACTTTTCAGACAATCCTGCCAATAATAAACAACCAATCCACTCGTCACTGATTTTAAAACCTGTTCCACTGAGCTTCTGTCCCGTCTCGACTATTTGCGTTACATATGACTGCATAGAAACACAACTTTCTAGGCGTATTGAGATTAAATTGCGTAAAAGAGATATTCTTCTAGTAAATCCTGAATCGTCAAATAGTGCCTTTAGCTTATTCCACAACTCCAACGCGGTTTTCACGTTTTTTATATGTACATACAACGCACTGTCTATAGTCATGATTAATTTTGCTTTTGTTCTTGCGTCATCTGCGGCTTCTAATATCTTCCCAGTAACTGGTTTGATGCAATGTAGCATATCCTCTAGGATTAGAAAGTTCTCCGCGGCAAAAACCCATTCATTATAGTTTTCTCGTCCCTTTAACCTTGGAACGTTGACTAGGTAGTTCGTAGTCATTCTCGCGAGTTTCTTATTTTAACTATTTTGTTTTTAAACTTTATTAATTTCACTTTAACGACTTCGAGAAACTTCTGAAAACTATAAAAAGAAAAATACTGCGGGACTGGGCCCATAACCTATTAATAAAACACACACGTTGAGATGACACGCTTTAATGAAAGATCTTCATTGGTACAATAATTGACACATACATATTATGACATGAGTCTCACAACAGATGGCGCTAGTGATACCGAATGTAATTTATTTTGATACAATAATAACAAAACTGCCTTGACGATTCAAAGACATTAAATTTAAAACTTCCTCTGCTATTAAGCACTTGGCAAAAGTTTTGCGTTTTAAAATAATTCAAATTCCCAACTTTAATAGTTTTTGTTCAAAAGAATTCGAAAACAGAATAAGCACACCGATTCGTAGATTATAGAATACAGATTGTACCTTCATGTTGCAATGCGATTCAATTTCACGCCAAATTTGCAAGAGACCAAGTTGGAAGAAAAAGGCGAAAACAGTTATTTACGAGGAAAATCTGTTCTGTTTCGCTGTGGCGTGCAACGGGCTCGCATTCTACGGGATATCGGATTCAGGTTACATTTTATTCGCTACTGTTTTGGAAATAGAACTACTCTCCCGCAAACGTTTTCTATTGCTACATGAACTTTGAAATTAAGTAATTATTTTGTTGCTATGATGATGATTTTTTGGGTTATACATTGAGATGAAATCGATATACTAATTAAAAAATAATGATATTAATTAGAACCCAATACGAATTCACTTAACTCTAGCATCCTTGCTCATCATTTCACGATTCGAAGAAATCGAGGAAATTTTTCAATTTATTAAAAATTTAAAAGTTGGAATAAGTCATAGTTAGTAGAAATCTCCGACCGATATGATTGGATATTGAGATGTGAGGTATTGGAATGTAGCTGATGTGAAATAAAATCTTACTATCTTATGACCTCCTAGTATCCCACACTTTTAACCGAAAAGTAACTTAGGTAGATAACATATAGCCTTCCTAGTGTCAAGTGTTACCTATCTAATTCACAAATAATATTATTGCCTTAATCACATAATAATTTTCTATCCATGAGGATCGAACCCACATCCTCCGGTGCAATACATACTTCACTGCCGCAATCGGATCATCAAATGAATGAAATACTGTTATGAAAAGGTCCCTCATTAGTTTCTCTGTATTTTTTTGTCTTCAGCCCTCTGCTCGAGGACGTTCTCAGGCATGCCACTGAGTTCAGACTTCAGCTCTTTTCCGCCAATTGTGACCACCCTACGTACGTCACTCCACTCATCAGTTCGATCAATTCCAAAATTTATAAGGTCTAACCATCGTATTTATTGTCAGTCGCCCTCACCTACACCACACGACTCCAAGAATGGGGACGGGCAAGTATCGATTTAGGTTATGTTGACGTTTAGTGCCCTAATTATCCGACCATTTTCAGGTCATAGAAGTTGGGTATATTCAAATGAACACTTCATTTGATACGTGAGATACTGTTTGGTAAATATTGTACGAAACTACAATTCGAATTTGCTAATGGTTTTCTGGAAAGCGATTCGGATTGTATATTTTAATGGTTGTGGAAATATTGTATTGTGTCATTTCTTATAATTCTGGAATTGGAAATTGCTTTGATATTTGTATACATTGGGTTTTGATTATTGTTTGATTTAGATGAACTAAACACATAATGTGTCACACGTTAAAATTAAGTTTATTTTGATGTACTCATAATTAACTTACGCAACAATTATATACAATAATATAATAAGTGTTAGAAAGATCAGATGTTGTTTTATTCATAAAAGGCGTTACACAGTACAATACAGTACAAAAACGTACAGTTCTATATAAATGCATTTATATTAATTAAACATTTATTTATTAAGCTGGCTCCAACCGGCTGTTTCACTCGTTCACCTTATCCTAACAACAACCTAACTGTAAACGAAATTTTATCCAAACATTTATTATTTAAATCTGTGCCAATCTAAAAACAAAGTAAAAATATACTGCACGTGAAATAAATATTTAATCATAATAATCAAAATAGTATTATACAAAATTCTAGAACATTCACTAAATAATTAATTCATGCTGCGACATGCAAAATCCAGTCATGTTGCGTCTTTGCATTATTCTGCTATCAGTTACCAACAAAATATTTCCCAATGAGATTTTTCTTATCAGCTTCCATCAAATAATTGTCAACCTTATCACAAAGGGCTTAGGGAAGATATTCGTTCGTGCGGAATCTCTGTTGTTCGTCAGGGGATCTGAGAAGTGATCTTTTGTAATTGAATTTGGTACCAAATTAATTGCTGGCGTAAGTGGACCGAAACCGAGGCTGTTTGAGTCGATTTACTTCATGTCATGAAGGTTCTAGCTATCTGCTTGGATTAGTTATTTTTGCTGATGTATTAGATGAGATTTGTAAGCGAATATAAACAAATATTATGTAAGTTAATACATAATTTTGGTTGTATCTTCACGGACGCCGGTTTCTAAAAATATACCGGGTGTTTTTATATGCAGTCTTGAAAAAGATAAGGGACATAAAGCAAGCGGAGTGGAAGCTAGTGGTATAAATATAAATTAAAAAACTTTGATATTTTAGTAGAATTGAATATTAAAATTAAATATATAAAACTGTACAACTGTAGCAGTAATAGATTACTATGTCTACTAAATACTTGATTTATTTTAAGTATTTTCATTTTTATGGTATCAATGTGAATGATTTAATGGGAAATAATAATTACGATGAATACTTAATGCTATATAAAAAAATTATCATATTTTTCCCTCAGCTTCTATTCCGCTTCCATTGTGTGCCGTATTTTTTTCAAGACTGCATAGATATACACCCGGAATATTAATAATTGAAACATTATTTCATCGGATCAGCAATTTTCTTCATTCAATATTTATGTGTCACCATTTAAAAATATCAATATGTCTTAAAAACACGAGGTGTAAAGGTACCTAATAAAATAAAGAAAAAAATGTCTTAAAAATATATTTTTATGAACTGTTTCATTATTATCTTTTCCCTTGACGATGTATAAATTTTGATCACATTAATCTGTGTTTATACTAAACTTTTGTATTTAAAATCAAAGCCGACTAATAAATCATCTTCATAAACAGAATTGATTTTATCCGAGTAATTTAATAAAGACTAACGAGACGATTCCATTAGTGTTTCGTTGTTTTCAATATGAATGAATCGATCAATCATTCATAGGATTCAATACATCCTTTCAAAGCTTTTTAAAATGTACTATTATAAAACTGTATAAGTATCCTGTACATTGAATGTGCAAAACATAGTTTTCATTCCGATGTTAAACCCTTTTTAATGTTCTAGTTGCTTGTTATGTTATGTTACACATATGACTGAAAAAAAAAATATTTATTCTTAGATTTTTTACCGCTTTAACTTCATTTGAATGGTCTGGATGACTGGCAAACTCTGTTTTAATTTATTGCAGTGACTGAAGTTAATTTCGCTAGTATAATATTTAACTGTATATCGTTCATGTATCAATATAAACGTATTTCCCTTCTGTTTTGAAAAACCTGTCTCATAATATTTATTCCCAGCCATAGCACAGTCCAATACAGTAGTTTCACGTGTAACGACTCACAAAGAACTTTTGTTGCAGGTTTTCTTTGTTTCCAAAAAGTTTGCGGAGTAAGCGTTGTTTGGGTTCAGGTTAATTGCCGCTTCGAACGATTGCAGGGAGTATCGGTATGACTTGCTTTGAGAGATATTTTATTCCGACAAAAATTTTCAGTGGTGAGAATCTTTCATACTTTAATATTCATTAGAGTATGAAAGATAAAGGGAGGAATCATAATATGTGTTGTTAATATGTATTGTCCGCAAAAGGAATCGTTTTTCAAACGAAGTCCAAGTTGACGAGAATTGAAATTGAAGAAAATTGATGGAAACAGTCGTTAATAACAATCGATCGAAATATTATACATGTTATGAATAATTGAATGAATGAATAAATGCTTTATTTGAACCAAATTTTAAAGCTGGGCAGGATAAAGAAAAGGATCTGCTTATGAAGAAACGGCTAATAGAAAATAATTAAAACACTTATAGGGTATCTCGATATGATTCTATCAATAATAACGAAGTATTCTTAAAACTTAACTACAGAAATACTTTGATATTTAATCTTTATTTGAAGGGAATATTTTATTCACTATTAAAACAAATAAAATATGAATCCGAGAGTATGAGGGGGAAATGAAATCATCGCATCGAGACATCAGACAAGTTACAGCTTGGCTCAAACACGTTCCAAAAATGGTCATAGCTCTTGGAATATGATGACTAAGTTACTCTTACTGACTCTATTCTGATAAAACAGCAGCCCTCCATAAGCATCCAAAAATAAATATAAAGAAACTGTTAAAGTATATGAATAATTTTCTTTGCTATCATTTTACTGGAATTAAAGAACGCTATAATAATACTAATACTATAGCGTTGTTAAATGTTATTTGTACTATTATTGTTAGTAATGTTAGTGGGTACAATATTGTGATACTTTTAATGAGCGTTTTACTTCGCCAACAAACCGCTCAGTGGTTTGGCGATTATGTATATAAGATACTATGTACCTTTTTTTTTGAAAATAAATAAATAAATAAACTACTAATAATACTAATATTTTCCTCAAAAATTAGCCTAGAAGTTACATGAAGAAAGAATTAATGCATGAAAAAGTTTAGTTAAGACTCTTTAAAACATTTCTTTCTCTTAGCACTGTCTGTATAGTTTATAATATTGTAGTACTTAATAATTTGGCTTTCAGCTAGATCTACATAGATTGAAGGGTTAGCAAGTATTTTGCATACATTACCCCCAATAATATATTAATGTATGCAAAACGTCCTACATGGTTACGCATATACGCCTGTAATAACAATTCCGTATATAGAAAAATACAGATACATAGATTAACATACATCCAGGTCATTTCTTTTCTTTGTATGTTTTTCTTACATGCATTATATACAAAATAATATGTTTTTTGGTTAATTTGTAATGATATTTCGATTAGATCGATGATACACTATACCGAAATCAACTATATATGTCTATGTTTAATTTGAAAACCTAATCTAGCAATTTCTCATAAAGCTATATAAATAAGATTGTAATTAATAATTATAAATAAGCTAAACATAATATAGTAATTTTAGAATTTCACCCAAAACTCTCTGTTTCCTTCTAAAGATTAATGTTTTTGTATATGTATGGATGTATGTTTCCTACTCTTTCACCAAAAACTACTGGACAGATTTGGATGAAACTTGGCCACTTTTTACATCGGGAAAAATGATTAGAAGTTACGCAGGTGAAACCGTTAATGTGTAGTACTTCTCATAAAGCTATCTTGTTTATATTTACATAAAGTTTATCATAAACATGTCGACAATAAAGGCTAATACATATTGTAAACAGCTTACTACATCGAGCAGCCAAGATAGAATAATGTAACCTGTTGCCTTGACAAAATATACGGCTACATTTATGTGTAAACATGCTTGACTATTCATATTTATATTGGGATGAAATACTCAATTAAAAATCTTATTTAATGAGATACTTTATGGAATGATTAGTCCGCGGTATCATCCACGATAGACTTCTATATTCTTCATTTTCTTTGTCTGATATATTTTCCTATGAAATTTGATCAAGATCACATAAATAATACTCAAGTTATCGTCGCACAAAGTTTTTCATACTTACATACAAAGATACAACGCCCGTCCATCTCGACTCTGAGACTTCGCTTTGCTCAGTCAATAACAATATGAGATAATTTTTATAGTCGTCAATTTCAAATAAAGATATCTAAATTAAACGATAAATTAATCAACACGGAGTAACTACTACCAAATTACAGCTTACAGCTGAAAACTGTAGTAAACTTATACACGATTCTATATCACGTAATACTTTTTCAAGTACTCATAACTTTGGTAGATCGAATATTTCTAGACATTCGATTTCGACGCTTATTATAGGCCTTAAACTACTGTTATTTGACGCTATCGTACTCATTTCACCATAGAACCATAATTTGTTGAAAATGTACTGAATATTGTTATGAATAGAATCCAAATTGCTGGGACCTTGAAAGTAAATTAAGGCTTCGAATTTGTAATAAGCGGGTGTAGACTGAGATATTATAGAAATTCGAAACATTTTGACTTTGTAACCCTTTTCTAATGAATAATGTATTTTAAGAGAATAATAAACAGGTTTACACGTGACTTAGAACGCGACAAACAGTAATGCTAAACATCTGTGTTTCGTACAGTCAGCGCCCCAAAAGCCTGTATTCCCATCCCATTCCTCTCTCAACCTGTTCTACATCTCCCAATTTCCTATCATAAATCCTCTCCTTATCTCCTCCCTTTTCTTCAAGCTCATCATCTTTGACAATTTGATGTTGTAGATGTTCATGTTACACATCACATAATATTCTACTCGTAGTGATCGAACCCTCTCCAGCGCAATAGACCATTGCCACATCCACCGCCAATCGGGTCAATTCATTAACTTTGATTATAACATCAAGAATTAATCTTCAAATGGATCAAACAATAGTTAATCCAAGATAAGCTAAGTCAATGAAATCCTTGATTTGCAGCTAAACTTTGGTTTCGGTATCATAACCATTGCATTTCAATTTCATCATTCGACTTCAACATGAATATTCAATAAATCATTTTGCAATACAAATAGAGTCTTAATAGAGATTGCTAGCAAGGAACGCTTTATTGTATTGGCTTAATGAATTGGATATAGTTGAGTTATATTTATGTTTATGTATTGACATTTTCCATACTTCATTGTCAAATCTTAAAAAACATCATAAGCAAAGAATTCTTCGCTTAAATAATTGGAGCCCTTTTGACTATTGTACTGCCTACCAAATTTATTACTGATAGTTTTTATATGTGAAGACTTATAATTGGCTTTATTTGTACCTAAAAATGTAAATTGTAGTATATTTGTAGCCGTGAGTTTTCTGTAAAACAATAAAATAAAATAAAATGAGTGGTTTCTTAGTATTTTAGTTAAATTGTACATAGTTATGGATTCATTAAAATGAACTGTCGCACAAATTTCAAACGACATTTGACAATGATGCGTTGCTTAGAACGCAATTGACACAGTTACTAGGCGTTTAGCGCTATCTAATAGATAAGTTAGCGTTTCTCGTAAGTGACTCAGACACTGGGTATTAGGGTTATTTGTATCTAACTAAGAGCGGTATTGGGTTCGATTCTCGGAACATGTTAAAGGAATATTTGGATTAGAAAGTTTTAGAAGCAACCTTGATTAGTGTGACTAAAATTAAAAAATATATATTTGAAGTATTCATTTACTTCAAATATATATATATATTTTTTTACTTTTTACATGTTTGAATGTTCGTGTGTCAATTACGCTCTAACTACTGAATGCATTATGATAAAATTTTGTATACTAATAGATTATTAGCTAAATTGGTTATAAGATACTGATTATTGATCTTATGATCCCACATTTAACGGGAGCGAAGTCGCGGGCGAAACTAGTGAGTAATAAGATAGATATCGCCTGAATTTGATATAATAGCATTCTTATTGTCAATTGAAATAAAGCTTACAAGCCAGTTGAAAAATGGTTTTAATCAAAAATCTCCAATTCTCGATACATAGTACCAAATTTTGTAACTTATTAAGGTGTAATCGATTAATTATGGCTAAACTAACAGATTGTATTGATTAACCAACAATATGTAACCTTCAGTCCTGACGGGGTATTCATTTGAGAATTACCTATGAATATATTAGTATAGGCTTTAATCGTAGGGTTAGGGGATTTAATGAATAGCTATTAAAATGGGTTTTGTAATCTTTGAAATATCGGTGTAATTTTCTTATTTTAATATTTTTTTTATCTAAAATATGCTAGATAGCGAGATCGGCTTCTTTATTTGTATAGAAATCTGCTTTTGCAAAGAATTGATTGCATAAAACAGACAATTTTAGTTCGTTCCTTCAGAATGATAACGAAATTATTAGGTCCTTTACAAAAAAGTATTTGTATTTACAAAAAAGTATGTTTACGTATGTCTATCCATTCTATCTATTGTTCCTGAAGTTCCTATAGTACTTTGCTTTGTTAGACTAGATGGCGTTGTGCTAAGTGTAAAAAAAATAGTCGTCATTAGAGAATTCAGTACACACTGAAATTGGATATTAGGAGATTATTATATAATTTTGAAGCATATAATAAATTAATTAAAATTTTGAA
>LQNK01000864.1:165879-183184 GCA_001586405.1 Phoebis sennae
AGAGATTTGTTTTTGCTTCATTTCGTTGTATTCGTTTGATCGGTGAAATAAAGGTAGCTATCAATTACGTAGAACTTGGATTGTTTTCTTTTAATTAAATTTTTTTGTTAGTAGAAGACTCGACTAGTAGTCAAGGAGAGACCATTTTTCACTGATCAGAAGAACCTACTTTTAGAATAGTTAAAAAAGGGTTTTCTGAAGATTTATCTAATGTAAGTGTGGTTCGATACACATATTATATTGGACTAATTTGAGAGACGTCCGATCTAGCAATATGATACTCTCTACTCTTCTGTGTAGAAAAGGAAAATAGTTATACACAGGGTGTTATATACAGGGTGTCGCGTAATAAACGGATAATAATTATAGTCTTGCCACCAAAACGACGATGTCTCGAGGGACATTTAATAAAAATAACAAATTTTTCGAACCGACACTTGAACGGCTATTCATTACGCCACACCCTGTTTAACATGCAATCTGCATTATACTGGGTTTGATATTCTCAATAAGTATTTAAAATATATACCCAATCAAAGTACGATTCATTAGTCGGTAAGCGAATTCCCTTGCGTAAACCCAGCTATAAATAGTGTATAAATAGACCCGTCATTAACATAAACCGAAGCTGTTAATAATTTCTTGTCATAGAAAAAAGGGTCGTTCAAACCAAATATTCCTGTATAATAGATTCCAGACGACCAGTCTTATTCGACCCACGGATGACACTGTTTGTAGGAGACTCTTCTAGAACGGCGCGAAAGAAGGTTCTGATTAAATTGGTCATGTCCAATAATGATCGTCTTGTCAAGGCTGTAATGGTGGAAGTTTGAACTTCAATAATTGATGGAAGTTTCCCAGTTTTTAGTTTTAATGGCACGACTTTGGGACAGTTCTGAGAGGTAATAAGTTGTTAATTGTTTTTGTGAATTTGACCTTTGCGTGTGTTACAGGAAATATCGTCAGGAAGGTCATGACGCATAAGATCATTGGATAGCTTGAGTTATCTTTATAAAATTTATTTTTTTAGAAGAATTAAAATTTGTAAATCTAAAGTTTTATATTTCATATGGTTTTATTTTAATATATATTTTGGAGTATCTTTAATGTCAGTAACTAATAGTTTTTTTATAAGAATATATGGCTTGTACTGCCATCCCATTGCTCTCCTATTCTGTACTAACAAAAAATATCTAATTTGTAAACTTGTTTAAAATTTATATTGTATCAAGTAAATTAATTAATAAACACAAATATTTTGA
This sequence comes from Phoebis sennae, assembly GCA_001586405.1. Taxonomy (NCBI): domain Eukaryota; kingdom Metazoa; phylum Arthropoda; class Insecta; order Lepidoptera; family Pieridae; genus Phoebis; species Phoebis sennae. The sequence continues at coordinate 167,142 of LQNK01000864.1, forward strand.
ATTAACTTAAGAACCAATTAACATGATGATTTACATAATTTACGCAAACCATTACCCTTCAAAAGGTTTTCCAATCACGAAAACTGTTTCACAAATCTAAAAATCGATATTTTATAACAAAACAGGTTTGATCAAAGGCGTCTAAGCCCCTATTGTCCATAAATAAAGGAATAAAAGAAATCGAAAAAAGATCCCGATAAGAGCCATTCAGAATAAATTATTCGAGAAATTGAAGCTACGAACTCTATAATATAGGAAAATTTTCAGAACTAAATTTGTGTAAGTTTTTTTAATGAAAAACTGAAATATTTTGTTCACGAGTTGCGACCATTAATTTAAAAACTACATTAATTAAACTATTTATGTAGTTTTTAAATTAATTAAAAATCAATTAATGTAGTTTTTAAATTAATTAATAATTATTTTTTAGGTGTATAAAAAATGCAGATATATTATTATATATTAATGTTTCGTGATGGTTAAAATTAACCTTAAGAAAGAAGATAGGAGGAGAAGTCTAGTTTAAAAATAAGGAGAAATAAAATCAGGCATAAATAAATAGGAAATACGGGTCTCTTCATAATTATAATTTAATTGTAATTCTACGGAATTCAGTCACGCTTTATTTGTTACCCCTTATATTGAGTAACAATCATAATAATTTTCATCATGCTCCTTTAAACTTAATTTGACGTTTAATTTTCAATAATTCACAATGTAGTCAGAAATTTGTTAAAGCTTTCATCGAAACTAATTGAAATAAATGTGGATTGATCGTTTTATTGACAGTAGATGTTACAAGGGTATGCTTTGGGGACTGTGTTATTAGAATATTTGTTAATTGCTAGTTTTAAAAATGTCTCAATTTTAATAGATGTAATTTGAAGACCTTTAAATAATAAAGGTTATTTAATACTTTTATTATACTTTAATACTTTTAGACAAAGAAGCGTAGACTTCCTTGAAAATAGCTTGAATATACAATTTTGTTTATCATAGCGCGCAACACAACTGTATTTCAGCTTTCCACATATTAATTTTGAATCTATTATACCACATAGATCACGAAAAAAGAAATTGATTGAACCATGTGTGGAAATCTACATTACAATATACTTTATCCTTTACTAAAACCCATCTCAACTTGGAAATAACCAAAATATATTCACAAGAAATATGGGTCGACCTTAGCAGGCGACATATTTCTTCAACTTCTTGATAAAACCCATTTTTTCCTTACAAATATTAGAGGTATTTGAGTTCCAGTAGATAATCTTTTTGAGCGAGGAATTTTTAACTTTGCAGACGTTTTTGTGGTAATTTTGGGGTTTTATTTCGTGAACTAGTTATTGTCCTTTATATATTCGTTATGGTAATATAACCAATTTGTGTGTAACGAGACTCGTGTCAAGGTTTAATATTCGGTACACTTTTCTCAAGTATCGTAATATTTTCCAACTCTTGGGACCTTGGATTTTTTTTATAAGCGTGGTGAAAATTATTTGAGACTACATTGTATAGTATTTTCTTGTGTTTGTTTCAATAAGAGTACTTGCCATATTAAATAAAGTATTTTAAAAGGTTTTCAACCGGGCTTTATTATACATCATTTTACACTATTATATATAACCAGACGTTTCGAACACTTTACAGCGAGCGTGGTCACGGGTGACTGAGATGAAAGTTGCCTTCAACATAAACATCGGGTTAATAATAATGTATAATAAACCGCGTTTAAAATCCTTTAGAGAAACGTCGTTTAGAACGACATAATTATTATGTTTAATGAGCATCGCTGCCCATGCACAGATTCTGTGATACGAGTATTGCAGAGATTTGCAATACCTAAGAGATTCTACAGCAGAAAGAAATGGTCCAGACAGGGCCTAATATGGGGTGAGTCCCATGGGAATATCCTGTCAATGCCAAGCATCATAATTTAATTAATTAACTTTTATTTTTAAAATTGATTGCAATCGTATAAAATTCTATTATGCAAAAATAAAATTGAAGGAAAGAAATTATTCAGTTATTTGTATATTATTTAACAAAATATATTTGCGAACAACATACCAAAATCTAGAATTTCTTACAAAGTTGTAATAACTCGGAGGCATGTCCACAAAATTCTTAAATTAGGCTTGTTCGTACCCCTAAGGTTGAACAAATAAGAGTTCCAGCAAAAAGTTTTTATATATTTTACAAGTAAGCTAAACATTGTAAAAAATCCGTGTACTCCATCGTAATTTTGCATGTAAACGAGCGTAAGAAAATACGTTTTGAAAAATCCCAGTTGGGTAGAACAAAAACTTGTGTAAGTTTTGCTAAATTGCTTTCATAAATAAGATTTGGATAGTTAACCAGTGAGGGTCGCAAATTGGGGAATTTACAGTTAAAAGTAAATAATCTATAATAAGAGTGAAAGGGGATTTTTGTAAGATGGGTTTGTTTGTATAATCTATGTATCTACGATGTTTATACAATAAATGAATAATTAATAAACGCACGATTCCTGGATGGATAGGAAATAATACATGGAGTTATGAGTAGCAGATTTTCGACGAAGGCTATCTAACGTTTCGCTACTTTTGGTAAATTGTGTCCGTGAATAAGATTTAGTTTGTCAGTAGGTAAGAGTCGCAAATTGGTGTAATAGTTAAAAGGAAACTTTTTTCCTTTAAACGTGCTAATTTTTGAAGAATGGAATAGATTTTGTTGACAGGATTTTGTTTTATTTTCCGATTTGTTTCAGACGATATGTTCTGGAACGTCCTCCACGTCACCACGATAAGGTTAGCATAGTGTAGGACGACGTGTCGCTCGATGGACTTGAGGAAGGTGGCATGGAAGGTGGTGGTACTAGATGGATGCGGTCTGCTCTAGAACGAGAAAGAGAATGAGCTGGGAGAAACCTATGACCAGAAGGTGACAATGATGGTGATGATGACAAGTTTTATACGCGTGAGTATTTTAAGTAATGTTGCGGAAATTATTCTTTATTTGCTGCATTGTGTTTGTTGGGCAACACAGAACAAAAACTTGCTCCAGTTTTGGCAAATTGCGTTCATAAATAAGCGTTAGTTAGCCAGGCAGTAAGGGTCGCAAATTGGTGAATTTACAAGTCAATCCCGGGCATAAATACGAAATACTCTAACACCGTAAAATTTAGAGTTGAGTAACAATGGAAGGTAGAGGGCAGAATTATGAGGTTTGTTGTTATTCGCAAATTGTTTCCGATTTTGCGAAACCTCCCCGTTAACTTCACGAAATCTGAGTTGAACAGAGATTAATGTTGGGAGTTTTGAAATGTCTACCTGAGTGGTGTAAGTAGTAAGCTTAAAGATAATGTAGATTATATTCATAGTGCTCATTTATATTCAGACTACAGTAGACAGTCTTACAGCTATAATTGCCAAAACATAAATGAGACAATATTTTTTATTGTTATTCGCAGTCCTAATCATCATCATCATCATCTCAAAAACCTGCATAAGTTTTAAGGGGTATAAGTAAGCTTAAATAATATGTTCTTTTTCGTGTCTTTACTTTAGTTGGAAAGGTTAGGTGGTAGAAAGAATTGAACGGAGATTATTGCAGGAAGATTTGAAATGTCTACCTGAGTGGAGTAAGTTTATAATTAATATAATTTTCATCATCATTATAATTTTTTTTATCCTTGTATTATATTTAATGTGACTTTTCTTTAGGTGAAAAATATCGAAGACAGTTTTGTTTAAGCTTATAATTAAATTGATTTTTCTAAACAAATTAGAATAATCTTAAAATGTTTCTTAGAGACGTCCGAGTAGAATTCAATATTTTGCGGCACATTTTTTTTAAATAATCGCTGACTCTCATCACTTATACCTAATTAGCAAATGGACGGTATAAACATTATAATAACTGCCCCTTTTTTGTTAACGCCGTTCTGTAAATAAAGTCATGCTAATAAATTATCATAAACTACAAGCAGAACTGAAGTTTAACCGTCTGGGTCTTAATAAATTGTTGTAATCTAATAGAGGGGCTATGTAAAATTATGTCGAATGCAATAGAAATATATTGTGATTCTATACTACTGGCCAATTATAGAACTAGTCAGTTAACAACAAATCACAGCAAGTCGACTATTAGCAAAGTGATGGTAGATGGTTCGTGACGTCAATAAGACGTTTGAGCACCAGACGCAATCGGTACCTGAACTACTCCTTTATAGGACTTCGATGACAGCTAACAACTAACAAGTGACATTGGCATGGAAAGATGACATATAAAAATTGTCAAAACATGAAAATCAGCGCCGCGATGGTCACCACCGCGGCAAATTCTGAGTGGTAAACCCTTTTCCAGAAATGCACTGCCGTACACTTGTAAGCTTTGGTTCTAATTTTTAGAATAAATAGGTTAATAGTTTAATGTAATAATTTTATTAGTAGTTTCTGGAATAAATGCTTTTTCTTTCTTCTTCTTCTTTCTTTCAAATCACAAAATGTTGCCGACAATATTATTGCTATACAGGGGAGCAATACGCTTAGAAAGACCAATAGTTTCAAGAACTTGCGACCATGCCCATAAGACATGCCACGAGTCGTGTAGGCATAAGGCACAAATCATGCCTAAATTACTTTGTAGTGTACAACTTTATGTACCAACAAGAACATTGTATATTCCTCTAATAATAAATATTTGCTAGTTTAATTTTCTAGATACGTTCGATAAACTAATTGCGACTGCGTTTTTAACAAAAAAAGACTTTCTTAGTTTCTTTTAGTTCCTTAAGCTTACTTAAAAGTATGAAATAATAGTTTATTTTTTCTTATATGTCGATTCGTAGTATGTGCTGTTGTGTATGACTTTTATCGATACGTTACCACTGGCTTAAATTATCATCAAAATCGGTACATCTGACATTATATGGGCGGAGCTGAGGGTTGAAGCCAGTTATATAATAAAAGGAAACAATGGATCATGAATCTCACCCTGACCTTTCCGAAACCCATAAAGGCTTAATAATTTGACTAAGTGATCGACCTCGATTTCTAGGTACCCTAAAAGGCTATTAATTTCCCTATTTCTAGGCTTTGGAAACGTCAAAAATGACGGCTGACAAAACAAAATTAATCAACTGTCCATGAAGCTAGGTTTGGAGTTTTATGTCAAACTAGCTTTTCGTTGGATTCGCTTGTGTGGGAATCGGAATTTTGTATGTTTTGGATTTTAGAATAATGCGGTATGATAAAACATACGCATTGGAGCAAAAAAAAAATCGAATTCTTAATAAACCTCTATTCCATTTTTAATTTTAAAACTCTATTAAAATGTATTCTCGAATTAAGCCATGCCAACAAAATTTCACATGACTTTGACAGTTTTTCTCAGAACTGAATAACTTGATATTTGGACTTTATAAAAAATTATGTTTGACTCGCCATTTCATTTTTTGTTTTCAATCAATTGTCTGTGACTTTCTTTATAAATAAATTTATTTTATTATGTACACAAAATATTGAAGTTCTTCTTAAAAAAAACAAATAAATTTCCTCTGTAATAAATCAAAATAAATAAATCCACCTGTATATGTGTAGGAAATTCATGTCTCAAGTGGCAGGTTATTTTAAGATCAAGTAAATCTGATTCCATGAGCTTTAAGCGCCTATTCATAATTAATAAACGCTGAATAGTTCATTCCGACACCCACTAACTGCTACGACCGCAATACTGTGTCATAGAATAATTGGTTATTCTATATAGTTTGAAATAGTATTATTATGCAAACTCATTGATTTTGTGAAAAATCAACAATTACAAATTAATAATGATTCATTTTTTTCATTTCATCTCATTTCATTCATTTCATTTCATTTCACTTACTTCTGTCCACGGCTTCGCTCGCTTTAAATTCGGATAAAACTTATCCTAAAACCAAATCTAGGTAAAGGACTTGTTGCCTGTATGGCACCGGGCTAGAATACATATTGTGTTATCCCATTTCTAATCGTGGGTGTCGTAAAAGGCGACAGAGAGTAATTCTGCTGCATAAGATCCTCAGTAATAAAAGAGAGGGAGACGAGCATTGCACAATTAGGCCAACTCGCACTGATGAAATTATTGCAGAAGACCGGCGTGAAGCAGAATTGCACTGTGTTTCGTACGGTGAGCGGAGCCTATCCTTAAGGCCTACTCCTTCCCATTTTCCTTATCATTAAACCTATCCCCTCCCCTTCCTTTACGCCGATAAGGCATCTGTGATACTTTGATGTTGTAGATATTCATGGGCTGCGGTCATTCACTTAACATCAGGTGAACCGCATGCTCCGCTTGCCTGCTGTTCCATAAAAAATAGCCTATGTACGAAACATCATCAAAATACGTTTTGATCTTTCACATTTATAATATTAAGAGGATTAACAAAATCATTTGATTTTGAATGTATACCTAAATTTTCTAAATGACAATCGCATTATTTTTTAAAATTGCTAAAACTCTGTAAATATTGTTCATGTCTCTAGTAGCAGGTTATTTAAAGACCCAAGTAAATCTAATTAAACCTTAAAGCAAAATTCATCTATACATATAATAAAATCGTAGACTAACATATAATAAAATCGTAGACTAGCCGTGTCTGTACATTTAATATTTTTAAGAAAAAAATAGTGTTTCGTGTCTCATTTATGATTCTAAACTCTTTTTCGTTTCGTTTTGTCTGTTTGTCTGTTTGTCTGTTTGTCTGTTTGTCTGTTTGTCTGTTTGTCTGTTTGTCTGTTTGTCTGTTTGTCTGTTTGTCTGTTTGTCTGTTTGTCTGTTTGTCTGTTTGTCTGTTTTTCTGTTTGTCTGTTTGTCTGTTTGTCTGTTTGTCTGTTTGTCTGTTTGTCTGTTTGTCGGGCGTTTGTACGCAGTGAACATCAAAACGGCTTAACCGATTTAAATACGGTTTTCGATAATGTATTACGGCTAGCCCCCCGGAGGTTTTAATGTTTATTTCATTCAAATCGGTTGACAAATAAAAAATATATGAGGGTTCAAAGTGATCCATCAAAACACATCATCAATGCGAGGTACATTAAATTTAATATTTTAAGTGTTATTTAAAGTACTTTTTATTGATAAATGTAGTCTTCTCTTGATCTCTAAAGTAGATTACGATCATGGCGGCTAATCACAACAAAGACTAACCAACATCCAGAATATATTATTTGCGTCCATAAGCAAATATGTGGTAAATCCATGGAAACATCAACTCTTTTATTAACCGACTTTTCCTGAGAGTACAGGACAGATTTCCAAAATGTCAATATGTTTCAAAAAAATTAAAATACAATTATTAGAATTATATAAAACTGAACAGTGATACTTTTGTTATATTTAATGTAGGATATACTTCGAATTTAAACCTTTTACGAGATATATTTTTACAAACGTGCGTTTCTAAATCTTAAAAATTGTCATACCACCTCTACTTCGAAAATCCACAAAGTACAGAAATTTGTAGTCCACGCGGGCGAAGCTGCGGGCGGAAAGCTAGTAATTAATAAACCTATTTGTAGGTGTGGTACTACACCTACTAACTGCGGCAACCGCAAAGCTGTGTCATAGAATAGTTAAATTATTTAAATCTGCTGTATATAATTCGAATTATAACGATAATTTTAATAAATTGTTTCTTAAAACTGTTATTTTTGTAACAGATGCTTAGTATGGTTAGTAAAAATATGTTAGGTCGATAATAATAATGTATTTCAATTAATTTTTTTTTTTGATGTTTCGTTGTTCTTAAAAGATAAAAATGACGTGTTATATGTTTATTTATCAGGTAAAATATAGTATTCTCAAGAAGATAGTTATTTTGGTGGGACTTTTTGCTTGCCAGGTCTAAAAAACGCCTCGCTACTCAAAAGCCTGGTCTGCAGTTCCGTGTCGAGGTAAAATAAGATAGGCATCAGACAAGTTTTCAGCTTGCCTCAAACACCTCCACAAAAATGGTCCTACCTCTTGGAATATAACATATGATTTTATTATAATCTGCTTTCGGAAAATGTAACGTTCACCAGGAGAGGGATATAGAATACTTTTAATCCCGTAAATTTTACGGGAGCGGGCTAAATACGCAGGAAACTAACTAACTTTCAAACAAAACAATTCTGTAGTGCCAATTGAATATATTTTTTATTCATTATGAAAAGAGAACATTTTCAACGAAAAAGAAAATCTTAATATAAAAGTTAATTTATTCCGCCTCTATACGTTAGCTATTCTTTGGACATCAAAGGTATCAGGCTATTTAATATGAATTCGAGGTCGGCTCTGATGATAAATCATGCATTGTTGAAACTACAAAAGAAGTCATTTCGCTTTTAAGTGCTCTTCGTTTACCTTTTATTTGAGGAAGGCATCGTGAAGGTCGAATTCAGGTGATTTTAGTGAAATATTAAGAGAACACTTTTTGAGTATTTATTTGAACAAATATAGGTGATACTGAAATTTGGAAGTAATTCGGTGCTGTTGTTAGTCAAATGAAGTACAGTTTAAAGTATTTTTATTGTATAAAAAAGAAAAATGTAGGTAAAATTTACCTAAGTACTTTAACGGAAATAAAAGAATATATTATTTTGAGCCATAGTTTTAAGTTAAGATCTTTTAGTTAATATAATAAGATCTAGAGATCTAAATTCATTATTTTTTTATTTTATAAAAATAATATAAAATCAGTTTATTTCGTAAATCTTTTCCCATATTCATTAAAAATATTTAATAATATATAATAACCTTTACTATTACGTACATAGGAGTGTATAAATAAATAATAATAATAATGAATAGAACATAAAGATTTAAATTTAGTCCTACAAAAAGTTTTTACAAACTAAAAACTATTATTTTTATGACGCACTGAGTGCAGAAAAATGTCATTGAAATATTACGGGCTGTTCGTTGGACTTAGCGATAAAATTTATACTCGTATTGTATAACAGCTAATGGAAAAAAGTATTACTATCTTAGACGCAGTTACCAGTTCGTGGAGTGAAAAGTTTGCGAGTAAAAATAAAATAAAAGCGGGTACTCAACGAATAAACATTTGCTTTTATTTACACGAGTGTTTTACATTTAGGAAATTGCGAGAAATGCTATATTGAGAATAATATGGAAATTGCGCCCAGATACTGAACGCACCTACACGTATATAGGGCTTTGATGACAGCTAACAACTAACAAGTGACATTTGATAGAAAGATGAGATACAGTACTTGTTAAAACATAAAATCACAAAATGTTGCCGACAGTATCTTATAACCTTATCCGTCTTATAGCCTATCTGAGTTCGAAAATTTTATAAAATACGACTTTCTTGCTGATTGACACACAGACATCTAAATATACAAACGTCCATACGTTTTTATAATGGCGTAATAAAAATATAAATATTTATCTTCAACCGTTGCCTTGACTCCACCAATTTGTTATTCCTTTACAAAAACACAAGCGTTATACAGAAAAAACTTCAAAGTAACTCTGCAATGTCCACCGGGGCAAGTAAAACATCCAAAAAGTGTGCAGGTCACACCAAAAGCCCTTTTAGGTCACTGGGGACGGTTCAGCATCAATACAAATAAATAACACGGAACTCAAAGAAAACGAATGTACTCGTAGTTATTGTGGGTACATTTGCATAAAATATTGTTATTACTTTAAAGGAACATTTTTTATATTATTGGATATTTGGATAGGGTATATCATTTCCTAACTAACATAACATAACTTTAAATAATATACTGCGACATTTTTATCAACTCTTTATTTTAAAAATCGTCACCATGCCTAAGCATGTACGCTTATAACTAAACAAGTTAAAAGTTACCAAAAGATATAGTATTTTTATAAATTAAGTATTGACGGTACATTTAAGTATTGAAGTAATGACATCTAAATTCTAAAAACAACTTGAATTTAACAAAAAAATACAAATCAATAAAAGTATGCTCATCAATTCAAAAATATTAAACTTACCAATTTGTTATTCTTTCACAAATATATAAGGAAAAACTTCAAAGTAACTCTTCAAAGTCCACTGGGTCAAGTAAAACAACCAAAAAGTGTGCAGGTCACACCAGAAGCCCGTTTAGGTCACTAGGGACGCTTAAGAAGCTATACAAGATAAATAGTATAAATCGAGAAGAAAACGACTGTAAACGTACATTGATGTTTTTTGCAAAATTATGGTACTGTTTTTAAAATGTGCTCACAATGATAAATTATTTAATGAAAATTAGATACTAGATCACTCAATACAAATATTTGATTGTTATATTTTGATGTAAATATATGTATATTGTTGATATATTCTGATATACAAAAGTTCCATTGAGCCTGGGTATATTAATACGTAGCGTTTTTCAATCTAAACAATGCATTGATCGGTTGCGACGACGCATACAAATACGACGCAAAACACTGTAAAAAAATAATCGTTCAATAGAAATGAAGCTCCGGCGCTTCATCCCTTGTTCTATTCGTTTCTTGTGTATCAACCCGTTTAAACGTCGCATGCTGCAACGCATTGGAGCCTATCTTAAGTTGAATAATAACATGTCAAACGTCGCACCGCAATGCAACGTTCTAATAGAACGTTACCCTTATTATATCAATAATATGCTCATACCTTAAGACTAAATACATACGAAGCTAGAAATTGGGCTAATAATACTAGTAATGATATAGCAAAAAATATAATACAGAAGCTTTATATAAACGAACTAATATAATGTTAATTCATAAGTTGCAAGTCAAACGATTTTCAAACGTACCCAATTACAATTCAAAATCCAATATTGGCTCAAGTCCTATAGATTCTAAAAATTCCTTCGGATCCGCAAAAATCAGGAAATCAATTACTTCGCATATTAAATTGCCTAATACATTTTAATTTCTCACTGCGTTCATTGCGACGCTGGCATATTAATATTTCCTGAGCATTTTGCGAAAACAACACAAAAATATATTTTATTTTCGCTTCATTTTTAAAATGCTGTAAACATTGTTTTGCTACGGTCGAATAATTTTAACGAACCGAAAATGCTGAATTTTAAAATCAACATAAGTCGTGTTTATCCATTTTATATTCGTGTGTTTCGTTAATACCTACGTACGTACGTGAATTTATAAAGAATGGCTGTTCACTTTTATTGTATCACACAATTATTCCGAAGCCGACGGTTATATTAATCAGTCTAAAATGTAAATTTTATTCTGAATTTTAAATCGGTAAGTGAGGTTATTGAATATCTAATTGTTAAGCGTTGCTTCTGCACGTATCCTCATTGTAGAACTGTTTCGTCAAATTATTGGGAGCACTAGAGGTATGTATTTCCTATCCATTCTTATTAGTCATATTATCTCTTCTTTAATTCCATCATTGACTCTTTATACTCTGCTTATATGCCTCCAGAGAATAGAAGAAAAGTCTACTAGTCTGTTAGTGCTACTCAACCCGGGTTATACGTGTTGTAATATATAAATCAAGACCTTTCATTTCATATCACATTCTGACACCTCGCTTCGCTCAGTCAATAATACCGGAACAATACATTCGATCCAAATAGTCACAGATAATTATTGCATACCAATATAATTCCCACAAATGCAATGTCATAATCACGGTCTAAACATTGAATTTGAACAAAGAAACGCATGAATATCCACGGATTTATGCCAAATAGATTCGCGAAACATTTTGCCAAAACAATGCGATTGCGAGTAATGAGCGAGTGGCGTGTCTTTACGTTGATGTGTTCGTTCACTGATTATTTCGGTTCTAATATTGTAATGCGCTGATAATAGCATCTTTTAGAAAATGAACCAGAATAATCCCTAATAGTTTATTTATTTTATTTTTGTTTTTTGACTTTCGTGTTCTTATGTTGGAAACATAAAATAAATAATGAGCGTAAAGAGCTTCTGTAATATAAATTATTTACGTAAATTGTAAGTTCGGTTAGATCAGATACAAATATATGATAAATTTAGTTCCTGACGAATGTCGATGATTCTTGAAGAATATTGCAGGAGTCTAACATCAATTTTTCTCTTTAGATCTGTTGTTTAATTTACAGTCATCCGTGTTGAAGTTTGATATATTTTAGAATATTATATTTATTTACAAGACTTACACCCGTATTCTACTACCTATCTCGAGCATTCCTCGACTTCACTCAATCTCTGTCAACGAAAATTTACTTTCTGAGTCGGAAAAAAACTAGTAACTCACGTTAAGTAAATTTCGGAGTAGATAATTTAACACCCCAATCCGTTACTCCGATCTATTTATTAATAAAATATTGTATTTTATGTTATTTTAATCATGAATTTTCGTTTGAAATCTGTCATACGTCATATTTGACGTAACCTGAGTGGAAGTAAAATCAAGGTAACTTCTTAGAATACGGGTGTTAGCATGCTTTAATAACTGAATATAAATCTATATTTATTCCTTATGTAAGCAATTCAAAAAATTCTATCAATTTACAATGAATAAATCTCAAGCAATCCTTATACTTTTTACCATGCTCGTATACATTTAATATAACTAAATAACCCAAAGGCCTGAACAAACGCAAGGACCCTACGATTTAATTATGCAAGCGATTTAGCCGGGTTCAAAGCGTAACGACAAACTACAAACTTAATTAGAACTTCCCAAATGAACGTCTTTCCAAGTTTTATTTGATCTGTCAAATGCTCGATGCGCTTGCATCTGTTCTAGTGTTTGGGTAAGAGCTTTGCTCCTTTTTGTTCTAATCCCTCTTATTCTTGTATATATGATACTATTTTAACTTTTAGTAATAACCGATACATATATGATGCATGGATTTGGTAAACCAGGCTTCTAAAAAGGTTCGGGTGTAATAAGTACAATAATTTGAGGTGGCATTATTTAATAATTGTATAAATTACTGGTAATAAAATAAGTGTTCTGATAAGGAATATTTCGTCAGGAAGACTTAGAAGAACAATATACTCGTACAAGTTGGAATCGTATAATGTATACAAATCCAGGCTTCATTACTCTTCTTTCATTTTAGTGTTCAGTACTAGCTGTGCCCACGGTTTCACCTGCATTTTCCCCGTTGTCGTGGGATTTGATCAAAATATTTTCTTAGCGGATGCCTACGTCATACGGTATGGAGAAAGATGTTCTACCTCCATGCCAAATATCAGCCCGATCCGTCCAGTAGTCTGGGCTGCGCGTTGGTAGATCACTATGTCAATCAGTCAGTCACCTTTGAGTATACTATAAATATAGATTTTGGTAATAAGATTCATTCTTTGTAATTGATCGTAACGATCGATGCGATAAAAGTATTGGAAATTGTGTTTTCTTTCAATAAGTTACTTCTTTTGATTGTTCAGCCATTCCATATTTTATTATCAGAATAATTTGCTATAATGGAGCTACACGTATAACTTTGAATTTATTTGTCGCCGCCATTTTTTATTCTAAGAATCAAAGACGTCATTGTCATTGATACAAACAGAATAAAGTATCGAGGGATGTAAAATGCCTTATTGCGTTTGAAGAATCGCCTCGAATAGACAAATACCTATTTAAAAGTACGAGTGAAACGCTCCGAAATACAATAAATTAATTTCAACCTTTTCATTTTAACCTCCAGCGAGTTAAGAGGTCAGATTGCGAATATTTTCCCTGAGTAATTTATTTGATATGCTGTATTTATTTGGCGCTGGTTGTGCCTCGCGGTTTTTCACGTATATTTCCCGTATCCGTGGGTTTTCCAGGATAGAAACAATCCTATGTCCTTTCTCAGGTTTCAAAAAATCTCTGTACAAATTTTCATCCAAATTTGTTCTGTGGTTTAAACGTGAAGAAGAGACAGACAAATAGACATATACAGGTAGAGTTACTTTCACATTTATAATTTTAATAAATATAATAAGTAAGGAAGTGAGGAAATTGTATTTACAAAAATACAAAGGTGACACCGATATTTGTACTTTGAAGAATCATTTGAGATATTTTTTTTTAATTTTTAGTATAATAAAGTGAATGTAAAAAATACCTACTCGACCTAAATTATTTCCTTTCGTGGATTTACGACGCTTGCCGGCTTCAATATTTATGTAAGTACTTCTTGCTTACAAATTAGCTTGGTAAGTACACTTTTCTTGTTCATAGCTAAAAACTCTTGGTGGAACAGTATTTTAAAGTTCTTATGTGGCAAATAATACTCTAGTTTTACAATAAAATATTCAACTATTCATTATTAAGTTATAATAAAATTGAAACCATGAATAATAGACTGCATTTGAAGAATGGAAAAATTAAGAAAATTAGTTGAAGATAAAGCGTAACAAGCGAAAAAGGTAACGAACGTACTTATTTACAAAATTTATATTTTATTAGTTGGGATTATTGAGAGATTGAAATTGGACCATAACTTCGATAGAATTGGCACATAAAATCATAAACATTTTCACTGTGTAAAGTCTAGGTACATTACATTAAATTACATTGTAATTAAATTTTACAAAAAAGACTTTCAGGGTATCCGATTAATATCTACCTCAAAACTTGCCACTTCAACACCAATAACACTTAAATATACTTATACATTTTACAATAATAAGAAAGTATTAAACATTTGAACGACGTAACTTCGCAACATCCAAAGTTACGTCGTTACAAAGTTAGCTACTATTAAGTAAACAATTTAATACTTAAATGAGTGTACAGCGACGTTGTTGTACGGCGAAGTGGCTATTTCGTCCTTTTTAATGAGACAAGGACGTAATTTACAGGCAGTATCACTGTATTTGGAACTTATGTCTGTAAATGTTTGAGTTACGTGTTTGATGAAGAAGTTTCGAGAAGTCGAGCAGGCTTCATAACAAATAAAAATACTAATATTATATTATATTTCTTACATTTTCTTGTGTATACATTCAGGCTGAATTGTCTTTTGTATACATACAAGCTGAAGGTTTTATTTTGTCTTTTTTAATGAGACAAGGTTGTAATTTATATGCAGTATCACTGTATTTGGAACTTATGTCAGTAAATGTTTAAGTTACGTGTTTGATAAAGAAGTTTCGAGAAGTCGAGCAAGCTTCATAGCAAATATCAAATACTGAACATCATATCTTTTTAAATTTCCTTTAGTTTACATTCAGGCTTTTTGTAAGCTGAAGCTGTTATTTCGTCCTTTTTAATGAGACAAGGTTGTAATTTATATGCAGTATCACTGTATTTGGAACTTATGTCTGTAAATGTTTGTGTTACGTGTTTGATGAAGAAGTTTCGAGAAGTCAAGCAGGCTTCATAACAAATATCAAATACTAACATTATAATATTATGTTTCTTACATTGTCTTTTGTATACATTCAGGCTGAATTGTCTTTTGTATACATACAAGCTGAAGGTTTTATTTCGTCCTTTTTAATGAGACAAGGTTGTAATTTATATACAGTATCACTGTATTTGGAACTTATGTCTGTAAATGTTTATGTAGCATGTTTGATAAAGAAGTTTCCAGAAGTCAAGAAAGTTTTATTATAAACTTAACATACTTACATATTAAATGCTCATTTGAATAGATTATATAATATACTAGTATATACCGGTTTTATATGTTATGTATAGATAGATATAACAACACAATAAATTTAATTTATAAATCATATAATGTACGAATAATTTCAAAACCAAACAACGAATAAAATATATTTTTTAAATCTACAATTAAATTAAATATTAGGTACAAAATATGTTTATAAAAAAAACTTCTTTAGTAGCCGCTATTAAATTTTCTTTGTGAGACGTTGAAGGAATTGTAACTTGGTCTTCACTACAAAGTTCTCTTTACTTTAGACTTTTAAACGTAAGAAATATTTCATTCAAATGCGAAAAGCTTTGAAAGTATTACTTTCCGGCAACAAAAATACACATTAAGTATTATAGTAATAAATACTAGCTTTGCCCCGTGGCTTTGCCCATGTGGTATCGTAATTCTAGATAGCCTATAGACTAATTCATC
>LQNK01000866.1:0-14253 GCA_001586405.1 Phoebis sennae
TCTTTATTAGTGTAGAAGTTTCCATAGGAAATTATCAAAAAATTTTCAAGGAAAATCGCCTACAAGCGAGTACTCGTAAATAGTTAAAATGCGTCATATGGCAACTTACATAAGCCTTATCTCAAGTGTGGGAACCGGCGGGTCTAGGTTACGTTCCCATGTTTACTGGGTTATTGTGAAGTTATTTAATATTTTATTTTGTGGTAATACGGACGGTATGAAATGAAATATTTTTATTTACGAATATAGCTAGGTGGTAACTCCAGCTTACAGATTAGAGAATAAAAGGCAGATGGAGTGTTCCGAAGACTCGAGTGATGCTAACTTAACTTAACGTTTACTGTGTGAGTGAAACTTGAAAATTTCGAGACGAACATTATTGTATTTGCTTTTGAAGGTTGTATTTGCTTTTCGGCGTCACTCGAGTCTTCGGAACACTCCATCAGCCTTTTATTCTCTCATCTGAGCTCGAGCTATATTCAGCCAAGTGGCGTGCAAATGTTTTAGACATAAACAGAATTAAGATTTAATTTAGTTAACACCACTATATAAGAATGGTTTTCTTTTATTATCGTTTTTATTTTTACACACATTAATCAAAACTAATACAGCACATCTTCTAGTCTTACAGACTGATTGCATGATACGATATAAAAAATATATATATTTCATATCTACTAACGAACTATATAATACATTACACAAAACTATTTCCGTTCGTAACTCTCGCTAAAACTAGGGAACGGCTGAACCGATTTGATTAATTTTCGACTTGAAATGGTAGTCCAGGAAAGGTTTAAACAAAAAAATATGAAGAAATTGTGAATAGTAAAGCACACAATTATATTTTTCCATATAAATAGTTCGTGTCTGTCAAATACGTCACGTTCAAAAATGGCGGAATAATGTTCACCGGGTCAACTAGTATGTAATAAAATTCGAAAAATCAGAATTCATTTATGACTATAAAGTTTACTTCACTTATAAATATTTTAAAAGCGACTAACTCATCGTTTTACGGGTAGAACCTTCCGTAGAAAAAGTGTTATAAGTAAAATGATTATGAAGATGTAAAAATGCTTTAAAAAAATCCATAAAGCCTAATCAGAAAAATAAATACATACCTATTTGAAATTACTAAACTAAGAAGTAATAAATCATCTAAATTAACGTGTAATAATACTAAACGAGCTACCGAAATCTAAAATGATGAAGTTTTGATATCACATTCTAAAGACTTTAAAATCAAAGTGGAATCGTACAGTCAGGAAAAAATTGTAGAGTCATTTTATAGAATAGTAATTTTTTGACTTTGAATTACGAACTAACCATTTTATAAACTGTAATAATTATATTACTTAATTTTTTAATTTTTATTCCTATAAGATCCTTATTATCTTATTTGATGTTAAATAACTATTAGTTTTCTTAAAGCCGACGCCGACGGGTACTTAAGATGGTCATTTTTAGAAATAAAATTATTAGGAAAACGAAGTTTTTCGAATGATTTGTAATAAAAAGTATCCCTGAATTGTTTAAAGTGACACTTTCTCATCAAAAATGTCACTTATTATACGATGTAAAAAGCTCATAAAAGCTCAAAAAACAAGGAATATATTTGTTTAATAAACATTTATTTTTGATATTATTGAATCTAAGACTTTATTTAATTGTAACACCATCACCAAGCTTTATTATAATTAAATATCAAGAATATTAGATTTAATATAATAAGATTTTCATCCAAGACTGATTTGAATTAGGTATTTTTATACGAAAATTTTGAACCATATAGAAGAGTTATAGAATATATTATAAAAAATATATTTAAGAATAATGTGCATTATATAAATATTAATATTATTATTATCAGGCATACAAAGCCTTTTTAATCACAAACCGTGTTATATTTACCATTTTAACAATTATAGTTTTAAAAATAAACAAACATCGCGTTTCTATCCATATTTTATCTAGCTTTCTACATTATCCGGAAATTATTAAAATATGAACAAGGAACAGCTGTTTAACTTACTTTAAAACGCGTATTTCGCTCTAACCAATTACAATAAACCACAATTTACAACTGAAATTTCCACCCACTTCGTTGATCATAATCCACCATTAAATCACCTTTGAATTTCGAATACATACCTCATACAGCGAAAACACACAAACACAAACACACACACACTAAACACGTCCGTCTTGCGCGGCGGTCGGCACTGCAATGCGGTTGAGTGGAACAAAAGCCACTCCTGCGCATGGCTTAACGGAAAATACGATTCATGACAGTTTAGTTGGACGTAATTCATGTTTTCAGATGCTTAGGGTTATAGTTAAAGTGAGAATTTTCTGGATTTAATTTTTTTGTATGATTTACATAACAAAATTACGCCTTTTTTAACAGGCTAAGTTTGAATCCATTTTCAAATGTTTGCTAGTTAGATATTGCTACAGCCTTTTCGTCTTGTATTTTTAAAGTTTAACCTTTATTATATAAATATCGATTATTAAGCTTTAGTTCAATATGATTTGAAAAATAATTTCTTGGTACATATAAGCAAATTATTTTCATTACTATTATAGACGTAGAAGACAGACAAATACGTATATAATTTTACGGAAAATACTATTCTTGACATTTTTAGTAGCTAAGGTTAGAATTTTTTAGATTTCCTCTATTAATGTTTGGTTTTTCGATTTAATTACTTCTTAGTTCTATTGTATTTTTCAACTCTTATAAACATCGACTTTTGTATGACTGGGTTTAAAAAGTTTAAAATTAACAAATATGACGTCATTTACAAAGTGTATTTATTAAAGTTAATTCAAAAACATTCTAAATTTCTAAGTTAACACTAAAATATTTTTTATTTATTTTGGCAGAATAATTTGTGTCGGTTAAATTAATAGAATGTAGGTAAGTTCATTGGCCTCTTGAGTATCTCTTAAAATTCTGAGTAATAAACTAATGGCCATTTCACCAAGGATTTCTCGTAATATTTATTTTAATTTAATGATATCTAAAAATAAAATATAAAAGTACTTATAGTAAAGGAATTTTTTATTTATACGTGTGTCGTCACCCCATTTCTGACCGTGCGCGTGCGTGACGTAAGAGGCGACATCTTCAGCAATAAAATCGTGGGTGTTTGTTCTACTCCTCTTCCAATTTCCCACCATTAATCCTCTCCTATTCCTTCCCCTTCCTCCAAACCGCATTCTCCTGCCTGCTCTTACATAAAAAAATAACTAAAACTACTGGACGGATTTCAAAAGTCTTCCTCCTATCTAATGTTATAATGTGTTTCTAGCAGAGCTCCGCGGTTTCACCCGCGTATATATCCCGTTCCTGTAGAATTACGGGATAAAAATTATCCTATGTCATTCCTGGGGTTTCAAACAATTTCTGTTCTAAATTTCATCCAAGTCGGTGCTATAGTTTAAGCATAATGTTATTTATTTAAGTAGAATTTTATTTAATACTAGCTTTCCGCCCGCGGATTCGCTCGCGTGGACCCGGCAATTCGAATTTTTCCCGCCGTAAAAACCATGCTTGAACTTCAACGAACATTAAAAAAAAAGAATTGTCCAAATTGGTCCAGTCGTTGTTGAGTTATGCGCTTACCAACACATTTTGCGATTCATTTTTATATATAATATGGAACGTACTTGCGTTAACACAAATACAAGAAAATAAATACTATGTAGTACGGTTTTCTCACAGTCTGATAGTACAGAAATCCGATAGCCGGGGAGAAATTACACGTACCTGTCTCATTCAGTTTGTTGTATTTATATTAATACTAGCGACCCGCCCCGGCTTCGCACGGATGCAATGCTGATACTTAATACACTACAGAAAAACTGTAAACGTTGTATATAAAATTAGTACATTATTTGGATAAATCTCGTAGGGTTCAACCTGCGTTTGCAATGGAAAAAAAGATAATTAACGACATTACATTAGAAACCTCAAAAATAACAGTATTTCTACACTATTTAACGGATCTTATCATACATATAAGCCTTCCTCTTGAATCACTCTATCTTTTAAAAAACACATCATAGTTTTAAAGATATA
Organism: Phoebis sennae; assembly: GCA_001586405.1. Classification (NCBI taxonomy): domain Eukaryota; kingdom Metazoa; phylum Arthropoda; class Insecta; order Lepidoptera; family Pieridae; genus Phoebis; species Phoebis sennae. Next base: position 4,088 of record LQNK01000866.1, read on the forward strand.
AGGTTACAAATGGCCATAGGGACAGAGAAAGCGACTTTGGTTTATACTACGTAGTGATAATCTTCTGAAATATATGGCTGTTAATTTATAGTGTCCTAGCTTCATCTCAAAACGGTTACGCTAGGACACTGCTACAAATAAGTTATAATATATGGCTGCTAATTTATAGCGTCCTAGCTTCTTCTCAAAACGGTTTCGCTAGGACGCTGTTACAAATAAGTTATAATATATGGCTGCTAATTTATAGTGTCCTAGCTTCATCTCAAAACGGTTTCGCTAGGACACTGTTACAAATAAGTTATAATATATGGCTGCTAATTTATACAGTGTCCTAGCTTCTTCTCAAAACGGTTACACTAGGACACTGTTACAAATAAGTTATAATATATGGCTAGTAACTTATACAGTGTCCTAGCTTCATCCGAAAACGATACATCTAGGACACTGCTATAAATAAGTTAGGGTTATTTGTATGTCTGTATTAAGTTAAAACGAAATAGCTGTTCACTATCACAAGATATAATCCGCGCAAAGCTAACCAGTCATTCGATAGTCATAACTTTCCTTTGATTACACACTTAATAGAAATAGGTCATGTTTTGATTTACGGATAGACCAAGGCTGTAATGTTAAAAATATTTATGAATAACTTTCATCATAATGTACTTATCTACACCAATATTATAAAGAGAAAAGATTTTTTTTGTTTCTTTGTATTGAATAGGCTCTGAAACTACAGGACCGATTTGGATGAAATTTTGTGCAGAGATTCTTTGAAGCCCCAGGAAGTGCATAGGATAGTTTTTATCCCGAAATTCTACGGGAACGGGATATATACGCGGGTGAAACCGCAAGCTCAGATAGTATTACATATAAATCAAAAATCTGTGTTTTTGTATGAATTACATAAGTTACAACAGGAGGCCCCAAAAACCAGATTATTTTATTTTCTTAAAATTACAGAGAAATAGCTCTTTAAATTTTGTTAATGTAGTCTTTTAAATTATAGTTAGTAAAATAAAACGTGAAAAAACGTAAAAAATATTGTACGTTTTTGAAAACAAATCAATATCATTAATTTAATTTTTTTTATGGAATTTAAGATTGGATAAAAAAAAACTTTGAAAGAGCATCAAATACCATCCAAATAATATTAATTTTTTTATCAAATTTTTATTTACTCAAAAAATAGTAAAAAAAAATGTCGCCCATTATTTTTATCTGTGTTTATCTCAATCAGTAAGGGTTTTTTGTAAGCACGTGCGGTCACCTGATGTTTAGTGATCACCGCCCAACACCCGTAACCAGTAGCAGGTGTTTCTGGCCTTGATTATGAAAAGGATTTTGATAAACATAAGTATTAAGAGGAAATATAAATCTATAAATATACAATATAACATGACACGTATTAAAAGGAAATATAAATCTATATAATATAATATAAATCTTCAGTTTTTTAAGGTATAATTTCATGTTTTTTTTTATGAATTTAGTGTTTTAAACTCATTCAAATAATTTCTGAAATCTGACCATCAAAATAAATTTAAGGATTTGTACGTACGTTTGTACCCAAAGTGTCAAATATTTTCATCCTGAACTTTGTAAGATGTATAAGTTTTGTCATGAAATAGAACGGACTTCCTCGTAATTAATCATAGAATATAACTTTTGTTTTATTTTTGAAATCTATTCAAAGCCGGTGCCCTTCACTATTTTCAATTTAACAAGATTTTGCACCGATTTTGAATAGTAAAAAAAAATATTGCACACTGTTATACAAACATCATACAAAACATTGTTTTGCGAGAAGGGGACAAACAACATTACATTTTTTAGATTTTTTTTTCGATTATTTCACCAATTTTAATTTTGTCGAGTCATCTTCAATAAATACGTATTTTATATACTTGTAATTACGTATAATTTACCAAATTTCACAAACAAAATAACATCGAATTACACTCCGATATTGCACCATTTAATTGTGACTTGAAAAAACTTGGGGCAAAAAGTAGTGACAGGTGTAAATATAGCGCTCTCGCTCGCACATGTGGGGAAGTGTATAGTGGCGTCTCTGTCTACCGGAAGATAAGTGGAATAAATTGTAACGGCCTGAATGTCGTAACTGACTTTTGTTTGACAACGGTTCTTAAAGTTTTTCGAGTTAAATATTTTATACTAAAATGTAGCAGAAAACCTTAAGTTACTTATTGCCCAGGGCTTCGCTCGCGTTAATTCGAGGACTAAAAATCAATTAAAGGTAGCTTAACACATTTTTTTATGTCACAGGCAAGCGGAGCACGCGGTTCACCTGATGTTAAGTGACTAACCGGAGCCCATGAACATCTACATTATCATCTTTTATTGCTATAGATGTTATGCCGCAGAATTATCCTCTGTCGCCTCTTACGACACCCACGGGCAGAAATGGGGGGACGACACACGTATTCTAACCCGTCGCCACACGTCATCTAATTTGTCTAATAGCCTGTCTGTAAACAAAATTTCAATAAAATCTGTTCAGTAGTTGCGACTCGATTAGTACACAAATATCCAAACATATAAAAATCCTAACTTTCACATTTCATAATACTAGGAAGCAGGACTACTTTAATTCAGGGATTTTTCTATGTCACAGCATACAAGGGGAGCATGCGGTTCACCTGATGTTAAGAGACTGACCGCAGCCCATGAACATCTACAAAATCAAAGTGTCGCAGATGCCTTGCCGGCTTGAAGGAAGAATGATGGGAAATTAGAGGAGTAGAACAGGATGGGAGAGTAATGGGATGGGAATACAGGATTTAAGCCTATAATATCAATTAAACCACATAATTTATTCAATATCAATATAATTATTCAATAGATATATGAATTTTCATCATCAGCATAAAATTCTACTATCATAGTGTAAGTAGGTTAACAGTGAATGGACGTTATGCCAAGAGTTTAGAATAGATTTCAATTCACGCATGTAAAAGAACTCAACGAGACACTACTCTAACAAGAACTTACCTTACTAACTTAAGAATTTTTTCGACTTGTCCCATTTTTTTATTATGCCTCTTATATTATAATATGCATCTCCTAGCCGACCGACATCAGAGGTAACTATTCAAAAAATATAATATGCTAACTATTCCGCGTGGCTATGCTCCATTACGCTATATTATACCCTATAATATAACCCAATGAAAATGAAGCTTTCTAATGGTGAAAATATTAGAAGTCGTTTCAGTAGTTTTTGTGTAAAAACATTACATACATACACAAACGTTTCGTTATTATAATATTAGTATAGATTTAACCGAATTGTTTGAGAACCGCTGCCCCAAGAACAAAAGATCGCGGCGCACGCGCAGCCAGGCTAGATTTCTAGATAAAAGGCTTATAACTTATAACACACACAGATACAACTCATAATGATATATAGTATACAAAAATGTAACATTGTAATGTAAGTTTTGCATTTTAAAAGCTTGTTATGTGGAAATAACATCAAGATTGTGAAAAAATTCTAAAAGGTATTTTGAGATTGATTCTGAGAAAAAGCAATTTTCTCAGTTTTTTAAACTTATCTGTGTTTTTACATTTTACGATAGTGCTCTTATATAGAGTGTCCCAAAATGAGTAGAGTATCTCGAGGGATGATAGTTGTCTATCAAAAAAGCCAATATATCATACGAAGATCAAAAAGCCTTTAAGATATTGAGGATTTTGTAGTTTTTTCAAAAATGTTTATATTACTGACTACTGTGTCGTAATTCCTATTCGGTTTTTTTTTCATAATTTTGCCGCCAAAAAATTTGTAAAACTATGCATTGAATATTATAGAAATATTAAACAAAGGAAGAATAAAAATATGTATTTCATGTTTAATAAAAATTCAAGTAAAATTTTGAAGTCAGCTTTGATAGTTTGTGGTTTAAAAAATGTACTACACGGAGTCGGTCAGTGATCTTAAAAATTTCTGTATTAATTAACGATAATAGAGTAAAATTTAAGAAAAGTTCACATCTTTTTGTTGTATAAAAACAAATATATATATGATAATTTTTTCTATAGAACATGGAAAAAATTTATGGATCACCTCATGATCATGTTTTGCAGATGCTATAACGAAAAGATAGGAATAAAGAAGAAAGAAAGGTAAATATGTAAGGAAAGACATACCAAGAAAAATAGAATAAATAAAAATAGAAATGGATATACATCTCTGAGATTCCTAGAAATTATCTTCATAGGAATTGCATTTTCAAAACTCTATTTTTCTAGTTATTTTTCAAAGAAGTATCATATGTCATTCCTGGGATTTCAAAGTCGTGTAGTTTTGGAGTCTATTCAATACAAACAAAATGTTTCCTCTATATAATATTAGTAAAGATACTGTATTTAATAAGTACTATTTTTCCATTCCAAATATTTCTATTAAACTATGCAAAAAGCATATTTTTCTAGATATTTCGATTTGTCTTAAAAAGAAAGTTCTTATAAAAATATTTATACAAAAAGCACGCAATATTTTTTTAAGAAATAACAGCCGAACTCAGTACTTTACATTTTACTAGAAACATAAATAATTCACAAAGGTCATTAATAATTAAAAAACCTAAGCATCGAACCTGCTACCTTTTTACTTGCAGTAGCTATATCGATAAAATAATAATACAAATGAATAAATTCTCGTTCTTTTATCGTGGAGAGTCGTTGGCTAGTGAGGGGAAGACGCCACAATTATCTTACTTCCGCTGCAGGACACTAGAGATGTGACGGTTGTCGATACTTTCGAGATATTACCATAAATATGGGTAAAGTTATTTTTAAATTACTAGGTATTGTTTATCAAAGGGTACAAAGATTTAGATATCTTAGATTCTTGAAAGAAAAAAAAGATCAGACATAAAAAGTACATATACTGAAGAACGATCTCTTCCAGGCAACTATATGATCTTTAAGTTACCTTTTTGTGAATGAAGGAATGAAAAAACTTTTTTGCAGACACCAAAGCAATAGATATGCAGAAATGCAATACTGATCAGATACAAAATTATCATGGCCTTTATTCACTTTTTTGTGGTAATTTTATCAAAAATATTATTTATTTATTATTAAATCTAAATATGACGTTTATTAACAATTTAACAAATACATTAAAAAAAATAATAAATGACCTACATATATTTCCAAAATTTACTCATATTTTTGTGAGTATTTTATTGTGTTTATTAACGAGAGTTCTTTCCATATTGAAAAAAAAATTAAAGGATTTTTTTAGTTACTACTTAGAGAAGGCCACATTTTTACTGGAAATTCCACTATTCTTCTACTTCTATATTATTATGAATTCATCATCAACAGGCTTTTTTTTTCATCGACTATCGATACAATTCCATCGACATCCCACCCCTAGCTGCGCAGGCGGCGGAGCGCGACGAAGAAAGCACACCCGTCGTAACGGCCGACACTCAGCGCACAAATTATCCACCATTCCTACATTTACCTCTATTTTACTATAAAACTCTTAAAACATAAAAAAAAATTCAGAATTATACCCAGAATATGTATCTTAAATTGTTTGACTTTATTTAAAATCCCGATTTATTTTAAGTTGTATTTGGAGATATTCTAAAAATAACTACAAAAAGAGAGTTCCAAGCTTAGCATCTGAAAATCATGATCATGATACGGTGACAAAACTATTAAAAACATTTAAAAAATTATAAAATACCAGACTATCAATCCCAATCAAATTGTTCAATTGAAATGCTTGACCTTTTTTTAAAAATAACTTGATTTTGTAAAAAACCTAAATATGTCGATGATTTTCTATTAAGTAATATATTATGTATGTAAATACCTAATTAAACTACAATTGATTATCGAATTGATCCATCACAAAGTTGTAACAAACCCGTCTTTGTTTTATATATAAAGATTACGAAGACAAACATTTTTTGTATTTGCTTTTAAATTTTGTATTTATTTTTCGGCGTCACTTAAGTCTTCGGCGCAGTCCATCTGCCTTTAATTCTTTAATGTGTGTAATTCCCTACTTCCTTACTCTATTATTTAATATCCATCCATGTATATCCATACTTAATTTTATAAATGCCTGTATGTATGTCTCTTTTTCACTCCTAAACCACTTAATCGAATTGGATGAACAGTACAGAGATCGTTTGAAACCCTAGAAAGCTATCCTATCTACGAACTAGCATGCCTCGAGTCTATCTAACAAACAAATACTTTTCGAATCGATCCAGTAGTGTCTGAGATGAGCGATTTCAAACAAACAAACAATTTTATCAAGTACTTAAAAACGAAACTACAAGAAAATATTATAATATTTAAATTAAGCATGATAAGTACAGATATTTTTTATCTATAAAACTTTGTTTTGTTTTCAGAACAAATTCAAAACAAAACATTTCCTATATTCCATCCAAACAGTAACATAATCAAATAAAAAATAAAAAATTCAAGCAAAAGCCGTTGAACGTTCTTCAAGAATATTTAGATTTGGGTTTTGAATTTAATGAGTGTCTGTTGAAGCTTAATTATTATTTAGCGTCCGTGTTTTCGCAACACAATAAAAGGAATTTTAACGATAAAAATCAAACAGAACAACAACTAAATCCAACCAATAAAAACGAAAAGCTTAAAACCTGAACCGGATTTACAATCTCAATAAAATACAAATCTACGTCACCTCGTAATGTTATAACGCGGCCACAAGGCGGGTAATGTACATATAATTATATACGAAAGAGCGAGACGGACTTATGTGCGCACGCGCCGGTCCACACATGCACACGTCACACATGTGTGAGTGTGGGCGTTCACACATGTAACCGACGGAAGATACACTTGACATTATGTGATGAAATCTTTATAAACATTATATTTTTGAGCTATATTATAAATCTGATAAGACGTGAAGCAATTTGAATTGTACGAAGCTATTATACCGGAATATAGTTACAGTTTTAGCGTTTGGTTTTTTTTAGGACATGAAATATTAGAATAGAACAAATTACTTATTAGTCTTGTAGACTAGATCTATGTTATTTTTTATGAAATATTATGTTAATTATAAAACGTTATAGGAAGAAGAAATGAAGAACTGCTGTAAATGTGAAACAGAGGTGGCAAATACCCAATGGTTTCCTGGAAGAAATCACTGTGTAGTGATAAGGCCGTCTTTGTGCTATACTTCCTTTATGTATGTTACTGTGTTTTCCTCTTTTTTGTATAGTGTAATAAAGAGTTAATAAATAAATAAATTCTTGGTACATACATGCATACTTCTTATTTCATTTGACCTTTGGGAGATAAAGGATTTTGATCAAATACCCACGGGAACGAGGAAAAAAGGTATACGCAGGTGTAACCGCGGATCACAGCTAGTTCATAGAATAAATAAATAATAAATATATATTCTCAGACATTTTACACTACGCTACCTAGTCCCAAACTGAGCAAAGCTTGTAATATGGAAGCTACTGATACATACTTAAACAAACTTTTTTTTTATAAATACTATAAATAAGTCAACACCCAGACCGTAGAAAATTACAATGTTCATCACATCATAATTTTCTATTCATGGGGTAACTTCGAATCGAATTTTCACCCCAGAAATAAACAGTTTTCTCTCAAGTTCCCTTATTTTTGCATTAAAAAGGGTATAAAATAAGTTCCTTAGCCATGTCTACGTTTATGGCACCTGCTTTAGTTTCACGGTTCGATTCCCGGGGAGTTACTGACCAGTTGTCGGGGGTCCTCTGCTAGAGGTCATAGGTTCAAATGCTATTTATCAACTACATTTGTTTCGATTATCATATATTTTGATCTGCTTTGAAGAATGCTTCGTCGGTGCAGTGGTAAGGCGCTAAAACCGAGAGGACTTGGATTCGATTCCCGGTGTAGACGTGAAATGATATCGACGCATTTAACACACACAATTAACGCGCCGCATCCACTGTATAGATTTTGATGAAATTTCTTATACAGATAGACCTTCAGTCAGATCAGTCAACAATTCAGTCCAAAAAAATATGCAATAACATACATAAAAAATACGGTCGAATTGAGAACCCCTTTTTGAAAGTCGGTGAAAAACAGAATAATGCGAATACAAACATTGTTACTTTTGACGTTTCTAACGTGATGTGGTTAATTATCATTTTTTTCCGCTTACATTGCAAACGTAGGCTAAACCCTACGAGATTTATCAAAATAATTTTTATATACACAGTTTTTCTATACGTATTTAATATCATTGCACCCTTCCGAACCGTGGGTTGCTAATATTATACTGTAAGAAACTAATAAAGGGGCTTTATATAATTATGTCGAATGTTATAGAAATGTACTGTGATTCTACACAACTGGCCAATTATAGAACTAGTCAGTTAACAACAAATCACAGCTAGTCATAAAGACTATTAGCAACGTGAGGGTAGTTGGGTCGTGACGTCAATAAGACGTTCGAGCACCAGGCGCAATCGGTACCAATGCGCCCAGATACTGAACGTGCTTACTCTTTTATAGGACTTTGATGACAGCTAACAACTGACAAGTGACATTTGCATAGAAAGATGACATTCAAAACTTGTTAAAACATGAAATCACAAAATGTTTCCGACAATACATTATAAAGAGGAACCTTTGTATGTTTACATTGAATAGGCTCAAAAACTACCGGACCGATTTCAACATTTCTTTTACTTAGAGAGATTCTTCCGAATCCGTACAGGCTATATTTTATCCTGGAAGATAGATAGTATGCTACGGGAGCGAAGCCGCGTGGATCAGCTAGTTTATTTAAAAAATATTCAGTTACATGCTTCCGATATTTCCCATCTATGGGAATGTTTGTCCTTCTTATGGGGAGGGGGTAAGTCAAGCGTGACTCTGCAGGTGAGGGTTAGGGTTTAAGAAAGTAATAATATTGTATATCAAGGTCAATGAGTTACAAGTTTAAATAATTGAATGATGATTCTTACGGCCGTTCAATATTCTATCTTACTTAACTTAGCTTAACTTAACTTGACTGCCTCGTTGGTCTAGTGGTTGCATCTTTGACTACAGATCGAGGGGTCCTGGGTTCGATTCCCGGGTGGGGCCAAAAAAAAAATGTTATTAGGATTTATCTGACAAAGAAATCTTAGTAACAGCCCTGAGTTTGGAAGTTGGCGGTGTTGGAACACCCCCGTGTCTCGGAGAGCACGTAAAGCCGTCGGTCCCGCGCCTGATCTCTCTCCGGTCGTGTCGGTCTGCCGTCCCATCGGGTTATGAGAGTAAAAGGAATAGAGAGTGCACCTGTGTTCGCGCGTACACTTGTGCACTATAATATCTCCTGCGCAGCTGGCTAGTCTCTGTTGAGATTGGCCACCATGACCGAAATCGGTCTGGGGAGCTATATCTTACTTATCTAATTGCATGTTCTCTTCTCCCTTCATTGCTTGAATAATAAATGTGCTTATCCATAATTGAATGTCATAATTTATCGAATACATGTCTTAATAATTTTTATGGGAAGGCCCTGTATACTGAGATACAGTTTTTTAACTATTCAGAATACAGGTGCTCATCACAAGTATAATTGTAAATTTAAATTGCTCCTATATAATTAATTGAAATGTATAACCTTATATTTTTTGATAAATAAATGAATAAATAAATAAAAAAAAAATAAAAAAATCTATCCCTTGTTTTGCTTACTAAAAGGCAAATCTATCTATTTGCACTTACTTTGATTTCAATATGCTGTCGACGGATATCCTTTGTTAGGACTTTTGACAATCAAATGTTATTTAATCTGAGATTACAATCTATCCATAATCTTTGATACATTATTTAAAAAGGCCGATAGTATTGTCTTTAGATAACTAGCTGAGCTCCGCGGTTTCATCTGTATATATCCCATTCTCGTAGGATTTTTGGGATAAAAACTATCCCATGTCATTCCTGGGGTTTCAAAGAATGTCTGTACAAAATTTCATTCAAATCGGTCTCGTAGTTTCGGAGCCTTTTCAACCGATTCGGATGAAATTTTGTTAAAATCTAGTTTGAAACCCGAGACAAACACACAGGATAATTTTTATCCCGGTAAACCAACAGGAACGGGAGATATACGCGAGGCACAACTAGTAATATTATAA
>LQNK01000867.1:0-19915 GCA_001586405.1 Phoebis sennae
AGAGAAAGACATTTGAATATTCAATACGCCGCGGTGTGAAACATTTACGAGCGAGAAATTACGCTTCTGCACTCGAGCGTACTGAATTCGCTTGGAATTAACGCTTAGTTGGCAAAGAAGCGCCGGTGTTAATGGTACAGTCGCGATCATTTACGCGAGTGAATTTTTTTCTTGACTGTACTTTAGTGATGGTGATTTTTTTCTTAAGTGTACTTGCTGATATGGTGTACCTATAGATTATTAATTAATGCTTATTTTTAGTGGAGATACATGAAAATTATGATTTCTATTTAACTTGATTTTTACGAAAAAATATTTTATCGAACAAAAATTTATTCTTCTGTTCTGTGTGGTGAACACTGTTTTATTGTGAAACTTACTTGGGAATAAAATATATTTTTGAAAATAACAACGATGTGTAGCAAGTCTGACGTAAGTGGATCTTATTATTTATTTACATAATTATTATTATTTGTCCACTATGGAGATATCGAACTTACGACCTTTGCATACCGTTTTCACACACATACACGTTTTTAGACTTTTCAACCACTCGACTACACTGCTTGTATTTATCAACACTATATTATAAAGAGGGAAACTTTGTTTGGTTGTCATGAATGGGCTCAAAAACTACTGGACCGATTTTAATAATTCTTTCACCATTCGAAAGCTAAATTATCCACGAGTAAGATAGGCTACATAGAACATTATGCTACGGGAGCGAAGCCGCGCGGATCGGCTAGTTCTGGTATATTTCCAAACATCTACCGTATCCATACGACCTATTACAATCCCAGTATACAAAACATGCAGTAGGCAAAATATATGCGTTGTACACTTGTACGTATATTTATTTCTTTTGAAAACACTTACGCACATAGAATAAAAATATATTTACCGATACCTTTATTAACACTCTAATAATACCGTAGGTATGCATGACTTTTGAAAGAAACGACCATCTTAGAAATATGACCTGATATGTGACTTTTATATTATCTTGTAAGCCGTGGTCACTTTTAAATGGATGTGCATACGCCACATTTGATTGTACTGTACCTTAGACGTAAGTTTGTTATGTAACAGTCCTTTTGTGATCCTCAATAAATGAATAAATCTTCATTAAGATTCCCAAAATGGATAGCAATCTAACATACTTATACTCAGCTGGCGCAGGGACCCAAAGTGGGTCTTGGCCTCCGACATGGAGGGTCCAAATAACACTGAAATTGAAGGTCTTGTGGCTGAGCCCAATATTTATTTATTGTAAACAGGTACAGTTACAAGTTACAGAATAGTTCCTTAAATGTAACTTATATTTAGCATAACATTTAAATTCCGCAACCCAATTATCACTGTCTACAACTTGATATAATGCTAAAAAAAGAAAACAGTTTAAAATCACTTATCTTTTGTTTCAAGTTTCAGACTGAGAAAAAACAAAAAAAAATAATTTCAGAACACAAGATAAAAATATAATAGAGGCACAATGATAGATTGCTTTATAAACAGTATTTTTTTAAGACGCTTAAACAGCCTAAACGCCTAAAGAATATGTCACAATCAGGGTTTAGATTATCGTACGAGCGGCACATTGGAGAATTTAAAGCAAATCGTCTCCGGTAACATAGAACGGTTGGGAGAGGATCGGGGGTGTCAAATCTAACATAGCTTTTCCTGAATAGCGCAGTCACAGCTTTACCCACTCAACTTTAGTGAAAGACTATAGAATATGACGTATTAATAAAAATTTTTGCCAAAAAATAGAACCGACTTCCTCACTCTAAAAAGTAGAAAATAACTTTTATTTCATTTTTTTGTTGAAATCTATACAAAGTCGGTGCAAAATCTTGTTAAATTGAAAATAGATAAGGATAAAAGTTATTTTCTACTTTTTAGAGTGAGGAAGTCGGTTCTATTTTTTGGCAAAAATTTTTATTAATACGTCATATTCTATAGTCTTTCACTAAAGTTGAGTGGGTAAAGCTTTGACTGCGCTATTCAGGAAAAGCTATATTAGATTTGACAAAGATCCTCCCCGATCCTCTCCCATCCGTTCTTCGTCACCGGAGAAGATTTGCTTTAAATTCTCCAATGTCAAAATTCAAATTCTCCGATCCTTTCCTGTGAAGGGGAAAATTTTTATTTTATCCTTTTTAGTGTCCATCCTCTAGTCACAATTCAGTTGATATATACATCATTAAACCTTAACCGCAGAGCCTATTCCGTTGATTTTCGAGGAGTTCCCTGGAATATCTTCCACATGGATGATCAGACTTGAACCAAATTTCTATGGGACCACACATGAACTCTACTCTTTCGAATGCAAAAAAAAATTCCAAATCGGTCCATAAACGCCGGAGATATGCGGTAACATACATAAAAAAAATACGAATTGATAACCTCCCCCTTTTTTTTGAAAGTCGGTTAAAAAGCGTATCTAATATTAGAAACCAAGCCTAAAAGTACATACCACACCCCGTCACACCCTTCCACCCTGCTGTCCACACCCTGACATTAACGTTAATATTGTACCCAAAAGCACCACGCCCTTGGGCAATATTTTATGATAACAAGCTAACCAATTTTTGATTTCATTCTATTTAGGAATTGATAAATAATCTCCAAATTTAGTCAAGACTAAAGTATTTCGTAGTAATAAATAGTTCAAGCTTCGCATTCTTTTTCCGTCATAGCATGTTATATGCACATAAGCTTTCCTTGTATTTCTATCGCATGAAAATTTGTAGGGTAGTTTTAAAGATCTATTCATATAAGGGGAGTAGAGGCAAGAGACTTTATTTTATACTAGCTTACCCAGCAATCTTCATAGCGCCATTTTTCAACGTGACGTATTTGACAGACACGATCTATTTGTATGGAAAAAATATAATTGTGCTTTATTCTCTCAACGTTTAAACCTTTTCTGGACTTCGCTAATATTTCAAGACTAAAATTAGTCAAATCTGTTCAGAGCTGTTATAGCGAGAGTAACGAACAGCATTTGATTTTTATTTATATAGACTATGCATTGATATGCATAAGTAAATAATATAGAAGTAGTATAAGTAAATAATAAAGTTACATACTTAATACTCATAACGGGGATCCGATACAATCAAATGAGGATTTCGCAAGCAATAGTTTAAATGCTGTATGAGTAGAGGAGACGTTCAAGAAATTTTAATGCTCTCAGGTTACTAATAACCTAATGATATAATGTATGCTTGTATACCTTACAATATGTTTTATTCTTTTTAATTATATTTCAAAATAATAGAGTTAACCTGCACCTCTCATTGTTATCTCAAAAGTCTAATATGGTTAAATAGGCTTGTTTTTGCAATGTGCCTGCAATTCTGTACAGATACAAATTACATTTACACATACTTAACAATATTTTGTTCATTCTTTAAAGAATTCGAAGAAGCCATAAATAACGCTTTTTTGTAAACCAGAAAGATGACGTAGAAAACATGGAGCCCATCCTTATTCTACTGTGCCAACGTTACGTTCTTCCCATCAAAATATCATTTTAATTAGCTAAATGCGGCCTTAATACATGTAATAGCATGCTACGGCGCGATGCCAGATCACGTCATGGCGAACATTCAAGGACAAACTTAATGGTGTTTCTGACGGAGGAATTTCTTCAGTTCCAAAGGTTACGTCCTTGGAGACGTTTATGCCAATTATTTCTGGTTGGGTTTTGCAGTAGATTATGTGCAATTCTTACGAACAAAAGTTTGATAGTTTGTATAAAATGCTTATTTTGGATTCTGTCGGTTTAGCTTATTCAGAATCAACTAATTAGTTTCGAATCTTATCTCGAAATCATATTCTTTCGATTATTTCAGGTTGCCTTTTGTACAGATTTGTTATTTGTATAAACTATACATATTTTTTTATTTGTATTGTATAAATGTATGTATGTATTATCGTAACACTCCATTTAATTTGTTCACCGTTGGTGTAAATAAATTCAATTTCGAAACTTATTCCTAGGTGAGTTACGCTGATTTCCACTAAATATTTTTGTTATTTTGTAACATCAATCCTATTTATATGAAAAAAATATTTTTCTCTTGTAAATACTTCATTCGAATTACCTACGTTCTCAATTTTCTCTGCCCCTAGGCACTTGAGTGGTATGTGACCATTCTACAATAAACAAATAAGTAGTTTAACTAAAATCTTGGAATATATGAGAAAGAAAGTCACGCATACTTTTGCATGATCATTGTTATATTTGCATGCATATTGTAAACTTTGATACTTCATTATCAAGCTTTCTTAATATGTTTTTTAAAATTTCTAAAGTCTATGAATTATGCGGTTTATTCGACGGTCATTTAAAATTCACTGCAGTCCCTCAACCTGCGAGACATTGATATACATTATCTAAATATCGTTCTACCTCCATTTGTCTCCGCAAAGCAATTAAATGGTGTATTAACGTGTCACAATGCGCTTTTTATTTCTGAAGTTATAATTCATGCAGAAATGCAGTATATTAAGATAAAATGTATACGATTTTTTGTACATATGGTAGTAGTTATATACGAATAATAATATTTGTATAGATTTCAACAAAAATGAAATAAAAGTTATTTTCTACTTTTTAGAGTGAGGAAGTCGGTTCTATTTTTTGGCAAAAATTTTTTACACAAACAATTGTTCATTCCAGGATCTTTCTAGAAAGAGATTTCGAACGGACGACATACAGTTACTAAATAAGTTTCAAAAATATATGACAGATTCGTTCGTAAAGGAATATAATGGACAATTGAGTATCTTAAATCAGAAATTGTCTATCTTGCACGTTATGTCGTTCAAACTTCGTTATTGATTTTTCACCTCCCAAAGGCAAAAAACATACCGTGAAATTTAATTACGATTCATAATTAATATTTCCATAATGAGCCATTAACCTTATTTCCATTAAAGGAGACCAACCACGCCCCACAGTAAAACGCGAAGTTTCTATTAGATAGTCAGTTATTATTTAGAAAGAGAACTTTGCGGTTGTGGGGGGTAGTTCTTAAAATTATTGAAGCTTTAAATTTGTGTACAACTAGCCGTAGCTTAGCATATTTTTATAGCCTATGTTACTCGTGGATAATGTAGCTTTTGAATGATGAAAGAATTTTTAAAATCGGTCCAGTAGTTTTTGAGCCTATTCATTACAACGAAACAAAGTTTTCCTCCTTATAATATTAGTGTAGTTTCATCCATTCCCTCTAACTTTCCAAAGGATATGGACATTCTTGATTCGGGTCCTTTTTTGTCATAGAAATTCGCGAAGTGTAATATTACAATTTGATAAATAGGACATACATAGTATAAATAGTAGAAGCAATATATTTGTCTATCATACCTCACCGACATGATTTTCCAGCACCTGTAGGCCGATTCCTTGAAGGTAATTCTTATTTATTCCAAACCTTTGTATTTTTCACGATATAGCTTGTAAATACATGTAATTCAATATAAGAAGTAAAAATATTGGCGCAGTGGATGTGGCTATGGTCTTTTGCGCCGAAGGGTGTGGCTTCGGTCCCCACGGTGAGAAAATTATGATGTGATGAAGATTGTAATTTTTTAATGTCTGGGAGTTTATCTATCTATAGTATGTATACATTTACAGAAAAAAGTATGTAAAAGTATGTCTATCAGTTATCTACTAAGGAATAGTACAAGCTTTGCTTAGTTTGGAACTAGATGGCGTTGTGCTAAATGTCCCAGAATATTTATATTGTAGATAGCCTTTAGCATTCCTTATGAATGTCTTTTTCCTAATTATTAATCGCATAATTCTCGTTCTCAAACCCCGGGTCCCAAACTATCTTTTACAAAATTTCATCCAAATCGGTCCAATGGAGTAGGCATGAAGAGACAGAGTTACTTTTGAATTGATAATATTTACTTGGCATATCGAATCATGTTAACGTGATGTTCGAAGCGATTTGACTTGGCTTACTCATAACAACCCACACATATTACACTGGAATAAGGAAAGTTTAAAGATAAAAATAATCGATTTAAAAAGGGTATTAGAATTGAAGAAAGAATTTATAGTCGTGTATTACAAGTCTATAACATAAGAATAATCGATTTAATATTAGAATTGAAGAAATAATCTAGAGTCGTGTATTACGAGTTCTACGTTAATTACTTTTGCAATTATTACAAAGTAGCGTTTATACCTTCGCTACATTTTTTGCAATAAAAAGTAATTGCTTGCCATAAAAATTCACAACATTCCATTATGTATTACGTAGCCTGAGCTAGAATGTTTTATCGAAAACTGAGCCTCTCACATTTTCCTGCGTAGGGGTGGATTCTCTTACAATAAAATACCTATTTTTATTTATATCCAACATTTAGTGAAGGATCAACCAGTCAGAGCAAGCTTTGGTGTTGTTTAGATTAATTGTAATGTTTCAAATAACGCGACTCCACTTTACTCGATGACAATGTTCCCAATATTTGTCATTATTTTCATGGTTTCAGTGAGCAGTTTTATAATTTCTCATATTCTTCTTTTAGCAATCTACGTACCTAAGTTGAACTCCTCTGTTGTTGAGTTATGCGCTTACCAACACATTTTGCGATTCATTTTTATATATAGGATTACCGTAATAGGGTCTACAATAAAGTACATTACATTTTCATTTCCCTGTTCCGAGTCGTTTGATTATCTTATCTTATCTTATCATCTGGAATAATATGTATGCTTATTATCTGGAAGCTTTCGCGCATAAATTCTCGCATATAAAGAATAACACGAATAATTATTAATTGTAATGACTATTTTGTAGTATTTCTTATCGACTATAATAATGTATACTATTACATAGTATTATATTATCTATGATACTACTTATAATTTTGCACGCCTTTGTCGGCAGAACATGTATGTTACTCTTGATATTGTCTACCACCTTTATACTCATGTTCAAGAAAATAAATAAATTATATGAGTTCTATAAAAACACCATAAATCAAGGTTATTAACCAACTTCGTAAATTTGGGTACAATTTTGATGGTCCGTCGCAACGAGCGATAAATCCAAGTATTGTTTGAATGTAAACTGTCTGGTCACGGAATATGTAAATCAGTAATCGGGTCGCAGCGATTACTCCTACGATGTTGTTAAGGTGATATGGGTATTCACGTTTGTTTTATTTACGGCACAAGAGAAATATTATCAGTACGATGTTTCAGTGGCCGTTTTCTGGTACTAAAATTTTAAATTATTGGCGTATACAGCTATTCGTAAAATTAAAATAAATATATAAGTTCTGAAGTACATATGCTACTTCTAAGTTTATTAAGTCTAGTAACTGTTTTATAAACCTTTTGTTATGTAGCATGTTGTGATTTCCTGTAACTGAAGATGTATTAAACTAGTTGAGTTGAGTGTAATCTTTGTTGGAAATTATAATTAATTATAATTCTATAAATGTGAAGTCCCGTATCCCCTATTGCGGCATAGAGTGGTTAATGAATCTGTTTCAATTATCATTTCTTAGAGGGCAAGTAGGTTCAGTCTTCTGTGCTTTGACTGAGACACTTTTCATGTCTTCATTGAGGATCGAATCTAAAACCTCTCCGTTGCTATTAACGCAAAGCTGCAAACCGACGAGACAGTCGTTTTCTAGTTATAACGACCACGTAGCATTTTTAATATTATTTGCATCTATTCAACTACTACTCTACTACAGCTTAGTGGTATTTCACAATATGTTGCACTTTATGAAATCCATCCACAAAATATTGTATTTATTTAAAAAATAAAGGATCTTGACAGACAGACAGACTGACAGACGACGAAGTGATCCTATAAAGGTTCCCTTTCTGCCTTTTGGAGGCACGGAACTCTAAAAATGGACGAAAATTTTAAACTAAAAACTTTCAACTCATTATAAATACTTCCGAATGCAATTTCTAAGCAGAACAATTGGAAATCTCTCCAATTACTTCCAGCACGTCGAGTTAATTATAACCATTGAGGTGTTAATGAAGTGACACTCGATAGTGAGAAATGTGTACAAAAAAGTGCGGTAATTGTAGTAAGTGGATGATATGTGTAGATTTACATTTATTATTTTTAGATGACCCGATTGGCGCAGTGGACTTGGCAATGGTCTATTGCGCTGAAGGGTGTGGGTTCGATCCCCATGAGGAGAAAATTATTATGTGATGAACATTGTAATTTTCTGTCTGGTTCATTTATCAATTGTATGTATGTATTGAAAAAAATATGTTGATTTATGTCTATCAGTTGTCTCTTTCTTGTTTATGATATTAGTATAAATAGTAGAATTTGAAATCAATATTGTTTTTAATGCGCATAAAAGTAACTTTTTGGAAGGAAATTATATGACCATTTCAAGATTAAATCCACTTGTTTACAAAATTTCCTTTTTTGTTTGCTGTGAATCGATTGGAAATCGACTGAAACAATTGGTAGTCTTAATTACTTCCGAACATCGAATTAATTATAATCATTAAGGCGTTAATTGTGACACTAAAACATGTAATGCAGTGCAAAAAGTGTAGTTGGTAATTGAGTTGTTAGCGGATAAAGCCACGGTTAGATAGACTCTTTTTTGGTTCTGAAGTGAATGCTTAAAGTTGCTGTTACACGGAAGCAAGACGAAAAACCTAATGATAAGAAAATTGGGCGATACAGTTTGGCATTATAGCGCTGAATCTATCGGTTTAATCCAAAATTAAATTATACTACTAGATAGCTAAAGGATCAAAGAATGTATTACAATATGTTAGAACTTTGACGCACCGCGCAAGGTGGATATGTAAGCGCCGCAATTTAAAGTTCATTTTGTTGCGTACGCTACATATTCACGTACCTTCAACAGACGGCCGTATCTATGACACAGCCTCATCCCAATTTTTTTATAGTTATAAGGCAAAGAAATGTAAAATTTTCTACATCAATTTTCTACCAGCACTATTATTTGTAAAAATTATGTGATCACATAAAAATAACTAAAGGAGTTCATGTTCTAGGGGACTGAATCCCTGAGGCGAACCTTCTGTTCGCCTCCTAAGTCCGGTTAAACAAAGTTTTGTGAAAGTCAAACTCATGTAAGAATTTCGCTTTACATACCTACGCACACAGACACAGACACACACTTAATGAGCGCTCGCACTGGTCCCATGTGGTCCAAGAAATCATGTCGTTGAACGTTGTTTATGTGTGCGTTCTAGAGGTTGTTTTGTATGGAGATTGAATTCTATAACTATTATAAGGCTTAACGGATAACGCGGTCTAAACTCTATCACGTTACACGTAACATACGCAGCAAGCACGCAACAATAACACTGCATTTGCATGCTACGCTGTTTACATGGATGTATTGATTCGATAGGTATGGGTCAACGACCGAGGGTAGTTTGAAATTTCTTTATACGTGGACACTAGTGACTAGTGTGACAGAAATGTTTTGAAAATTGAATTAAAATATATACTAATATTTTTCTACGAATTCAACATATTTTATTAGTATGATTTTTTTGGTCTAGATTCAATTTATACTTGCTAATTTGAAGAATTAAAAAATGTAGGTAATAAACAAATTGTACACATCACTTTTCGTGAATAAAACTGCAAAGTGCAGAAGCACTGCTAGAATCATAGGTAAATTATTCCATAATCGTCTGAAACATAAACATACATAAAGATTTTCAAGAGACGATGTCATTCATAAGACCATAGCGTTTTCCACTGTATATATATATGTTTTTATCGACAATGGTGTTTTTATGAAACCATTCCCACGTTTGGAATGCTAATTAGCCAACGATAGGTACATTCAACGTGTATTGTACAGTCTTTTGGAATCGATGCTATTATCAAAACGTCGTTTTGCTACAAAGTCTAAACTTTATATTACACCTTTACAAAAGTACAATCAGTAATAGTATTTTTAACGATATTCATTACCCATTAGAAAAATTTTAAAATTCTCTATTTTTACGGATAAAATCATCTATGCTTTATTCTTTGTATTTTTTTAGAATATCTTTTTCCATTGTAAGTTCCCAAACTTTTCTTGCCTAAGGAATTCGACTAAATCCAAATACTGAGGGATTTTTAGTCAAATTGCATTTTGACATCATTTGCCATTCTTTGGACCATTCTTTGGTTTTTGCGAATCAGTGATATCTGGCAATCTTTGATTGAATTTTTAATTTTTTTTCCATAAGGGTACATCTCTTTATGTTTCTTTGATGCCCAGTTCCACATAACTACAAAAACTTGGTTCCGTTTGGTTAATGAAAAGTGAAAACGATTCTAACTCAATACTTCCTATTCTCCAGCGATACCTAGGCCTGCCAGTAATGCTGAAGGCGGGGGAGTACTCGCCGAACAACCCGCTCATTCGCGGCGAGCGAACGAGCGGCGATGTTCTGCTCGGCCTGGGCGAGTACGAGCGGCGCAGGAACACGCTCAGGAAGATACGGCAGAGGCAGTACAAGGAGTATCTTGATCAGGTAAGAAAGGGAAAGAGTTGAAGAAAGAATAGTGTATTGAAGTAGTTATTTCGCTACTTTGTCCTTAGGGAGAGAAGAAGTAGGACCATACGACAGGAGTACCTTGAGAATGTATGGTTAACTTAGATTTTGACATATTAAAGCGATGTTCTGCTCGGCCTGGGGGAGTACGAGCGGCGCAGGAACACGCTCAGGAAGATACGACAGAGACAGTACAAGGAGTATCTTGATCAGGTAACACTGGGAAAGAATTGGACAAAGACTAGTGTATTGAAGTCGTTATTTCGCTAGTCTTCTTGGAGTGAACAGGTAAGATATGTATCTTTTGGTTATCTTAGATTTTGCCATATCAAGGCAAAGTTCTGCTTGATCTGATGAAGTAATATTGGCGGAAAAACCTGCTTAGGAAGATACGTCAGAGGCAGTACAAGGAGTATCTTGATCAGGTAACACTGGGAACAAGCCTATGTAAAAGTCTATAATAGTAGCTTGTTCAGGTAAGATTGGTAATACTCCCAAATATAAAGAGCAATGTTCTGCTCGGCCTGCGGGAGTACGAGCGGCGCAGGAACGCGCTCAGGAAGATACGACAGAGGCAGTACAAGGAGTATCTTGATCAAGTAAGAAGGGGTAATGGAAGAAGACTAGTGTATTGAAGACATTCTTTCTGTAGTCCTCAGGGAGTGAAGTAACATGCTAGGAATATACGACAGAACAGTGCAGGGAATATCTTAATAAGACATATTATGGTTAACTTATGGGTGAATCCGCATGGCACAGCTTGTTGGCGAATAAAATTAACTAATTGGGTTAAAGTTTACAAACATACTCTTTTTTTCACAGCAAGCGAAAATAAAACAAGAGGAGAAAGAAAAACAAGAGCGCGAGAAACGAGAGCGAGAAGAGAAGGAGAGGCTCGAAGAAGAGAGGGAAAGAGAGCGGGAGAGAAGAGAATTGGAGAGAGAAAGCAGTCCGGAAAGAAGACGCGCTAGTTTTAGTTATACGAGAGTTTCGGGAGCTAATAATGCATATACTACGTGAGTTATTTATTTATTATTCTTGTAGAGTTTATTTTTAAACGTTTGTTTGTGTGAACTGTAAATAAAGAGGCTACTAAAAGTATACTTTTAATTTTGTGCAATATCTTTGATAATAATTTATATTCATTTGAGAACGAAGCATACGTCATACGTATTTTATAAAATTAAAAATATATTTGATGATATATTTTAATGTATTCAACAGCATTTTTGACAAGAAAAACATATTTAAAAATAAAGTGTTTTGAGTTCCAAAAAAATTTAAGAAATTAAAGTTTCTTTTTTCAATAGGATGTGCTCACCGGATTAGCGAAAACAGAATTTGCGCCCATATGAAAAATCTTTTGTTAGTGAAATCGAAAACTAGGCTTTCATTACACCTTTATGTTTTTGTTGGGGTATTTTTACATGTATTTGCCTCAATGTTAATATTTGGTTTTCAGTAAGGTGGATACAGGGGTGCAAGTGGACAGGCATACGCCGTTATCTGTGGCAGTACAGACGGATGACGATGATTTATATACTGTAAGTATTAATATTGTTAGTGTATGTAGAAATAAATTTAAAATAATAATTAAAATCCTTCACTAGGTTTGTGAATATTTATAACTAGCGCTAACTAACTGTGTCGTTTATCGTATGTCCTCTCCCGGGTTTCAAATAATCTGTGTACAAATTTCATCTTGATCGGTCCAGTAGTTTCGAGCTAATTAAATTCAAACAAACAAAAAATCTCTTTATAGACAAGTAAAAGTACTTTTAAATTCAATTTAACACATAGTATGAATCATTATATTTTTCAATTTTATTTTGACTATATCATGTAATGATGTCATATTTTATCTAATCATCCATTTTTTAGCTTTTATCCTTATGAACATTGTGTAAAAAATATTTATTACGTTTTGAAATTTGTTTTTTAATATTGCAATAATAAATACATTATTTATTCCAAGTTCTTATTTTTATTGATACAGTAATTTTATATTCCATGTTCTCTCCCATGTAAATTTTAATGTGTGTTTTTAAATACAATTAAATAATTTTTCCAGCTACCCTCAAAGCATTGGTTAACTCAAGCGGAGAGAGAGCTCTCTCCGCGCACAGTGGTGGAGGCGAAACTACCCGCTACCTGGGCCGGCGACCGCGGGGGGGACAGGCGGAGGAGGAGTTACGGAGATTTTTATGGTAAACATAAAAAAATACTGTTCCCTTTTTATAATGCTAGGTGATCCGCGCGGCTGCGCTCCCATAGCATAATGTTATATCCCGTAGCATAATGTTATATCCCGTAGCATAATGTTATATATTTTCATCAGGGATAATGTAAGATACCAATGGTAAAAGAACTTTTCAAATCACACCAGTAATTTCAGAACCTTTTCAATTCAAAGAAACAAACAAAAATAGAATAGAATAGAAAACACTTTATTGCACACAGACATAGATAGAAGATACATCTATATATTTTTCGTTGTATTATATTGGTGTACATTATTTTATTATAATATGATTATACCTACATTTTAATACACCACTCTAACCAATATTCAAATTCAAATTCAAAAATATTTATCTGAATTTTAAACTTGAATTTGAACCTACATTTTAATGCGCCTCTACCCAATAAGTAATTCAAATTGCTTTTATTTCTGTCAATGGGGTTGCTTGGAAGAAATCGCTTAATAGCGTTAAGGCGGCCTATTGTTTTTATTTTTTCCATTCACTCTTGTGTGCCGTAAAGTTATTTTCATTCATTTCATTGTTTCATTTCATTAATTATTGTTTTAGAACGCACGTGTTCTCTGTCAAAAAGCGACAAGTTCCGGAACCTCCAGCAAACATACAAGCCCTCCATTTTGGACGCGGAGGCCGTTTCACTCAGAAACTTACAGGCGGAAAAGGTATTTTTTATTATCACATTTTTATAGTATTTAATACGTACGTTATAAAAAAAGTATTTAATCGCAAAATGTATGCTCTTAGTGTAATTTGGATAGTATATAGTAGATAGTGTCATTAGTAACTTAATATTAACGTATTTGCATGTCTGTAAAAGCAAAAATGTTGAAACTATAAATAATTTTAAGACATTGTATTGTACACATATTTGTGCACATAAATATACTTACTACGATATAGAATACAATTTTGTCTGTCTGTATGTTTGTGTGCGCATCACATGAAAACTACTGATCCGATTCGAATGCGGTCTTCCCAGATGTGTATTTGTCTTCTTTCAGCTTAACATCTTGTGTATAAACATGTCTTCCCCCACCCTTTTAATCTATAGACCCTGAATACGAGCAAAGCCGCGGGCACAATCTAGTATAATAATAAATATCTATAATATTCGTAGTATTTTTAAATTTTTATAAATAATTTCAGGAGGCAGCAGCTCGAAGGCAATATTATCAACAAGAGTTGAAAAATCAAATACAGGAACAACAGAGGATACGAGAGGAGAGGAAGAATAGAGAAAAGTGAGAATTTTTAATTTAAAAAAATCCATTTTTATTGAATAATGTGTATTTTAAATGCATGACTTTTTTATATATGCAATTATTTTGCAAATGACAACAACAAAATAGTTTAAAATTTAAATGTATTAGGTTTCTCAAATTTTATAGTAGAAATATACAGTTGAAGAATTTATTTGAACACTTTAAGAAACAACTGATCCGAATAGCTAGTCTTTAATGAATTAACATTAATTAATTTATCTATACATATAATAAAACTATAGAAGTGATAATTCTGTTCATCAAAGATATTTAAAAATAATTAGCGGGGGTGTTACTACATGGATATAGAACCCAAAAATATGGTTAGATGGTTTCTGTCTGTCTGTATGTATGTTTGCGGTTTTCACACATGTATTTGTCTTCTTTTAACATTATATTTACATCCTAAGATGTATAAAAATGTCTTCCCCACACCTTTAGACTCTAATTTCGAGCGAAGCCGTGGATAAAATATTAAATAAAGTTTTATAATAATATTGCAGAATGTTAGAGCAAGCAGAGATGAGGAGACTGGAACAACAATTACGGTCTTTGAAAATGGCGCAAGAGAGAGAGCTGGACAGGCAACGCGATATTACCACTTCTGTGAGTTAAAATTCAATAAAATTAACTAATTACTGTTATTATTTATTTATTTTTTGTTAGTTTTTGTAAAAGTTAATAAATTACTGTCCAGCTTTATGTTTTCGTGAGTTTTTGTAAAAGTATATTTTTGTACAAATTACTGTTGTTGTAAGATATTTATTTTTTTG
The DNA here is from genome assembly GCA_001586405.1 of Phoebis sennae. Classification (NCBI taxonomy): domain Eukaryota; kingdom Metazoa; phylum Arthropoda; class Insecta; order Lepidoptera; family Pieridae; genus Phoebis; species Phoebis sennae. The sequence continues at coordinate 14,846 of LQNK01000867.1, forward strand.
TTAGTTTTTGTAAAAGTTAATAAATAACTGTTCTTCTTTAGTTTTTTTTTGTAAGTTTTGACCATTAGTATAGTTATAAAGATTAAAGAAAAAATATCTTTTATCGTTATTTAATTTTTATTTTCAAATTTAAGGTTTTAGATCGCATATATCTATTATAAATTAAATTAAATTATAAAACTTCCAAAAATAACTTTTTACCCTATTGTACAAATTTCTTCCATTTAATACTTTATTAACTACAAAACATTTATTTTAGTAGTTTTACTTACGTATTTTATGTTATTTTCAGATGAAATACAATTCAGCAGACTACGACTCAAAGCGAACGGCTTTACAAAGGGATATTGATATTGAACAGAGAAAATTAAACATTGCACGCACACAGACTTCCGACACAGATTATATAGAAAAACCTTACACTATGAATATTCCAGAAAATTCCATTTTCTCACAAAATTACGACCTAGAGAACTATCTGAGAAAAAATCTTAACCCGAGCAAAGAAAGTCTATTAAATTTACCGCATTATAAAGATATGTATAGACAAGAAAACAGGCAAGAACCAAAAAGTTGGAATGACAGAAAATTGGATAATTCAAATTCGGTATATGATAATTGGTATGAAAGAAAGAATTTACATGAAGATAAGGGAAGAGATAGTTACGAAAATAGAGAGGATAGACAACAATTAAGTAGGGAGTATGATGGGAATAGACAAGAATTAGCAAATAGGCAAGAGTACAATATGAAACTAAACCTAAATTCGCAATTACATGAAAACGGACAAACAGAAAAATTCGATGCTTTACCTATTCCTGTGTTACGACACTCACCTAAACATAAACCAAGTGAAATAAGTGAAAAATATGAAAATATGAGTGAAGAAATGAAGGTAGTTGATGATAAATGGAAGATTCCAGCAGTACAGAAGAATATACTAAAAAACTTACAAAGTGAAGGAAGAAATATTAATATTTTGACACAATTGGGATCTATTCGACGACAATTGCAATTGGAACAAATGAAATTGGATAAAATTAGAAATACTGATGTTTAGTTTTTTTGCGTAAAATTAATATTCACACTAACAAATAAAGTGTTAGAAATGGCTGTGACATACAGACAAACCGAAATAGAATTTTTGTCATAATAATCTAGCCGTTATTGAAAAATTTTAAAATGTCCGTGGTTTTAATATTTTGTAAATGTTTGCAATTATAATATTGGAGAATTTTATTCAATACGTAATTATAATTATGTTTTCGCGTCCATCAAAAATAACCGTCCGAAAGGAAAGTTTATCTAAATAAACATTTTTTAGGTTTTAATAATATTTGCAATATTATAATCGTATTTTGGTAATGCAAAAATTTTAAGTACATAAGAAAATAATAAATTGCATTAATCTATTCTTTTAATTATTTGTAATGCTTTTTAAATGTTAGTTTATGTTTATTTTAAATATTAAAAATGTTAATAATGTTGCATGTTCATGTTATTATAAACTAGTTATTTTTATTTTGTTTTAATGGTGTTCATAAATTTTGATGATATGCAAAATTCTATGAGCTGTTATTGTTTTATGTTATAATATTTTTAAGAATATTGAAAAAAGCTTTGAGACTCTAAATAGGTATAGAGCAAAGAATCACAAATCAAAAATTAAAATTTTTTGGTGTAAACATGACGAATTGATTTTGAATGATTTGTAAATTTCGTTAAGAAAACAAGAAATTATAAAAAACTTTCTACTAACGAGTGTTATGACTTATGAGTGTATTCATAAGAATTCTTATTATTCTGCGTATAAAATACATTAACCAACCAACTAGAGATTTTGTAGACAAATCATCGCCTACAATATTTACAATTAATTAAATATTCATAAATTTAATATGAATCCGTAGATGTTTTTAAACCTTTACCCATTTATCCATTTTGTAGTCATCGCCAAAATTTTTCCTAATAGAGTAGTGCCAAAAGTAGACATTTGTACTTTTAAAAAGCTGTTATCGAAATTTCTTAGTCAACATCTACCACTATATTTATTTTTTTTAATATTAATGAATAAATTTTAATTATTAATGTATAATTATTCTTCATTACCTATATTTAAAAAAATGTATATGTATATAAAATGTATATTTACAATTAAATTTTGTCTTGGAAATAATTTTATTATAATAGTCTAAACGATTTTCAACTTATCATTTGTAACAGAAATATTTAAATAAATGTTATGATGGTTAAGTTCAAAAAAACTCGAATAAGAAATTTCGATACAGCTGATTTTTCCTATCTAACCATAATCGTAGTCTTCGAATTTCTACGCATTTTTATTAACCATTAATAATCTTTTTCGGTGCCTAAAATCATATAACTTAATAAAAAATAACGTGGCATTGAAAAATCAGCCTCAAATATAGCACGCACATAACATTAGTTAATATTGTTATTCTTTGATGTTAGTAGATTAATATGTAGGAAAAATTTGTGTAATATAAACTTTCATTGCATTTTAAAATGTTGCAATAGTTAAGTTTGTTCGTGTTTTCAGTTGATTTTTAATGTTATTCTTATTTAATTATTAATTAATATTGAAATAATAATGTTGTAATGAATTTTAGATCTTTTCAATATTATAAGGATCAAAGTATGCGATAATCTATAGAAATAAGTTTAATATTAATATAATTTAAGCAAAAAGCGGCCTTAATTTCGATAATTATTTGCTATTACTATGGATACAAGACTGTTTATAAGATAAGTAAAAGAGCTTGCATGAAGGAAAGTGATACTAGGTAGGGTTATTTTTGTAATTATAAGCTATTTTTACACGCTTGAATGCCAAATACGCACGAAGCTTACATTGTTTTAGATTTTGCGGTTGTAAATGTTTATTTGAATAAATTATTATTTTAATTTGGGTGTTTTATTTTCTATCTGGAGGGTAGAAGCTATGTGACTGTCCATAATATCAACAAATTCCGAACTACGTAAAAAGTTGTGCGTTCCCCCAGCGGAAATGTTTCGAATTTTTCAAACGTTACTTGGCAAATATTTTGTGTAACGTATATGTGTGTGTTGTGTCGTATTATATATATTATACACAATTACATGACATTACACAGTAAATAATGGCCAAGGAAGTCAAAAAAACCCCAAACTTTTCCGTTTCGGGAACGCACAACCGTTGACCAAAATCTCATACTGAAATTATTTTAGTCTTTGCAAGCAAAGTCGAGAGCGGAAAGCTAGTTCAGAATAAAATATAGCTTACGTAGGATTGTTATGGTGAAATAATTTTTCAAAACGATGAAGTAATTTTCGATGCTTATTCAATGCAAACCAATAATCCTTCACTCTTATCATCGCATTTTTAAGAACAAAAAAATATATAGTTCATTAATGTTCATAACTTATAAACAAATTTTACTTTACTTTGTCTTTTTATAAAAATAGTAATAGGAGAATAGAGTAAAAACATAGACAAAAGAAATAAAAAATTTAATATCTCCTTTAAATTAAAAAAAATCAACAAAATTATAATTATTTACATTTTCAACAGGTCTCCGTTTAATCAGGACATTTTGAAATATGCTTAGTTTTTATGTATTCTATTTGTAATAGGCATTAGTAATATTGGTAACTCTGTAGGGGGTTTGGTCAACATATTACTAATAGAAAAACATAGAAACAAACCCACAAATACAAACTATATGAATCATAAATTATAAATTATTTACAAAATCAACGTAATTTAGACATTTCACACCAAAAGTGCTTAATCTATATTATACTAAATAAGTAAAGTCAGTCTTTGTGATGATTGAATATTACTTCTGCGCACTACATTATACTCATAATCTTATATTTTAAATTTTTACATCAATATCATTGTTTAAAACTTTATTATTTATACACATATTAAATTATTTTCGAAAACAGTTTCAAGTTTCTTAGTTATAAGCTAAAGAATTATTTTTAATAGTATCCATGCATTAAATAGGTCTTATAAGTATTTTTATTTCGAGAAAAACTTATTACAATTCTACTATATTATCAATTTTATAAATTATTACATAAACATAATTTATAGAAATTGAGTAAAAAATGTATTTTTCTCCAAATAAAAATTATATACAAATCCATCCAGAAATAACAATGCAAATTATTAAGTGTACATATATAAAAGTACGCAGAAGCCTCCTAAATACCAAAAACACAATTTACACTTCCAAAAATATACCAACTTCACATCTCATAAATTATTGTCTTTCCAACATACACTTAATTTTGTTTTTCATTTGGGAAGGGATGTCTTAAAAACTGTTCCAAGGTTGGTCCATTTCTTCCCAAAGGATCTTTAGGGAACATGATCATATCTCCGACCCACGTGAATTGTAGAAGTCTATTCTCTATGACGTGCCGCCATCTTGGATTCTCAGCCAATAGATCTCTGTAATTGTCGCCAGAGACAATAACTCCGTCGAACTCTGCGGCGCATTGGACGATGTATCTAAAAAATACCATTTAATCATTTTAGTTGCAGAAATATATGTATATTTGTAAATAAACCAAATATTTTAAAAGAGTAACTATCGAGTTTCATTTATGGCCATTTTCAAAATGTATCAATGGTTATGACAATAGATAGTCAATCATAGCAAATGTATCCGTAGTTAGGATATTGAAATCTAATTAAGTGCAAATAGATAGATTTGTCTGGCTTTAGTAAGCAAAACAAGGGATAGATAGAATATTGAAAACAGCCATTCCATTAATTAAAAAACAATAAGACTTAATTTACTTAAGCATTGTCTCTGAATAGATTGATGGGGCACTGTGCATTCTATTTCAACTAAGAGAACTCAAAATATATTTTGTGAATACAGGTGTAATTCTTGTTATACATAAATATTCCCATACCTATCATCGTAGGACATGACCATCCTTCCCTGTATTTCCCTGGACGGCGTGTAAACCACTAAACCCTCTCTCTCCAGTTGGTCCAATAGATGCCCGTCTGTACTCTTACCCAATTTACACCTGGAATATTGTTAATTA
>LQNK01000867.1:19927-61163 GCA_001586405.1 Phoebis sennae
TATATCCACGGTTGCCTGGAAGAAATCGCTACATAGCGATAAGGCCGCCAATTGTACAAACTTTTTCTATAATGTTTAGTATATTGTGTAGTAAGTGTACAATAAAGTGTTTTTTGTTTTTGTTTTGTTTGTAGTTACAAAACAAACAAACAAAAGAATCATCAATTTAAATCAAACTCATTTATCTAGTGAACAATTTTAGATACAGAAAAAAGTCGAAAAAAAAGGAGTTATGATAAATAAAAACCTGGAAGTCCATAGCTTGTTCTGTTTTATTAATTTTTAGCTCTTCATTATCTTACAAGACTGGCAACACATTATGAACTCAATATTTTTTATAAAAAAGAGAAACTCACCTGAATTGTGGCACAAAAGCTTTGACTACGTGCCCCCTATTCACAAAATAATCGATACATATCTTGAGACCCTTCACAGAAAATATTTTACCCCTTGTGTGTCTGCAAACATAGAAAAATATACTATAACTAAGCTTTCTCTAAAGTCATCACAAAAACATAGAATCTAAGATCATATTAAATACTAGCTTTCTGCCCGCGGCTTCGCCCACGTGGACTACAAAATTCAGTACTTTGTGGATTTTCGAAGCAGAGGTGGTGGTATGACAATTTTTAAGGTAAAATACATTTGTAAATATATCTCATCAAAGGTTTAAGTTCGAAGTATATTCTAAATTAAATATAACACATTAAGTGTCACTGTTCTTGTTTATATAATTCTAATAATTCTATATTTTTTTTAAATATTGACATTTCTGTCGACTACTCTCAGAATGAAAAAGTTAATTTTTGCATGCATTTAACGCATATTTGCTTATGGAAGCAAATAATGTCTTCTGCATGTTGGTTAGTCTTTGTTGTGATTGGCCGCCATAATCGTTTTGAGTTTAGAATCATCAATGAATTACGAAATAAATTTTTTTTCTTGTAAATATTAAATGTACAGACACGGCTAGTCTAATAAGTGCAATGCTTTTTTTTAATTTTTTTTTTATAGCAGAGCAGGCAAAAAGGCCTTTGATGGACAAATACACTCTAAATTCTGGTTTTTATGAACCATTTTACACTACACAATCTTGTCCCAAACTAAGCGAAGCTTGCGCTATGGGAACTAGATAGCTAATAGACTTTTTTTGTAAATACACACATACTATAGATAAATGAAGTAGAAAATTACAAAGTTCATCGCATATTCTCCCTTGACGGAATAGAACCAACACCCTCTGGCACAAAACACCATTGCCATATCCGTTCCTCCTGACTGAATTTCCAAGGCGGCCAATTTCTACAGAGACCAGCAAACTGCGCAGGAGATATTATAGTGCACAAGTGTATGCAAGGATGTGCACTCTCTATTCCTTTACTCTCATAACCCAATGGGACGGCAGACCAATACAACCGGAGAGATATCAGGCGTCGCACTGACGGCGACACGTATTCAAGAGAAATAATACTAATAAATACACTTACGCCATAGCAACATTGCTTCCATCAATTACAACCATCCTCAGCCCTGTTTTGTTCTTGATGTCTCGCTCAGGGTTATATATATTACTTCCTATGCTGTTCCGTGATGGAGCCTGGCCAAGAATCACTTCCCTAATGTATGTATCTTCTACAGTTTCTGTTGCACAGTTGACACCGTTCTATAAATATATGAAGATTTTAAAAAATTGGCTACATAAAAAGAATGATCAAATAATCATTTTCACTTTATTTTTGTAAAATTACAATATTATATTGTAATTAACTAGTAAAATTATGTTGAATGTAATAGAAATATACTGTAAATTCTTATACCTATGATTCTAAACAACTGACCAATTATAGAATTAGTCAGTTAAAACAAATAACACAGCTAGGTATTATGACTATTGGCAAAGTGAGGGTAGATGAGTTGTGATGTCAACATTTGAGCACCAGACACAATCGGTATCAATGCGCCCCGGATACTGAACGCACCTACTCTTTTATAGCACTTCGATAACAGCTAACAACTAAAAAGTGACATTTTGCACATCTATGTAAATGTGCAAAATGTTGTTGACAATATAAATCATAAGTTGTTGTTACATACTTGAGAAACCTATGAAAAGCAATTATTACAGAGTAGGACTATATTTATAAGAATACAGTCTAGATACAAATACAACAATTAAAGATAACTGCGCTAAAAACCATAAATTTATGCTGATTTGCCCTAAAGTTTACTACTCAGTTGTATCCTTAACTAAATACATTATTATTGCTTAGAGATATACTTACTTTAAGACTATGTAAACTAATTCTCGGACTGTGCGGGCCATTACATCCAGTGAAAATCTTCTGTGCGATAAATTCCAACAATTTGCCTCGCTCTGAAGAATCCATTTGAGCAATTCCATTAGCAAACTTTTGCATCTGCCGCTTACTTACTTTTTTCTTATTAACTTGAGCATTTATGACTGTTACATCAGAATCTCCGCTCATTGAGATATTTGAATCAAAAGAGGCATGAGATTCTGAATTTACTAGATCTATTATCGCATTGGGTGCTTTTGTTACATTTAATGAGCTATCAGCAGTGAGATCTATGGTTAAGTAGGATTCGCTATTGATCTCTTTGGTTAAATTTAGAACATCCTCGTTAAAGTTTTGTAGTGTTTGAGAGTTGTTGTTTGACATTCTGTTTGGGGTAGAGCATTGTATAGGACATATATTTATGTCTGAACGAGGAGTTTCCCCATCACAGGGACCAGTACTCGTGACGACATCGTCGTCATCAGCTATAACAATTGGATGTGATGATGCATTTCCTTCATTGACAGGTGCTTCCATAAGACTATCGTTAATTTCTATAACAGTAGTGTTTAAACTACTGTCTGAGTTGGAAGTATCACTCCGTAATTTATCAAACAACTTCTTTATTTTCTTATTTGTTCGTCGTTTGGGTTTCTTTGTTTTTTTGTGTACTCCACTGGAGGATATCTTTTTTAGTAATAAATGATCTCGACTCATTCTCTGTAAATAACGTTATATATTCTAAAACGTATCAAACTGAGTAATTTTTAAAATTCGATGGTCAAAGAAAATAAAGATGAAAGTATCATAACAAACTCACGCGACCAAGAGAATCTTCCGACTTTTTACCCATTACCTTGTTTCGACTGATAGTCTTTATTTAAAATCTTATTAAAAAATGATTTATATGTATAACCCAATTATAAAAGGACAATGCCTGCTTGAAATCTATAATAATTTCAAAAACTCAAGATTTCAAGAAAATAGACAAAAGTAAAATAGATAGAACAAACGAAACGGCATTTTTAATTTGACATTTCAATTTTGGTGTGGTCTGTGGATTTGACAGTGCTGCCAATGGTGAATTTTAGATTACCTACAAAAATTAATTTATTCTATATTCAGGTTTGTAATGTTACTAACTGTTAAAAACTTTACGAAAATAACTTAATTTTCTTAAATTAACATCAAATATATATTTATACGACCTGATTACTGAATGAGATCAGCAAGATATCACAAGAATACATTTATGAATTATAGGCAACGACTATTCAAAACCTATAAATTAAAATTCCTGATCTGTCTTCAGTCCCTATAAATCGGGAAATTATAAGGAGATTAGGTGTCACAGATACTTGGATTTTTGAATGCTAAAAGCAGCAGAATCAATTAAAAATAACAAAAATAATGTTTCAAGTAATCTTAATTCAAAATTTTCTTAAACCAGTATCGATTAGGTGGTGTTTTAAATTAAAAAAAAAATAATTTAATAAAGGAATAAAATTTTAAGCATATTATTATCCACATTTTACCTTAGTTTAAAAATTGGTTCCTTATGTGAGAATGAGAAATTATAAATGTCCAAGATATTACAAAATAACCGTTACATATTTTAAATTATAAGTATCAACATGATTATACTTCATGTTGATATATGAATTATACCCTTCAATTACTCAAAGTACGGTTGGCAAGTTTAGATTGGCAATATACCTACATGACGATTATAATATGATCACACTGCCCTCACTTTTAACGGTTTTGTTCTTCGTTTTTATGAGAATGGTAATAAAACACATTTGATAGTAATTAAATTAATTTAATGTACTTTTGAGATAGTCTTACAAGACAAACATAGCTACAAGCACATTTCTTTACATTTAATATTGCGAAATATATTTACTACTATGTTGTCACATTTGAATTAATAATAAATAAACTTACATTGTCTAACAACTAAATCATTAAAATACTGATAATTAAGTACGTACAATGTAATTATTAAGGATTAATGAGTTACATAAGCCTCAATAGCAAGCGTATTTTGTTTTAGGATTACTAGGTATTCATAGAATATGTTTTTTTTTGTCTTTCAGAAAAAAATATGGGTCGTTTATCCCAAAAATGTCCTAGCCTTTTTATTTTTATTAAATTAAAAAAATTATAATATTAAATTGTAATTGAGTCCATTAAAATATTGTGATAATATCATGTTTAAAATTGTCAAATTGTGTGTTTTATACAATTTCAGTGATTACAAAATACAATCCTCCCTTATTCATTAAGATTTCGATATATCGAAACCAAAATTGACAATACTGTAATGATTAATAAATGCTTTAAGCTTATAATATAAGGTTGACTGGACTATGAGACCATTCTTCCCATGTCATAAACTTTAACCTTAGAAATTTCTTTACTAGACGATCAAACTGCGACTCCCAACCAACAACATCGTTTGTTTTTTTAATAATTCTTAACCTAACGTCGCGTCCGTTGGTGTTATAAAAAACGCAAATATAGATTAATTAATACCATTTTTTTCTTAGAAAATGACATGCTAGATAAATCTATAGTTGCGTGTTTTGGGTGAGGATTGATTATTATTATTATTAATATCGGGCGCTAATCTAACCTCCGTGTTCTTTATTTTACATATCTCTAATCTTACTGTAACTATCACGGGGTTATAGATAGATAGTATGAATGGGTGTTAATCAAAATAGATCAGTTTTTTCCTGGAATGATTTTGAACGTTGTAAATTTATTTAATACACGTATTCACTTCTACAGTTTTAACACACGTATTACACTCGACGCGGGAGAACCTGCGAGACTTGCAGTTACATCTCTTTTCGATGACCACTCTCTTGATGTTGAAGCAGAGAAGTGAGTAATCGCCTATGCTTCCTGATGCCCTGGTATTTTTTGTACTTATATCAACAATTTTATAACGGGATAATAGACGATGATACTAGGCGTTTTTATGTGCACATTTTATAAAAGTCTTGTCAAGAAATCAAATTATCGAGAACAATGTTTTATTCCGTAGGTGTAGCTTCCTCGAATGTTACATCCGTGTTTGTTATTTAACCTTCCTGTATTACTGTTATACAACATAAACAGATGGAGAGAATAGTCCCAACATTTTTTTTCTGGAATAACTGTACAGTCCTATTCATTTACAAGTATACACTTCGACAGTCTTCACACAAGTATTGCACTCAACACGACAGCACCAATGAAACTTGCAGCCGCATCTCTCTTTGATGACCACTCGCTTGGTGTTGTACCCGCGGCCGCAGCAGAGCAGAGAACAACCGTCTATGCCCGCTGATGTCCTGTTACATTCACGGCCTGTTGTTCCGAGAGAACCCTGTAATATTAAAAATTAATAGAGGATTAAATTAATTACAGAAATAAATTATACAGTAATTGAAAAGTTTTTGGATATGTATTTCTGTATCAGATCAAATTAAATTATTTCATGTTTATTATCTATCTAGCTACGCCCCGTGGTTCCAACCGCGAATTTTGAACCCTTGGGAATTCTGAGATTGAAAGAACATAGGGTTCTTTCAATCTCAGTGTTATTTTGGACCCATATTTATATGTGTACCAAATTCCATCACAATCGGTCCAGAAGTTTTTGCCTGAAAGAGTAACAAACATACATCCGGTATATTCATCCTCACAAACTTTCGCATTTTTAATATTACTACGATCGCGATAATATTAACCGCTTGTTCAATCTGATTGAATTTGTATTATTGGGAAGTAAGTATTTGGTTAGTCATAGAGCAAGGCTTTAAAAACTTAAGTCATCAATCAAAACAATTATCTAAGTAACGGGAATCGAGATTACTAAAAGTATAACAATACGTGCACTTAATTGAGTACGTATCTCTATTCTTAGCATAATCTATGTATGTATTGTATTTTAAGGCAATAAATAAAAATATTCAACGCTGTCAACGAATTAGTATTTTGAAAAAGTTCTCTTACTACACTGATTTGACTTCGGTACAGATAAAAACGACCTGGAAGGTCAGGGTAAATACCTCTTTAAAAAAACATAACAGAAATGGATCGTAATACGCAGTATAACCAATATAGGAAAGAATACTCCAGTCTTATAATTAAAAATATCCATAAGTCGAAGAATTTACAAAATAATAATAATAATAACTTAAGGTGCGAAGATTCTTATGTTCAAGGTTCTGACGGAAGATCATAGCCACTTTTTCACGACTGTGGTATACAGCTGAGTCAGGACCTATTTGAGAAATGTAGTACACCATACACCTACCTCATCTAACCTTTTGTAACAGACAATTTGCTTCCCTTGCTGTATTTCCTATTTTTTCTGTTTATACTTCTGTCTGTCTCTCTTATGTATTTTGTGTTGTGTACCTTATTCTGAATACAGGTTTGATTCCTGGGTTGGGCCGAGAAAAAAAATGTTATTCAGATTTTTTTAACAAAAAATCTTAGTAGCAGCTGAACTGAGTCTAGAGGTTGGTGGTATTGGAAAAGTGTCTCTGAAAGCACGTAAAGCAGTCGGTCCTGCGCCTGATCTCTCTCCGGTCGTGTCAGTCTGCCGTCCTATCGGGCTATGAGAGTAAAGGAATAGAGAGTGCACCTGTGTTTGCGCAAATACTTGTGCACTATAATATCTCCTGCGTACCTGGCTGATCTCTATTGAGATTGGCCACCATGACCGCTATCGGTCGGGGAGGCATATTCTGAATACATTTCTTATCTATCTATCTAAAAAGGTATGTATTATTTTGTACCAATGTATCATTCTTGATGCAATAATTCGGGGATTCTTCTAAGTACACGAGGTCCTGAGCCGTGGGTAGGCTGTAGTTGGGATTGATAAGGCGTAATTTGCCACGGCGTGACACCGTCACCTCTGTAGCGCCTTCGTATTTGTCTCGGAGGTAGTCACCTGTGGGGAAAGAAAAGGATCGCATTAATTTATTCTTCCCTGGTTTAAAAAAATCTCTATACAACATTGCATTCAAATCGCTTCAACTCTTTAGGAGTGAAGAAGAGACAGAGTTACTTTCGCATTTATAATGTTTGTAAGGATAGTAAGGGTTAGGCATAATATCTTTATAATCCTGAATATTTACACAAAGTGTTTGTATGAATCGACATAAAATATGAAACGAAGATATTTAATTACTTACAATTCACCGTCATTAAACATTTCCTTCTATATCTTGGTAGGTCCACAAGTTAATGGTGGAAGTTATTATAAAATAATTATAAGATTATTTGAAAGTAGCTCTGTCCTACATCATAAGCATTATATTTTTATATAGTTTGGCCACAGATAATATAATACTATACTAGTTTGGCTTATACGTAAACGTAAGAGCAAGATATCTAGAGATCTATACTTAAAAATCTTGTTTCTTAAATACTAAACGCTTTGCTATGTATTTACAATGCCCCTAACTGTTTATTAATTGTAAAATGTAACGTGTTTTAAACAATGGTAAATAAATTATCATTAGTAAGTCGTTAAGCGCATATGGTTATCTTATTCAAATTAAAAGGGCGTAATAGTATTTTAATTATAGTCTATAAATTTGACTTCCCGCGTAGAGATGAAATTTAATAAGCGGTTATTTTATTTGAGACTTGGGAGGGAATGTATAAGAAGTGTTTATAATATTTTAATTGAATCATTTTAGGAAAGACGATTTTTAAGGTCCAATGATCGTTTGTTGTATCATAAACAAGTGTTTCATAAAAGCAATACTCAGCATGTTTATGTTAAAAAATTTTAATCTGTATACATTCTTCCCTTCACGTTATGTAATTTCTTATATCTGCAGGGTTGCTTGGAAGAAATCGCAAACGAGCGATAAAGCCACCCTTATCATTGTATATGTCTTAAATTTTTAATGTATGTCTGTGTATTTTTCCTTGAGTATGCGCAAGAAAGTATATTTGTACTTGTACGGCAGAATCAATTGTATTTCGATCAAATAATTGCTTGGGTAGTCTTTTTAAATGAACTTAGACATAATCATATTAAATTTTAATTGCTTGGAGGTTAATAAATTGGGAATATGATTACTACTATGCCACCCAAATAGTAAATCTTTAAAAATGACAAATAATTGCTGAACATATTACCTTTTAAATTATAAGTCGTTAAGTCAGTCAAAATGTAAATTCATTTGGTCATAAATGTTTATCATGATCACCGATAAAATTAAAATGAATTATGGGAGATATTTGAGTAATGGTTAGTAGTTTACTAGTAGATAGGCTAATAAGCCTACTAGTCTACTACTTAATATAGTGTATATTATGTACATAGTAGACTAGAGAATGAGACTCAAAGACTACTGGACCGATTTTAAAAATTCTTTCACCATACGAATCCACGAGTAACATAGGTTATATTTTATAGGCTATATATTATATTATAACATTATGTTACGGGATCGAAGCCGCGCGGATGAGCTAGTTTTACAATAAAAGTGTTTGTATTTAAAGTTTAAAAAAACCAACGGTAAAGATAATGGTTGTAATAACATTTCTTTTGTTCAGTGTCTATTTATAAAGATATGTAGAAATTATTCTGAATTAATATGTTATCTTGTTAAATCTATTCTTTTATTATATGTAATGGTATCCCTTGATAATAAGTTCTGTCAATTTCCACTATTATCTAGAAGAGTCAACTTGATATTTACCACAGATAATATAATACTACACTACTAGTATTTACGCTGTTGCTCTCTAAGGGTTAAGTCTATTTCAAGTAGCTATAAATACTTTGCGGATATCAAAAACGGAATATTCAAGAGACACGTAAAATGGCTTTAGAATTCTAGATCTATGATTCTAAATTGCAAGAATTTACTTGGGTGTAAATCAAAGACATTATCCCTGACGATATCTCAGCCAATTTAATGTAACGAAAACTAACGTAGCGGAACCATTTCACTGATCGCGTCCCAAACGAGCTTGCATTGTGCATTGCTGGGCGTAATGACGCGATTTGTCCTCCTGTCGGACTATGCTGCCCTGGTACTGTTTGTGATAGATCAATATTTTTCAAAGAAAGACTTTTTCTTTTTTGTATGGGAAAATGGGAATAATTTTTATTATTAAGTAGATAGTTGTAACACAACATGTTATATTATTTATCATTTTCTCATGGGTAATCTAGCTGGACTGTTTAAAGAATTCCTACTTCAGCCGCAAAAATAATTAAAGAGTATTATTAATTTTCCATGCTATCGTAATTCCCTAAAATAGCTTAAATTAAATAACCCCTTTCTGCATTGAGTCAAATTTTCATTCATAAGAATGAAAATTTAAAAAGAAAACTAATTATAATTCATAATTATAATAATTCATAGATTAATAATTCATACTTAAATCGTTCTACTTATGCTGAAAGATAAGTAACCATAAGGCATGAATTATAATTTTTTTTTTTAATTAACAAAGAAAGCAGACGTGGCATTGACATCCTGTAATATGGCCATTCCAGGGAACAAAACGAAAGGGCTGAACGTATCAAACTGATTGACTGCAAAACGACTCGATTCTGCGCCCGACAGCTACTAAAGAAGTAATGAGGATCGTTATTTCTCTGTCAACTCCCATGATGGCAATTAATTTATGCACCTCTCGGAATCATTTCACAATCATTAATAAGTACAATCGTTTTTATTGAAACCTAACTTGTGGACACATACATTGAAAATTTAGTTACATATATTTTAAATCTTTTTATTTTTAGCAGTGATTTTCAATTCAACTTCTTTAATTAAACAATTCTGACTTAAATATTGACTTAACATTTTATAAAATCTTAAAAAAGGGTTTATTTAATTCAGAGATGTTGACTATAGAAGAAAAAACAATTATACAAGAGGACAAAAACTAATATTAATTAAATAGTTGTTTGTTTAGATTTTATTCATTTTGTTAACTTCCTTCAATATTATTAACAAACGAAGAATGATACCAGGTCTGCATAAGTAGACTTACCAATTTCTCTGAATGTAGCGAGCTGTTGCCAACACGTGATGAGACTGCAAGAGCCGGACACGCCGTGGCACTTGCATGTGACTCTCGACTTCTTTATGACGGCCTGATCACAATAAACAATTTGTTTTTAAAACGAGTAATCAATCCTAAGAAAACAACATCAACTCATATTTCAAAAACTGAATTAACTAACTGACACTGGTATTATAAAGTCTGTATTATTTTCGTGTGTTTAATTTAACGTGGGTATTTCTGATAATGAATAAAAATGCCTTTATAGAGGTTTATTGTCTCACTGAAAAGTGTCCAAAAGGACTCTTATCAGTCAGATTAAATAATAATGTATAACCTCGTTCATAATCCGTTAAAAGACATTTTTATTTAAAACTATCCCCTGATTACTTTCAAAGGATTATATGAAGGATAACTTGATTGATTTCAAATAATTATATGCTTTGATAACGTTTGTTTCTGTTTTATTTTCAATCTAACTAGGTTATTAATTTTTATTTCCTACTTACATACGTATAGAGTAAATATTTACAAAAGTATTATAAGATATTTACGTTCAAAGATAAATGCTTCCTTTTCCCCTTGTCTGACAAACAGATACATACTAACAATATGTACGCTGGAATATAAGTGAAAAGCTATAATAATGTACTTGTTTATGCTAGAAACGCGGTTATTCCGAATATACTATTTAAATGTATCATAATTTATGCTAAGTACGAGAGACAGTAATCCGAAATGTCGACGGCAATCCTTACAAATGTGCCGATATTGTGCAAAACATATTCTTATTTAATATGAAATTGCTTTAAAAACAAATCCTACAGACTTATCTCATTATTTATTACTTTTCATTTAAATTCCTTATTCAAAATTATTTTTTTAGACGTAGTACGTTTAAACGATAGGCGAAGTAAATATTTTTGCTCTATAGAATTGGTTTAAAATGAATATCCATGTTAAAATTTTAAACCTCATTTCTTTCTCTTGCTCTCTTCTATTGCAGTTTGGAATTTATTAACTTACGCTGCTCAAACCACGCCATACTTACGTTAAAGATAACACAAAATAGATGTTTGTTATAAAGGTCGTCGACTTGTTTAAATTGGTTGCATATTGTAATGTTTTTGCTAAGTCAGTATTTTATAAACTTTGTGAACTGCACATTGAAAAGTTGGAAACTGGTAAACGTCGTGTATTCTTAAGTGTTCTTCTAGAAGAAAGTGAAAATTTCTAAAAACTAAAAAGGGAGCATTTACATTGTCGTCAAATTAATTGCATGAAAAATAATATTACTATAATGTAAGTAAGTAGTTTAGGAATCCTATTTAAACACCTAACACCACTATAATCTATACATATAATAAAACAGTAACCGAACCATTTCTGTACATTGAATATTTTTCAAAAAGAGTAATTGGTATGCAATATGTATGTTCTATAGATACCAAAACCATGTTTAGAATTTTTTTTTCTGTTTGTCTGTTTGTCTGTTTATCTGTTTGTCTGTTTGTCTGTTTATCTGTTTGTATGTTCGTCAATCACGCAATAACCACTGGACAGATTTTGATAAAATTTCACATGTTGATAGACCATGATTAGGTGCAACTTATAGGCTACATTTTATTTGAAAAAAATATTTTAGGGATGGCTTTCCATACATGTAAACGGAGGGTAAAAAAATAAATTCGCGAATACATCATTAAATGACATGTCATTGAATAGGTCTTTAAAAATGAAATAGAGGTTTCTAAATGCGTTGTTTGCTAAAATAAATATTTTTTGGGATATACGCTTCTAAAGTCGTGAAAATGTCATACCACGTAACAAATTGAGATTTTAGTTGAGTTGCGGACATGCCTTTTTATACTCTTAACGTATAGGTTAAGACGTTACAAACACTCAATCAATTATTAAAAATCTTCAAAAAACCTATTTTCATAGAAAATTATAAAAAAACTATAGACATTCGCATATATCAGTGGCCTTGCGACCGTAATTTTTTAAAACTTTTGTTGTGCTCCTCTAAAAATACAGAAATTAGTAGCCCACGCGTGCGAAGCCGCGGGTGGAAAGCTAGTTGAAAAATATATGAGAGAAAACAACCAAAATTTTCTATTTATTCTTTTTATTTATTATTTGTCAGAATTTCAACGTTATATTTCAATAATAATTTGTAATTTTTATAATTAATAACAGGATAGAAGAGAAGTCAAGATGTCATACCCGCCTCCCCGCTTCGTTGTTATGCCGGTTCATAAGCTGGCGGCCCTGTTCTCGGCTCCCGCGCTTCACCTTCCGCTCGCGCTCGCGGACATCTACGAAGCCTTCTGTGAACCTGGTACAATCATTATTTTAATAAGCTGAACATTTTTTTAATGAGCTCATTATTAGGTTAATCAGTGGTAGGGTAATTTGAGTTTTAACTCGTTATAAATAGAGTTGATTTGTAATTTTGCTATCGAGAGTTTGGCATAATAAGGTAGAACAAAAATTATATTTCGATTGCTAAGGCAAAAATGAATTCGAAGACTTCTTTTTATGACTTATTACGTATATCGCGTCAATTTTACAAGAAATCTAATGAGAAACCTGAATTTCATATTATTTTAAAGGTTTATCTAAAGATTTCTTCTTTATTTATATATTATATGCATGCATATATGGTGACCTCTATGTTTAATCTAATAATGGTCTATCAGCACATAAAATTTTATTAAAATCTTCTCAATAGTTTTGACGTAGATACAAACAAACATAAAGACAATCAGCCAAAAAAATCTGTCTATAATTTTAGGTTTAGTTTAATATTTTTTAAAAATTCAATGTACCGATTACAGAAATAGATTGGTAACTGTTTAATTATAATTATTCTTTATAGATATATTGAAAACCAAATGTTTCAATAAAAAGAAAACAGGAATATCAAAACATTAACGGCCGTTTTCAATATTCTATCCCTTGTTTTGCTTACTAAAGTCAGACAAATCTATTTATTTGCACTTATTTTGATTTCAATATACTGTCGACGGATAGCCTTTGTTATGACATTTGTCAGTCTAATAATCTGCTCTGGCATAAAAAAATTATGTATATATAATCTGTGATATCAAACTATCCTTAATCTTTGATACATTATTGAAGACGGCCGTTAATAACAACTGAAGAAAAGTTGCTGGAAAGTGCTTTCCAGTAGAATCATGCGGACCCTGGTACCTGAAAGATTTTCCCGAGTGAGACAGAAATAGAGGGTTGGATTCCAGCAAGCCACGCCTCTTTCACCCCAACCCTTACTTATCATATCGATCCAAAAGAAAATTTAAGATAAAATAAACTTTGACAGAAACTTTATATTTATATTGATTCAATCATTTTATCATTTCTTATAATTTAGTACATTATAAATAATAGATTTCCGACTATATAGAAAAAAAAATTAAAAATATTTTTTTTCAGGAACTACAACTGCGTAAATCTCTTCGCATATTGTGGGACCCTGGTATCAGAGGCGGATTTAAGCTCGCTTTAAAAGGTTAACCAGGGTAATCCGGGTGAATGAAATCAGATTATCCGGGAGTGGACCGATTAGAATTTCGTTCACAAACAATACTTTTATGTTTATTTGGAGTGAGTTTTTTTAAGAGTCGACATAATTTCAGTACTCTTCATTCTTCATATTTCCTATTTTTGACTTGAGCGTAGAATTAAATTTTGATGGTGATCAATTTTTACATAACTTTGGTATGCCTATTTTGTAACATTTTAATAAAACACGCTTTTTATATTCATAATAGGCAAATAACTTATTCGAAAAATGCCTTTGTAAGTAAAATAATTTCACCATCCAGGTATTTACATGCTCTTAAAATTAAAATATATTTTCTTTCAGAGTAAAAATTCCAAAGAAACGTTCTCGTCCCGCCTCCCGGCGCATTCCTTAGAACCTTCTAACAATCCTTGTTCGCCTGGTAATAAAAATACTCGAATGCGGGAAAATCTCCTTTATGAAGTAAACAGACTTTCTCCCCTTTTCCCAACATTTTTTCCCATTCTAGTCAACATTCCTGACATTCCTTAACTCTTTTATTTCATGCTTTCCTTATGAAAAAAATTCAAACGGGCAAAATATTGGAAAAGCTTTTTTAAAGTGCCCTTCCTCGTTCACGGTAAAAAACTTTCTTTGCCAGGGGTGCCACATGAGAAAAGAAATCGATCTTAATATTAATATTTACTGTTTTAATACCCTATTAATAATAAATTTTAACCCCGAAATTTCCATGAAATTTTAGTAATATTTTTTTATTTTTTATTTTTATTTTTTAAACAGACACAGTTGTAATCATCTTATCTACGTTTTGGCGTTACTCTAAAAAGTCATATACCTAAGGGCTTATTTATTGCAGTTTCTTTAATAATTTCTTTATAATTTTATTCAATTTTCATTATATTCTTACACTCTACTTCTCTATTACTTTCGAAGCAATTTGCAAATTGCTTAAACTTTTATTTTCTCGATACCTCGTAGCTCAGCCCTAAACATCTTTTAATGTGTGCGTTACAATAAGTTCCACCTTCACATCTACAAGTATCGACGGAAAACAGTATAGATTTTCCCTGGAATTTCCTCATATTCTTCACTACTTATGTTTCCCTGGTAGTATAGGAGAAAATTTTCAGCATTTCAGGCGAATTGTCGTGTCTATGAGCTGTCGGCTGAAATTTTAGACATACTCTCCCTTTGGACACTAATGGCATACTGAATGGAAATTGGAAATATTTTGAACTATTTGGTTTCTCGAATCCCCTTATTCGTATATCCCCAATAAATAGTCCTTATAGGTTTATGCTATCCTGGTAAAATAACCTCAAAACTGTGACTCTTGCTCGATCGCGCATGTCAAATAGCATCGGTGGGTGGGGTCATTTCATCACTTTGGAAGCTTTTACAACGAAGTTAACAAATGCCAAACTTTTCTTCAATGGCTGTTTTTACAAGAGTCCCTCTTCTTGTATCAAAACAAAAAAAAAACACAGTAAAAACGTTTTTATGTACGGTTTACTCTTGTCATCTTTATTCTCAATTTAAATTTGCAACACAATATCGATATTTGTAAGACAGTAATAGCATTTACTAAGTTTTAACTAAATGTGTGTTAGATAGTCAGATTAAAGAGCAAATTAATAAATAACACCCAACTGCTTTACGGTAATACGCTCTACGTGTACGTGTAATGTACACTGAATTTAAATGTTGCTAAAACAAAAACGTTTAAAAAAAGTCTTTTCATAATTAATAAGTAATAGTATAATAATTATTTTAAATTGTTGAATAGCGTTTTTGGAATTTTTGAATTAACAGATATAAGTTATTTTGTTGGTATTCGCGGCATTTTACAGCATCTAACCTTAGTGAGCACTGAGATCTGTATCTACTGTATATCTGTATGCATTGAGTGTGGTGAAGTATGAAAAAAACTGTCTTACTTATTTATAATTTATAATAAAATAAAAAAAAAACACAAAATTTATTAAAGAAAAAAGTTATAATCTCATAGTTATAACCACAATTTAATTATTCAATTCAATTTAATTATAAAAGTGAATTCCAAAAAGTGAGGGTAGAGTGGAGTAGAGAATAGAACATTACGCGAATTTATGATTTAAATTACATTAAAAATTTGTGTTCAAGTCTCTATTTGATCATGTAGCAATTAGTATGTATATTATTAAGACTAATGATTGAAAGCATAGGGAAAGAAAAGCAGGCTTTTCAGGTAAAGAAAGTTCGATGTAATGCCACCTCTTGCAACGTTGAGGCGCCCTGGTACTAAATCTGTCTTCTACCATGCTTTGACATGAGTGAAGAGCGTCTGACAACTCATTAAATACTTTAATAATAAATGAAAGGTAACTTTCATTAACACACTAGTTTACAATTATTTCTAATTTAAGTAACAATTTTCTTATGACACTTCATTTCAAATAAAGAAAGGGGCTTGGATGTTAGAAGTGTTTTGTTTCGATTATTTGAAGTGTTTTGTTTAAATCACAATTTAGTATTTTTAAAACGTAGGTAAATTATTAATAAACAGGTAAATGTCACCTCAACAGGTATGTTTAAAAAACCGTGTCTGAAGAGCTCAGGTGAATTTTTCACCTGTCTTACATCTCACCTGAACAACCAGGGCACCATAAACGTAAAGATACCATTTTACGTGAAAGGTAAACGTGAAATTTTCACAAGCTACGTGAATTTCAGGTAGATAAATATTTTCTCTCTTTCTGCGACAGGTAGGCTTTATAGCATGAAAATGATGCACACATTTAAACAAGGCAGAAGAGGGATGGAAAATGTGTTTGTATTATGTATGAGGGGAAAAGCGATGTTACAACATGCGCAGATCATTCCCCAAATCTTTTCCAGGTAAGCTAAACAGAGATAGAAGATAATTTTCATAGGGGTGGAAAGGGAAAGGTATACAGGAAGCTGGTAGGAAAACAGGTGAAATATCCCTCTTTCATTTTCTGATTTCCTAGTAGACAGGTATAAGGTGCGTCAGGTGGTATCGCAGGTAAGCAGGTAAAGGTAATTATTAAAATTAAATGTGACAGTCATCCAATAAATTTGGATTCAATTGTTTTTTTATATATTTTCTAATTTAATGTTTTTTTATTGAAAACAAGAATTAATTGTCAGTATTAAAAGATATAATCTGTACTTGCAAATGAAATGATATGTATGATTCAACAACTACAATTTAAATGTGTTCGCACACATGAAAATTATAAATTACATGGTTACATTAGGGTCAATGTCGAAATTCCATGCTCTACGTAATTCTTACTTCACTCAAATCACCTAATTTACTTAATTAAAGGTAGTTTTAAATTATGCGCCGTGACATTTCATACCTACCGAGACAAGCAACAAATATTTAAATTTCGAAAACTGTTTCTAATTACAGATAGTGTATTGAACACTTTTTTTTCTTTATTTATTTATAGTGGGATTAATCTATTAAGATTATGTCACCCTCATTGAGAAACAGAAAACTTGCAACTTCATTTATACCTCTACGCTTAATGCCTATGTTGGCTACCGGGAGACTTCTGGAAGCAGAAGTAGACTTAGCCAGATGAAATAATGCGCCTTTTGAATCAGTGAGAATAACAAATTTGTCACAGCTAATGGATAGCACATAAGACAGCGCTTCAGAAATAGCCAGAAGTTCTAAATGCATGATGGATATTTTAATATTGCCTGAAATCTCAACCTCGCAATATCTGAGGTAGGATTTGCGAGGATGCTATTACATATTGAACACTTTATATTATTTATTTTCAGTTCTCACTTGTAGCCGTATTCCAGGTCATCCCCGCAGCCGCCCCACACCCAGTCGTTATGCAGATGGCGAGGCCGCGCCGCTCGGCTGCACCCGCAAGAAGACAGGCGGCCATCTCGACACGCACGGGACACCGCAAGCGATACTCCCGCCGCGGTGATAGCGTGGGTGAATGCAGTTTCACGAGATGCTGTAAAGAAAGAAAACTTGAGCGTAATTTAACATTATTACGTGAAAATTAATTGTATAAACCCACGCGATTTGCCTTCCAGATAGTTGCTTCAGGGACACTAGAAATTATTACACTGGCTCACCACTACACACAACACGAGCGCAGGCGCACGTCCAACCTGAACAACGTTCGTTATACGACTGACAGATTGACAGCTACCTCCTTCGCTGTATGTACATGAGACAATGTGTATATATATTTAATAGATACACATTACAAACACTACAATATATAATAAATACCTTACAGACTACATACAGTTTAATAATATAATTATTGATATTTATCACTAAACCTAACTTAACATTTTATTTATTTATTTTAGCTGTTCGCGGCTTCGCTCCGGTAGAATAATGTTAACAGCCTATGTTTTTCAGGGATAATGTAGGATTGCAATGGTAAAAAAAATTTAAAAATCACTCTTCGGAGTAATCTTCGGAGTTGGGACCCTATTCTATTCAAACAAAAAATCAAATCTTTCCTTTTTAAAATATAAGATATGGCTACCTATGCTCTACGTATATCTATTTTTTCATGTAGAATGAATCTTTATTCATGTTTATTTACACATCCTTCACAAAACTGGAAATAGCATTAAAATAGCAAATCCAGCTCGCACACTTCAAGACACGAGAAATAAAACCGAATGTATAAATCACTTAGAGGCGACGGTGTAGACATCGCCTAAGTGAGATTTATGCCCTTGAGGTAAAGCCATGCTTTAAACTCGCGAATTTATTGCAACTAGTTCTTACTGTTTCCGTTTAGTTATGATTTAAACCGAATTAATCTGACTTAAGACCAAACAATTTTATCGCTAAGGTTCATAACAGCTTTAAGTTTTACATGACTGAAATACTTCTTTATCATTTCTTTGACTTATTTTAATATAATTTCAAATTATTTATGTTCAATGTAATATATA
This sequence comes from Phoebis sennae, assembly GCA_001586405.1. Taxonomy (NCBI): domain Eukaryota; kingdom Metazoa; phylum Arthropoda; class Insecta; order Lepidoptera; family Pieridae; genus Phoebis; species Phoebis sennae. The sequence goes on from LQNK01000867.1 coordinate 38,771, forward strand.
TCACACTAGCTGAGCTCCGCGTATATATCCCGTTCCCGTAGGATTTTCGGGATAAAAACTATCCTATCTCATTCCTGGGGTTTCAAAGATTTTCTGTTCAAAATTACATCCAAATCGGTCTTGTAGTTTCGGAGCCTATTCAGTACAAACAAACAAATCTTTCCTCTTTATTATATAAGTATAGATATAAGAATTCATTGTTTTTTGTTTGTCCAACAAAGTAGCACACATATCGCCAAAACATTGTGTCGCTTACAAGTTCTTATTAGAATTATAATGTGTAATGCCTGTTCCAATTAAAGAAAAACACAAAACCTTTTGCATATAAATGTACGTATTTACATTATCACGGCATAGTAAAATATTTACACAAATATAGTAGGAATACACATTCCTACTTCCGTTTATTTGGTCTGATAACATTTCACATTATCATAATAAAACAATTGAATAATCTGTTGTTCAATACCAACCATTTAACTATAAAATGACTGAAGCAAATTATTGTCTAAATATATCTTTTTATACTTTTGCTTTTACGAAGTTCATTATTGTCTATTCGTGATTTATAGGTTTCAAAATAATTCAAAATAATATATTTAGGAATATTACCACGTTTTTACCGGATTTTATTTTCAGGAATATTACCGATTTAAGATATTTGCAGCTTACCTATTAAAGTTAGCGGCCCAAACACAGTCTCATCTCCTGTCAGAGTACAGTTCCATCTCCGATTATGAAACTGATACTGGCATTCAGTGATGCCCTGTTTCACGCCAGCGCTGACTGCTGGCATATGGTCCTTATGTCGGCGGCAGATTCGACGCTGGCCAGGGGTAAGGCCGTGCAGTTTAGCGCACATACGAGATTTCTCTGAGAAGAGGTTCGGTTGGTTCGACCATTTCTCGAATTCTAGGAGACCCATGTTGCTGAAACAAGGATGGGTACTTTAGTATTATTGTACTAGCCAATGTTAATCTATACATATAATAAAACAGTAACCGAACCATTTCTGTACATTGAATATTTTTCAAAAAGAGTAATTGGTATGCAATATGTATGTTCTATAGATACCAAAACCAAGGTTAAAATTTTTTTTTTCTGTTTGTCTGTTTGTCTGTTTGTCTGTTTATCTGTTTGTATGTTCGTCAATCACGCAATAACCACCAAGCAGATTTTGATAAATTTTCATATGTTGATAGATCATGATTAGGTGCAAATTATAGGCCACATTTTATTTGAAAAAAAATATATTTAGGGGTGGCTTCCCATTCATGTAAATGGAGGGTAAAGAAATAAATATACGAGTACATCATTAAATGAGGTGTCATTGGATAGGTCTTTGAAAATGAAATAGAGGTTTCTAAATGCGTTTTTTGCTTAAGTAAATATTTTTTGAGATTTAAGCTCCTAAAGTCGTGAAAATGTCATACCACGTGATTATGAGATTTTGGTTGAGTTGCGGACATGCTTTTTTATACTCTTAACTTATAGATTAAGATGTTAAAACACTCAATGAATCCTCAAAAACCTTCAAAAAATAACTAACTCTCTGCCCGCGGCTTCGCTCGCGTGGACTTTTACTTTCTGTATTTTTAAAGAGGCGCGCGCTCTGTGAGATTTTGGTCAAACCTATTTCCATAGAAAATTATTAAAAAAACTATAGACACGCGCATATATCACTGGTCCTGCGATCGTAATTTTTTTTAAACTTTTGTTGTGCTCCTCTAAAAAATACAGAAATTAGTAGCCCACGCGTGCGAAGCCGCGGGCGGAAAGCTAGTAAAAAATAAAATAATAGAGAGAAAGTGAACGTATTTTTATAACTTTGATATCTGATTGTAATATCTCTTCTAACATTATTTATTTATAATTCTTTATTGTGTAATAAGTGACTTAAATAGAATACATAATATTATACACATTAACTCGAGATGCTATTATACAAATGGCGGCCTTATTGCTGTGCAGCAATCTCTTCCATTTATTCCAATTCCAATTATTCTTATTTTGGTATATTGAATTAAGTTGAGAAATAGGCAACCTAATTTTTACAATCGAATCTTATAGTTTATTTTTTGTTTTTCGTACTTTTAGACATTAAAGACATTGCTAAATGTATTTTTTCTCGTGTTATACACTTATTTAAGAATAATCTAATAATAATCTTATTAAATACTATCTATACCTACTAGAAATAATGTGAATTTATAATACATTTTAATCCGTGCAATCAATTCAATGTATTTCTATCTGTATAAAACAAAAATTCTAAAGGTGTACACTGCGAAAGCAATCTCACTACACTTTTAAAAGGATCTTCCTTTAGATTTGATACAAATTCAATGCAACGAAGAGGTCAGACCGCATTCCAACCTACACCTAAAGATATCAGCCTAATGGCGTATAATTAAATATGAGATAAGGAAACATGAAACTATCAGACTTTAATAAATCTTCTTTGAAATGTGGAATTACTAAGTCATGTACTAATTCATTATGCAGGTATAATGTTTAAAGCAATTTCATGCTCTATGAAAGTTGATTTTAATGCATTTGATACAGGGCGGGGCTCTTTTATAATAATACTAGAAATATGTAGTACATATCAAAACAATCAATAGAAAATGACAATTCAATTCATACAATAGTTGAGACGTAATAAATGTTTAAGGTTCGTTCAATAGAGTTTAAAATCAAACTTAGTGGTTGAATTTTCGTTTGAACAATGCACCTTTGTCACTTTCATCTGATAATTAATTAAAGATCGTTATAATTCTCTAATATTTTTACTAATTTTGCGATGTTTATTTTGTTCATGATTTTTTATATTTCTTTTTCAAATTAAATTACTTAATTATATTTTATTTATTTGTAATGAATAGTAGATATTTAGTTTTCATAAAAGAATATTGATATAATTGATTCCGCCATCCGCAATGTGTTACATAATTTAATTTAGTATAAATGGGAGTGTATGGAGAAGTAAAATTTTGTTTATACAAAGATTTTTCCTTCTTTCTTTTTCAGTATTTTATTTTTATTTTATTTCTATTGATTAGTGTGTTTTTATCTGCATTCTTGCAGTAATATAATAAATTAATATTGTGATTTGCGGTTTCTATAATTTAGAACGCAACGGGACACTATTGTAGACAATGGAAACTATTTAACATTCGTAATAATATTAGTAATTTCTTGTGTTTATACACGAGTATTTTCCATATTTAACCGCGTTTAAAATCAATTAAAGTACATTTTTATTTAATTTATAAAATAAAAAGGTTAAATGCGAGGTCGTAAGGTTTCGTTCCGTAATTGAATCAATCTCTTCCTCTAAATCTATACATATAATAAAATCGTAGACTAGCCGTGTCTGTACATTTAATATTTTCAAGAAAAAAATAGTGTTTCGTGTTTCGTTTATGATTCTAAACTCAAAACAATGATTTTTAGAATTTTTGTCTGTTTGTCTGTTTGTCTGTTTGTCGGGCGTTTGTACGCAGTCAACTCCGAAACGGCGTAACCGATTTAAATGCGGTTTTCGATTATCTATTACGGCAAGTCTCCCGGAGGTTTTAGTGTTTGTTTCATTCAAAATAACAAATAAAAAAGATATGAGTGTTTAAAGTGATCATACATCAACAGTGCGCGTAGGTACATTGAGTTGAACATTATTAGGTGTTGTTTGCACAGCACTTTTTATTGATTAATGTAGCTCTTGATCGCCAAAGTAGATTACGATCATGGCGGCCAATCACAACAAAGACTAACCAACATGCAGAAGATATTATTTGCGTCTATTAGCAAATATGCGTTAAATGCGTGCATAAAAGTCTCTGTCATTCTAGGGGTATACGAAAGATATAAGAAATGTAAATATTTTGCAAACATTTTTAAATAGAATTATTATATAAACATGAACAGTGACACTTTTCTATATTTAATTTTGGATATACTTCGGACTTAAAAAATAACAGTTATTAGATCGTATTTATTGGGTAGTTCTTTTTAAATAAAATAAACGTTTATTAAAGGGATTGACGAAATATATTTACAAACGTATGTTTCTAAATCGTAAAAATTGTCATATCACTTCTACTTCAAAAATTCACAATGTACAGAATTTTGAAGTCCACGCGGGCGAAGCCGCGGGCAGAAGGCTATAATCAATACATCATCAATCAATCATCAATCATCAATACATCAATACATACATACATACATACATACATACATACATACATACATACTACATACATATACATATACATACATACATATACATACATACATACATACATACATACATATACATACATACATACATACATATACATACATACATACATATACATACATACATACATATATAATAAAATCATAACAAGTCCGAATTTGTACATTGAATATATTGCGGAAATTTCAATACAGGGCGTTAATATAAGGGATACAGAAGGCAACTCAATATTTTTTTTCCCACGTGGGACGTGGGACGTGGGACGTGGGACGTGGGACGTGGGACGTGGGACGTGGGACGTGGGACGTGGGACGTGGGACGTGGGCCTGGGATCTGGAGTCGGCATACGGCATCTGGCGTACGGCATATGACTTACGGCTTACAGCTTACGTCATAGAACACAAATTACAAACAACTACAACATATGGTTGACGGAATACAGAATACAACAAACAACTAAAAATATAAAAATATATTGTATAATATCAATGCTTTTTACGTAAAAACATAAATATTTTTTTATTGCATTCAACAGGCTGGTTTTTAACCGACATTCCAAAAAACTTGGTGGTTATTGTAAAAAAATTTTGTTTTTTTAACAGTACACGATCTCTCCTGTTTTAAACATGTAGAAAAAAAAAATATTTAGTGTTTGTCACATTGCAATTAACATTTTTTACGTAGGTAGTAAAAAAAAGGTGTCATGAATAAGGTTCCTAATTAAATAATAGAATCTGTTGAATAGTGTTATGTCGATTGTGCTCTTAAATGTGTAAAATCTAACATAGCGAACGGTTGTCAATAGAATATCCATTCGCACAGTTTAATAATATTTCATCATTAATTCGTTACTTCTTATTGTTTTTATTTCGGGTTATATCTTAAATGATTTTTTGTTTTGTTTTAGGTTCCATTGTTCTATCATTTCTTTATTTCTTTATAAATTGGTAAGGAGGTTGGAATCGGCAAAGATAACACCTACGTACCACATCCTATAGGCAACATATAACAAAACGTTTCGTTAATATTTTGTTTAGATTTTTTAGATAAGCCTCAGATTTTTGTATTGATTTGAGCTTATTTATTGTATGAACATATTTTTTAGATATTTTCTGACTTAGAGACTATAAATAAAAATAGTTTTTTTGTTAATACGTCGTTTAGGTTTTGGAATTTATCTTAGGTTTTTATTTGGTTTTAAGGTTCAATAATTGTTCTATTTTTTTTTAGTAAACTTTTATAGGAATTAATGCCTTTTAGACTATAAATAAAAAGAAGTATTTCATACATTATTGAGGTTCTGGAAAATATAGGTTAAGGATGAATTTTAAAATTGTATAAATGAGCGTTAAATTAAAATATATATAATTAATGTCATATATTTTATAACAACTATGTTCATTTTGTAGTCTACGCGAGCGAAGCCGCGGGCAAAAGCTAGTATAATATATAACCGATTACATAATTATTTAACGAAATAATAAATAACGATTTACAGATCATTTTTTCATAAGTCATATTTTAAGGTACTTATATAAAGAAATCTCGAATCCTTTGTTAAAATGGTATATTTTTAATTAAGTTATACAATATTTTTCCTGAAACCATAATATGTGATATGAAAACATATTGGAAAAATCTGAGTAACAAAAAGTCACATGTTTTCTCGTTAGCCTTGGTAATTTGTATTCATGTAATAAAATATTGAACATAAGGAAAAACACTTTGAACTAAAATAGAAAAGAAAACACAACCTTTTTCCAAAATCGAACTGTTTATTTTTACTTTGGTTATATATCACATTAAATAAAGACAATAAATAAATAAATTAGAATTTTAAACCTAACAATTTATCTAATGGCACATAATACTGTTAGAAGTACCAGGATCACATGACTGTTCAGTATCTTCCATAGATAGTCACAGTGAAGTTGAATCCATAGCCTCTCTGACTCTTGAGCTTGATTTTGACGAATCGTTGTCCAATACCTCCTGCTGAGATAGTTGGGTAGCCTCCGGTGCCGTCTCTTTCATTATCCTTAATGTAAATCGCTTTGATGTATGCGAAGTTATGTTGTCCTGGTTCTGGATATTCGAGGATGCTGGTTCTTACGATCAGTGGGAACCCATATTTGTATTCGTTCTGTTTGTAAATGATGACGTCACCGTACGTAGCCTGTCCAAGAGCCAAGTCGTGGCTCTGAGAGCGCACAACGGCGACTAGGCAAAGCAAGCCGATAAGAGATAAGAAACGCATTTTGTTTCGTTCGTTCGTTAGCACTGAAGTGCTAATGAAATTGTATTGTTTTATATAGAAAATGCTGGCTTCATGCAAGAGTGTAACACTGATTATATTTCTTTATACTTTATAGAATGTATTGTCACGTCTTGATGGAAAATTTTAATTGAATGGACTACCCGATGAGGAATTATCGAAATAATAACTTTTTGCCAAAAAATAGAACTGACTATCTCACTTTGAAACATAGAAAATAACTTTTATTTTATTTTTGTTGAAATCTATACAAAGTCTGTGCAAAATCTTATTAAATTGAAAATAGATAAAGTCCGTCAAATATAAAATGCATATAAATTTTAATAATATGGAAATAGTGTAAATTAAAGTGTTATAATAGTAATTTGATTTTATATTTCTTTTATCCATTTATTAAGCATGTGAAAAAGTCAAAATGAGAAGAAATAAACTTAAAAAGAAGAGCGACAATTTAACATTATTGTGGTTCATTTAATTTTCTTCATAATTTAAATAAACTATACCTATACTGTGTTTGTATTAAAATTGCTTTGTGGAAATGGAAAATACATAGAATTTTCTGGTTCTTAAGTATATCGAATTCATTTGATAACAATTCATATTATATTTATCCTGGCTCCTGATTCATATTTATTGATGCAGCAAGGTGAATACTCGTTAGTTCTAGGAATTCACTAGAATCGAATTTAATATAAAGTAGAGAAAATTGTTGTTATTTAAATCAATAAAGAAAGATAAGCAAACTTGCGTTATTGCTGAGCTAAGAATAGCTTATATCGTAATAATTATTGTTTATGAAAGTACTTAATATTGATTGCTATCCAAACCAATAAGTAATTATATTAAATCTATGATAATTATTAATGTCAAGATGGACACCGTTGATTCATTTTATGTGTTACAGCAGGCAAGCGGAGCATGCGGTTCACCTGATGATTAGTGACTGACCGCAGCCCATGAACATCTAGAACATCAAATTACCGCAGATGCCTTGCCAGCTTGAAGGAAGAGAAGGAGATACGGAGAGGTTTATGATGAGAAGTTGGCAGAGGAGTAGAACAGGATGGGAGAGGAATAGGATGGGAATACAGTCCTTCAGCCGCGCTCACCGTACAAAACACAGCGCAATACTGCATCACGCCGATTTTCTGCTACAATTGTTATTAAGGCGATAAGCCGACAAGCCAAAGCCAGTCAGAGATATAAAAAAAAATCTTTATTACTTTAATAAAATTACATTATAATAGCAATAAATTTATTATATCGTAGTCGCAGTAATTTTGTCTACATTGACATTGGATCCCGCACTAGGCTATGCCTGTCACGCGGAACCTTAAAATATGAATAAAGAAAAAGTGGATTACGCGGCTACAGAACAAATCGTAATTATATTTTTTAAACGTCACTACCAGGACCAATGACTCTCAGTGAACAAACTGAACCAACAGTCATATTGTGAAAATTATTGACTTATTTTCACCGAAATCATCTACCCTTCTGCATACAACAACCCAAGTAAACATTCTAAACTAGTCATATATCCATCAAACGAAATATGACGCGCCAGTGTCACGGCTAGCAAACAAACATACACGAACATTCTACGTTACGTAACGTTTTCTAAGAAATCAATTGTTTACACATACGATAAAGACCTTAGAGAGTATTTATTAGCTGTAATGTGTATGCATAATAAGGGAAATACGTGTAAATCACTAACTATGGTTATTTTACGCGAAATCTTGTAAAATTTAATGAAACTTTACAATTACATAGCTTAATTATGTATGTATTGTCATTTGATGAAAATGCATATTCAAATAACTATTTTATTTATACTATTTATTTATTTTTTATTTATATAAATTATTTTTTATTACAAAAGGTTTCAATAATTCATCATCATTTTTACTACTTGATTTTTGTAATAATTTCTTTCATCGAAATTAGTTCAGCCATTTTATCATTATCAAGACGTATAAGATGTTATTAACAAACATGCGATACATACAAGCACGTAAAATATACAATCTGAACCGTACGATGTAGCTGGTTTACTGTAAAAAATATGACGACCGTGAAATTAACGAAATGAATGACGTGAAATGATGAAATTTTTATGTTCACAAATACCAATGATTTATAGCGAACTCATTAATTTGATGTAATGGAGACTGGAATCTTTATTACATTTCTTTTTTTATGTCAAAGCAGGAAAGCGGAGCATGCGGTTCACCTGACGTTAAGTGACTGGCCGCAGCCCATGAACATCTACAACATCAAAGTGTCATAGTAGGGCATACGGAAGGATGATGATGGGAAATTGGGAAAGGAGTAGAACAGGTTGGGCGAGGAATTGGATGGAAAAGTGGAATACAGGCCACCGGTACTAGATGGTATAGTGCTAAATGTCCCTGAATATATTTTTTTAAGTATAACAGATTCAACAAGGATAGTTATATGATACAAAAGAATAAAATCACAGTAGAAGCAATTTTAAAACTACGATTTTTAAATTAAATCATTTTATTCTCAGCCTCATAAATAATATATTAAGTATATTTTTCGTAAATTAAAAAAAGCAATAGCGTCGCCCATGATTGATTAGAATGTTTTTGTTTAATCCAACCAGAATAACTATGAGTAATAGATAATATGCTCTTTTTGACCTGAGGAAAGAACCGTTGGGTATTCACCTTGTCAACAGCGTTAAATGTTATTTTTAGTTGTTTCCTATATCTTTTGTTACTAAAACTATTTAACCAAAAAGGTAAGTAGTTCCATAAACATTTATTTTAAAATAGGTAGGTATATTACGTCATGGGCTGCGTCTTGTTCAAAGGGAACAAAAAAAATAGTTTTTTTTTCAAATGAACTTATAAGAAGCTTTTTTGAACATTCATAAAGACGGACGAACTTACATAAATTCTTATAATTTTTTCATTGTTTCATAAATAAAAGCACATCGAGAAGTCTCCACTTTTGAAAGGTTGTAACATATTTGATGACCCGATTGGTGCAGTGATCGTGGCAATTGTCTATGGCGCTGATGGGTGTGGGCTCGATTACCGCGAGTAGAAAATTATACAACCTATTCTACCAAAAAAAATAAAATGTTCGGTCCTATGAAAACGCTATTAGATTGAAAATTTTAAATATAATATATACTGCAAGACTTTCTATTAATTTCCAGGTGGAATAGGAGTAATAATAAATAAAAATCAGTTTTTTTTATCTATTATTATCTTACTACATACACTACCCGTACACTTACTACACTACCAAAGGTTAACTGGTAGAAATGCCATTTAGGTATTAAGTTCGCCTTTGTTATAAAAAGCAATAAATAATTTTCTATCTATCTATCTATCTTATTTCCTGCTAATTTTATATTGTAAAGGTTTGGATTTTTGGATGACTATTAGACGGATTTTGATGAAATATCCTTCACATATATACTATTGGCTCGACTAGGTAATAGGATAACTTTTAGTGGACTTTTTTTTTTTTCTTTTAATTTAAGAGCGAAGCCGCAGGAATCTAGTGGGGAAATAAAAAAGAACATGTGTATTCATTGTTGACTGACAGAAGGAAGTCCAAATTAAATGAGTAATCCTTGCCGTATGATGTCAACAGGTAAATATAACAAGGTTTCGCTCGGCACTGAAATACTATACGTGTTGTCAATTTAGATGTCTGGAAATAGTCGTGAAAATTGCGAATTTTATAAAAAAAAATTCATGTTATAAATTTTTAATAAAGAGTATTTTTTCTTTATCTTTGTATCTTTAAAAAAAAAATTAATTGCTTCAACTAATTCGTACATGTCTATTCATATTTTCAAATTTAGCAATGATGTTTCTTATTCTACAAAATTAAATCACAAAATAAAACAAATATAAATACAACAGTTTTAATACAAAATCAATAAAAAATCACAAATCAATACTTCCTTGGATAATACTCTACGTTTCCACTATACGGCGCATAACCACCCTTACTATAAGCCCTTGCATTTGGCTCATTTCCAAAAACTTCAATCTCAAACTTATAACCTCTCAAAATGCTGGGACTTTTCAAACCAATCGTGACACTTTTTTGACCAATTCCACCACTCTCTATGTATGCCTCTCCGTCCTTGTCATCCCGTAGGTCAGTGACAAAGACAGCACTAATAATTTCATTGCTTGGCGCGTTGATTATTATATCATCTGTTCTCTTCCATAAGGCTGGATCTGCTTCTTTTATTTCACTGTAAATCTTCTTAGAAAACGACTCAGCAAAACCTAATCTTATATCATTAGATCTAACTAAAGTTACTAACGATAATACACTTAAAATAATCAACTTCGAAACCATTTTTGATGTTGATTTCGCAAAATATTACAAGATAATGACGTTCTGGAAATATTAGTTGGTTATATATTCGATGTTGACTTATTAGATGGTCTATTAGATCATTCTGTGTATTGGCGGTGTACTGTTAAATTGTATTGTTACGTATAAGGCTTACATTAATACAGCAATTAGCATGATTTGTGTTCCGAGAATTGTTTGTTTAGAATAGTAACCATGAATTTTGACTAGAGGTATACGTGTTGTGTATTTGATAATCCTAGTGTAGAACTATTTATGTTTTGATTTTCTTATTAAGGATTCTTTAAAATAATTTAAGGGATACCGAAACTAGTTTTTAGATGACCAATACCATTTTTTAGAATTCAATCATTATGTTTGGATAAACGTTAAGGATATCTCTTTAAAAGTGAAAAAAGATCTTGACCCTTTATAAATATATTCTCCAACAAATATAATAGATATATTAACAACATAGGGATTACCCTCTACCATATATAACAATCTTCCTTTTCCATAACTACTTAATAGTAGTTGTTATTTATGGAAAAGGAAGATTATTAAGATTTTGAGCGGAGGGTGGGTATAGAAAGAGGGAGATTACTGGACGAACGCCAGGTAAGGGAATGAAGAGAGGAAAGGTAAGAAAATTTTACTTCCTAGTAATTTAATGTTTGTATCTTTAGTCATAACTCAACTAAATGCCTCCATAAATAGACCCGCAAAACCGTCATACTTCCCATAGTACACAGTTGTTAGAATTTATTTTATTTATTAGCAAGTCGATCATTCATCGACCAAAGGCATTTTATATATTCGTCATTTATTCATAAACATTTGAATATCAAAGACGTAACAATGTTTCTGCCAATTTTTCTAACGTTGCTTTTGTTAAACCAGGTTGTTACTTTCGACTTAATTCTTGGCTATCCAGATGTGAATTCGAAAATTATTTATGAAAAAGTACAGCAAGAAAATCCAGCTTTATGGGTGCGATCGAAAACAATCACAGTGAACTGTACAAACCAAGAGGTAATTAATGCTATCAGAGTATTGGATTTGCGGCATGACAAATGGGGGGAAGTGTATCTGAAAAAAGGCGGTATAGGTCAGAGGTTTGTTACTTTGGAGTTGGACAGTCCCAGTATCTTCAGAGGTTATAATTTCCTGGTAGAAGTGTATGCTATTCAGACGGGGTACTTTATGTCGTATCATGGTAAATAAAGTTTTTGTGTAATTCCGTGTTTCATTTTCCGTGTGTTACTTTCATAACAAATGACCAAAAAATTTACATATTTTAAGTAGGTAACAATTTTTTTTTATTTTTATAAATTCGTTCATGGAGATTGGATTTAATACGTAGATATTTCTAATATTTTTTCTCTTGTCTTTTTGGTTTTTGTTAGATGGTATTAGTGTTTACTAATGTATTTGTGTACTTAGAGAATTTACCCTGTATATACTATTTATAAACGAATTATTTATAGTGTATTTTTTCACGTAAGATATTTATTTCCTTTAATAGAGGAAGTATTATCGGACTCTAGATCATTTTTTTATGAGTAACATTTACAGATTTTGGTTTTAAAATCATTTATTCCATTCGTAATTTTTATAAGTAAAATATGTGAATATCTAATATTCTTTAATTATTTTATAATGCTTTTAAAGTCATTGAATTATTATAGAAAATAAAGCTTTAAGTAATCAACACCGAAGTCCAAGAATATTATCTCCGATTTTGTTTAGTTAAGTTTATCATTGTAATAACGTTTATACTTACGTACAACTAGTAACTCATATTTAAATGGAAAACGAATAGGTCTGTATTCATCAATAACGTGTAAGATGTAGCCTTGATTTAAATATATGGCGTTGTATTACTCATGCTTTAGTTGACATTAAAACCTCTTTAAAAATAAATCAATACACATCTATACCAATAATATAAAGCAAAACAGTATGTTTCTGTGAACGTGTAAATTTTAGGAAGTATTGGTCCGATTTAAAGAAATATGTATAAGTTAGATAGATCATTTACTGATCATTGCTCTAGATTATTGGCATGTATATGCCAGACATAATATTTAATCCATTTTTATTAGCTATTTATTTTGTTCTTTTATCTTTTTTTAATAAAGATTCTTCCACTTGGTGTAGCAAATCAATTATAATCCTTGGGTTCATATAACTATTCTACTTACTAATACCATGATTGTGAAGGTGTGGATCTTAGGATGTCTTTGTGTCAATCACATCATTATTAGCTGGGTTTGTACGTAAGATAAATTTAAGAATCCAGAATACCCAGGCAAGAACTAATAAAAAGTAAACGAATAAAGTATGCCATGAAGAACACTAAAACGCCGAAAACTTGAATTGTTATAATATGTCTCTGTATTAAATTTAAATATAATTTTTCTTTCATGATTGCATTGTGTTCCTTCCAAAATGTCACTTACTTAACTCCCACGTTTTAAGTGTGATAAATACACTTATTTCAATAGCGTAGGTGAAGCCACGGGGTGCAGTTACTTACTATTTAGGTACTTTATATAAATTATGCTATAAATAATATTTATTTTTGTCATACATCCTGTATGGAGCCAAATATGTCACATTAATACAATTTTTCTTAATACCTACAAAGTGAGTTAAATAAATATAAAATAAAAAGGATAGACAATTGATTCAATTTTTCATTGAATTCTCTAAAAGCGAAGGTGTTTGTCAATTCTTGGCGTATTTTATTATCTTGCCGCCTATTGACATAAATGGAATAAATAAAATGGAAAGTTAATTTATTATTTCCTTTAGTCTTTTCGGGTAATCCAACTTCCCACTAATCATAATTTTATAAATGTGATGTTCTTAAAGTTTGTGTGTTAATCACGCCGTAACTACGGAACGGAGTTTGATGAATTTTGATAGGATATTAGCTAGTTCAATTGATGGAATATCTTTTATTAATAGATCCTAACTTTATGCCTTGGTTCGCTCCGAGCTAGACCGCGTTATGATGTATAAATCACGACCTTTCATTTGATACCACACTCGGGTATGTTGGTATTTAACTCGCCTATTTGACTCCCCTTATCTTTCTTATCCCTTCGCGTTCGTAATCCTACTACCGATTTCGCTCATCTTCAAACTCAAGATATTTTGGTCCAAACTATTTGCCTTCAAAATTTTCAAATTTGGAATTGAATTGAATGGAATCAAATTTGGATTATCAAGTAAACATTTGTACTTACATACAAACATACACCCGCCGGGCCATCTCGACTTTGAAACCTCTCATCAAACCACAATAAAAACGGTGATATTTCGAACACAATTTCATAGAAACAACAATAAAATTATATAAAAATACAATTTAATATGACGTCAAGAGGAAAATCATGTTAGATTGATTGCATAAGTGTAACACTTTATTTAGTCACACATAATTGTGACTATATGCAAGTCAACATAAATTTTATTATAAGTGACTCAGAGCAAAAACATTGTAATCGCTTTTATTGCGCTCTGGTTTAATTCACGATATCCACTATAAAATTAATTTATTCCTTTTTAACCCTTTTTTCCTATCCTTATAGTGAAATACCGTGACTCTTATTGGGGTATGAAATGAAATGAAATGCAATATTTTTATTTGCGAATATAGGTCTGTCGTATAGTGCTGTTGTTAAACCCGTTTCGCTAACACCTGGGTGAGCTCGGCTCACTCCCTGAGGCCTTCATCAATCTAAGAAGACTGGTGGGCTTCATGGAGGAGCTGGGGTGGTTCGAACAGCGACCATCCCCTCTCACGCAAAATAGACGCTTGACGTCGATTTGCGGAAAACATGCTCACATTATTATTATTAACTAGCTTTCCGCCCGCGGCTTCGCTCGCGTGAACCCGGTAATTATTCGAATTTTTCTCGCCGTAAAAGCCATGCTTGAACTTCAACGAATATTTAAAAAAAGAATTGTCCAAATTGGTCCAGTTGTTGTTGAGTTATGCGCTTACCAACATATTTTGCGATTCATTTTTATATATATGAAGATTATAATCCGTTTCGCTGATCAATTTTTTTTAGAGGTCTTGATCAGTCTTCTGTGCCCTGCTAGAACGAGATATTTTTCACTGCGAACCACTGAACCAACAAACTAACGTCATCTTTTCCTATTTTAGTGAATTTTGCGTATAGACAGGCTATTTACCGAATAAGATGATATTACACTTTTGTTGTTGCATAAATTCCAAAAAGAACGCGACTGAAGCCGCGGGTAGCTGCTAGTTTATACATAAACATGAGATTCCAGCTTCTAAGCAACAAACGTTTCTGTACAACAATGAGAACCATAAATAAGATCTTTTAATATCAATTGTAGGTTTTGCACACATTTAATGCTTGTATGTTTTTATGATAAACTTATGTATAATACATCTATGTTACATAGATAAAAAAAGTTTTGTGTGAACCTGTTTTTGCCTACACTTACCATACTTATTTTACACTCAGTTATTATACATAAGTTTATCATAAAAACTTACAAGCATTGAATACACTTGACGATCTGCGCCTCTTGCTCTAGTTAAACGATGTATTTATAATTATGTAAATACGTTTTCAATCACAGATATTTACTGTCCGGTGTGTCCGTGACCTTATTTATATTAAAATGAGAGTCGTGTCAAAAATTTTAATCTTTCTTAAACCTCGTATTCATTCACTGTATATGAGTTTATTAAAACAGTCTGTTTTTATATTTTAAAGTTATGAAACTCCTAATTGAGTGTCAACAAAATATTAATGAACCTTGAATTTATTTAACCTTATAAAAAATTAATTTGCAGACCACAGAATGACGTGTGCGTTTAACTAGAAAAAAAACGAACGGTTGTATTCATAAACACGTTTAATTTACAAAACACTTCTTTAAAACAGTAAAATCTTTTTTATCAATTAGGCATTACATATCTTTACAATACACTTTTAGCTTACACTTTTACAAAACTTGAGCTCACTTTATAACATTTAAAATTCAGTTCTTTCCATTTCATCACATCAAAACTACGCGAATATTTCGATCAAAAACTTATAACCCGATCCCCTTTCACTCTTCAATTTAATATCCACAAAGCTGAAGCCAGGTCCTCCTCTGATGATGGACGGTTCAGCCAGTCCATTCTCCAAGTCTCTTATAGCTATACCCTTGATCTTCTGATCTGCTATTGGGTAATCAAAGTGTAGTTCTTGTTCGCGCTTAATCAATGGTATTGCGTGAGTCTCTGCGGTCATTTCGTGAACTTTTCTTACTAAATTGTTGTGATCGAATACTTGTCCGACTATAACACTTTTGCTATGAACGGCGACTATTAACGCGCAAATTAAAAGGATTTTTAGAGACATGATGCTTGGTGTAAGGACTGCGAGTGACTCAATGAATCAGTTTAGGTCAAGAGGGGAAATAAGATAAGGGTTACATGTATTAATGTTGTGCGATTTTGTTTCTTATTTACGGCTATACTAGTTTGGAATTGTGATGCAGGTTTTTGGTTATTTACAATATTTGTAATCACGTTTGGTTAATGAGTGCAATTCTTAGTAAAGTTTACTTAGAATTGTTCAATTATTATTTCGTGGCCCATTTCATCGATAATTTATTTATTTATTTTTTATTAGGAAAGTAGACATACATTTCAACTAAAGAAACATAACGAAAAACCACAGCGAGCTACTATTCATGATTACAAATATTAAAGAATGGGGATTTTGAATAAATGATGAGTTGTGTAAAACGAGTAAAAAAAACGATTTTTAATTATACAGGTATATTTTATAAACATATCACACAACCTTCAATACAATTGAACACATACTCAAAACATTTAAGCATATATTTCCACATGGTATTTGTACCCGGAGCCTCGTTCACTCTTCAATTTAATCTTCGCAAAATTGAATCCCAAACCGCCACTAGTGATAGAAGGTTGCGCAAGGCTACCCTCCAGATCCTTGATAGCAATTCCCTTTATCTTCTGATCACCAATTGGATATTCGAAGGAAATCTCTTGACTACGCTTTATAAAAGGAAAGGCACTCACTTCATATGTCATTTCGTAGACCTTTTGAACGCCATCCTTCACTGAACCAACGATCACAGATTTTGAATAAACTGTTACGAGCACAGAGAACAATATAAACAGTTTAAGAGACATCTTTGTTTTACTATAGTTATGTTTAATTTGGTAGGCGCAGTTCGATGTAGCGTGGAAGGGAGATAGATGCTTATCTTCTTTAGAGTAAGAGAGATGTAAAGGTCAGTTTTGTTATCAGTAAACTGAAAATATACGACAAAGAGATTGATTAAGATGTGTTTACATGGAGTTTCATTATAATTAAAAAAATAACTTCTACGAGTGCATTATTAGGACATAATATATGTATGTATCTCGTTTTTTTTTTATCTCACGGGGAATCATTTCGGTTAGCAAGTTTGTTTTCCCAGCAAGAAACTGTACCTGTATAGCCATTTTACAACATTTTTGATATTCTCTTTGAATAGGTATACGAAATAAAGAATTTCAAGATGTCCCTATAAAAACTCTTCGTGTGGTAAATCTCAGTAAAGTTTAAATGTCATTTTCACAATTTTAAATTCCTATCTAAATCAAACTCCGTACCGCCATGTAAGCCAACCCTAACATATTTAATACACATTAGCCGTATCAGTATCAAGTATCAACACTGCGGAGGTCAGATTCCATTAGCAAATTAAATTGAACCTTATCTCAAGGGAATAAGGTTCATGAAACAATTAATTTATATAATTGGTCAATATGTGTCCTTTAATATGGAAATTAGTTTGTTAAAACAGTTTGAAAGCAAAACAAATGTTGAGCGTATATAAATTAACTGTAACTGCATGATGCCTGATATAAATGAATAAATAAATAAATATTTTTTTTTATAAATTTAACAAAGAATATGAGCGTGAGGTTTTTGCTAATTATATGACGTAATAATGGAGTTTTGCTATGATAACTATAATTATTATATTTTATTATTGAGTTATCTATAGTTTTTAAAGTATTGTTGGATCTTCCATTTTGAATCCTAGAAATCATTTAAATTAGTCGAGTCTTTCTAAAATATTAAATATATATATTTTTTATTTTGGTTATTTTTCTTTCTAGTATTTGACGATTTCATTTTTATAAAATTAATCTTACCGGAAGAAAATGTCTATACATTTTAGTTCCTATGAACTAGGTAAATAAAACTACATATTAAAAAATCTATTTAATATCACCATAACATTTCACAAGATTCTGGGTCGAATCAAACAATGCTGCCATCAATAAAAACGAAGCACCGTTTAAATATATTTAGGAGATAAAACACTAAATGAGTACTAGATAAATAAAATATATCACATTGCATAAACTTCTACAAGGAATTTATATCCTTTAAACCTTGGACTCTTAAGTTTAATAGACACAGAACTCTGCCCAACCCCTCCCCCCACCACATAGCACTCCCCAGTCCCGTACATATCTTGGACTATAACACATTTAATCAACCCACCAGCTGGAGCATTAACTTCAATAACATCGTCACGTTTTATGAAAGGGACTGCCAGTTTCGTATGCATTTGATGGTAAATTCTTTGCCCGCCATACGGCGTTCCTAATACAAGATTCCCGCTCGAATCAACCAATGCTGCCAACAACAAAATCGAAGCACAGATTAAAAATATTCTAGGCGACATGACAGCTGGCTGGATAAAACCTCTTTGGTGTTTTTCATAATGTTCTTAGCTATTTATGATTGTGTTATGTCAGTTTTAATTGGGTTAACGCGTGGATAACGAGATCTTAATTGATTGTATCGTTTTGATTACGAGGAATTTTGTGGCATTTTTATGTTTATTTTCCTTTTGTTGGGTGATTTTAAAACTATTAGGAATAAAATATGACCCAATTGGATAGTTTCTAAAAATAAACATAAAAACATAAGCGAGTTACCTAATAATTCCTACCTATAAATATAAAAATACTGTTTATGCATTCAACTGAAGCTCAAAATAAAATTAGGTCTGAAAAAATAAAATTAGGTCTTTACTAGTACATCATTTGTAAAATAAACGCCTGATAAATAATTTTAGCAAAATGTATTTTTAACGTATTTCCCTACTAGGGGAATAGTGCAATATTTACAGGTCTACAATCTTAAAATTTTTGTTTGCATCTGGTAACGAACTTAGAACCTCCACTTAGAACGACAAGGCGTTAATCACTAAGGCCAAGTTCCTATAAACAACGGAACGTCATAGTATAACAGAAACGAATCGTTTTCAATAACGAGCGGTTATAATCAACCAAACAGAACTAAGTTTAGGTAGTCATGTTTACTCCACGTCTATTATAGATACGCTTTTAGACTTATGCCTAATAGGATATCGTAAGTAAAACGACACGTTTTATTTTTATAGGAACTAGGCATAAGCTAATGAATCCTTCACTCACATAATATAAATACATATAAATGCCAGTCATCGATTCATTAACATTTTTATGTCTCCCAATAAAATAACTACGCTCTAACAAATTGGAATTATCTAAAGGAACAAAAAAGTGGATTTATTACGGTTTCCAATAATATTTACGATCTCAGAGGATATCGGGCGAGACTTCTTGTATTACTTATAGGCCATTTTTAAGGAATTATATAGAGCTGTTGATTAAGAATATCAAATTATTATTCTCCTTTTTTCTATTTTATATTTTCTCTATTTTATCGAATAAGATTCTTCTAAAATGAGATTACTATATGCGGGTGTTATTCGATAATTATACATGATCTGAAATATTAATAAATACAATACATAAATCATTTATTTCAAACAAGTTTTTACAAAAATTATATCGCTCAGGTTTCTGAGATAGTGTAAACTGTTTTTCATGGAGCATCTGTCTTCCATTTTAAGAAAGAAAAATAAAGGTAAACACAAGCAAATTATAATTATACAAAAAAGTTAAACAACAAAGTCTTCATTGAAATTCTGAAAATGATGTAAACATATAAATAATATGTTTACATCATTTTCAGTACGTACTATAAAAGATGTCAAAACCACTATGCAGATGCTATTATTAAAATTAAAAAGCAATAACAGCTCTATATAGATCCCACCAAGCAAGTTCAGGCGTGAACATAATGGCCCATAACAATAGTGTAAAGTAGGCTTAATGAGGTCTCTCAGACCCTCGAACAACCGGTCCTATTGACCCTTTATTAATTATTTCCACGTTCTGAATTTGAATCCTTTGAAGGGTTCTATTCTTTTTTTCAAATGCGCTTCGAAATTCGAATATCTGTCTGCAGAGCATAGACATTCTAGAAATTCAAGCCTATAAGGTGGAATTTTGTAATGCCACGAGCAGGGAAAGGACATTTAAAACTGTAGAAATAAAATTTTACCTCTTTAGCTATCAAAAAGGTCCTGTAGGTATAGACAAATGGCACAAAAGTTATTGCCATAGAATAGAAAGCGCAATGTGTGGGATTGACATAAGAATATTATGCTTTCCATACCTTGAGCTTTCTATTCTATTCTATTGCAATAAAGTTTGTGCCAATTAGATATCCTTTCTATAATTAACCACCGACGCAAAGAGAGGGGTGTTATATAAGTTTGACGCGTGTCTGTCTGTCTGTGGTATTATAGCTCCCAGACGGATGAAACGATTTAATTATTTTATTCTTTGATTATACACTCTTTTATTGTATTAAAGGTGATTTAATATAGAGGAGTGATCTTAGACATTTTGGAAGAAACTTAGATGAGCCGTTTAAAGTTGTGAGCGGTGAAAGTGGGGAAGAACAACCGAATATGCTGGAGTTGGGTATCAAATGCAATAAAAGGAAAGGACACTAAAAGAAAAATGGATGACTTACTCGAGAGTGAACTAAGAGTTTCGTTTGATGAGGAAATTGGGATATGGAAATCCTATTAGACAGAAAATATAAGATAAGCTGTCTATGTTATGCTATGTTTGTGTGCAATTTAGTATCTCAATTTCTATCAAATCTTGTTTTATTTAAGGAGCCAGGTATTAATCTTGGGTGGCATCGCTGTACCTTCTGTATTTTGGCTATGTCTATACTTAACAAGTGTTACGCATCACGTAAACTTATCAAACGCTGAAATATAAATCATTTCTTATCTTCCTGTGTTATGTTAATAGACTTATGAATTATCAAAACAAGATTATTTTCCTAGATTATCGATTTTTTGAGTCAGCCATATATAATAACAGATAATTAGAAATACTTCATGAATTTGATTGCGTATAATTAATCGATTTTAATTACTATTTAAAACAATGGCTGTGTAATTTTCATTAGACTTTGAATTTTAATAATCGATGATCCAGCTAGACGAAGTTTTTACATATCTTCTACTTCTGTGCTTGTGTTATTATGTGAATTGTGAAAATGGAAGAATATTACGTAACGTGACGGTACACCAACGTAATCCTTATTTTGACAACATGCTATTAAATGGTACAATAAAGCAAGCAGTAAAAAAATATCAGTGCATTCTAGAAGACATACCAAGTAAGAAAACAAAATAATTTATTACAAAATTTATTTAATTAAACGGCAAAAAATTAATTATCGGTGTTAAAGAATTGCGAGGTAAATTTGACAACTCACGTCACAGTTCGCGCCAAATTTTTGACCACAGATAATTGATATGTTTTGATGCTTACAGATGACATAGAATTATTGCTATATGGTACTAAAGCATGGACCTTTCCGATGCAAGATGTTAATCTCACACTGCGATATCCAAGTGAAAATGTAAGACTATGTATTTTTATCTACGTTTATACAGAAACGAAACTGATATAAATTAAGCCGGGAATTATTCCGTATCTTATCTTTGATAATAAACGTGCCATGTGCAAAAAAGTACGAGGTTGTTCCGTACTTAAATCGTTTTAAAAAAGATTACCTAAACAATATATTTCCTTTATTAGTCTAATTAAGTTGGTTTTTATGTAATATTTTACCTTTTTCACAACACCTAAAGTAGGATTCTTGAGACAAATATGAGAAATGTTTATATTAGAACAAATTTCATCACCTTTGACACACTTATGGCGAAATTGATCATTGATTTTTTATACTTTACTTAAGGTCATTTTTTTAACTTTTTTCTTTTTTACTAGTTGTAAAAATGTAAAGAGATTTTTGTATTTTCCAAATATTTGTTAAAATGTATTATCACTATTTCTGATTTAAATAATTTTAACTTCTTTTTGGAAGGAGGAGCTCACAGATCACTTAATAACTGGAGTTATTGTTATTTTGTATCTGGATGGGACTGACCATGGCGGTCATATTAAATCCGGTGGAATGATGCAGGTGATGAAACTTTTGTTTTTTTATTATTTTAAATCAATCAATACATATAATAAAATCGTAGCAAGTCCGAATTTGTACATTGAATATATTGGG